>PVLA01000510.1:0-533855 GCA_004027455.1 Hydrochoerus hydrochaeris
GCAGAAAAATAGCACAGCAGAAATGAGGCAGAGAAGGATAACTAGAAACCCTAACATACATGGCCTTGATATGCTATATTGTTAATAGTGTATCAGGATTTAAAACCCACATTACTCACACTACTCTGCTTAGATGTATTATATTCTGTTCCAGTCATTCTACCTGTACTAGATTTGAGGGCACAGACAGTAATCCCAAAAATAACAGGATATAGTATGTTAATCATCCTTAATTTCATATTAACTTAATCTAAAGTTCTGTAAAACCTACACTGTTTTACCATGACTGATCATAATCGAATCTGGTTTGTTAGATTTCTGTTTTGTATTGATAGATTTTATTTAAAGCTGTTCTGATTGATAGTATCAAGTGTGAGAGTATAGGCAACTGCACTTAAGATGACAACATTCACTAGAATATCCACTCTGGTTTGATTATTACCTGCTTTTGAAGTTTTATACTGTCTACAATGTTTTATTTTTACTAATATTGTTATGTAATGCTATATTCAATTATACTGCTATATTCAATTATGCCTGATGATATAGACAATTCTATTGAAGATAATAAGAGACAACACATTAATCATTGTAGATCACCTTGTACTGTGGTTTTATATGACTTTTTGGTTTCATGTTTTTATAAGAATTTGTTTTGTTTTGTCTTGCTATATCCTGTTTTTCCCTCTAATACAAAAAGGATAGAAATACATGTAGAAACTCATGCACATGTAGTTGTTCACAGTCTGACTGTCTGAATATCTAATTTGTATGCTTTAATTTCATAACTTGAACAACTATTTCTGAGGACAATATGTAATTTATCTACTAGGGATTTCTTATTATTTATATTTTTTTGAAATTCTGCATTATATTTACCCTTTACATACTTTTGTTTCTCTTTAACGAAAAAAAAATTTTGTGGAAAAAAATACAATGACAAAACAAACCAGTTTCAAATAAAATCAGTCAGAATAAGACAGTAGCTTAAGATTAAGTTAATAGGAAATTTAAAATGGTTACCATAGTATATCCTGCTATCTTTGGAATAGCTGTATATGCCCTCAAATCTATACAAGTAGACAAACTGGAACAGAATAGAAGCAAACTAAACAGAGTGATGAAAACAATATTTGTTTCAAATCATGATACAAGACTAACAATGTCCTCTGCCTTCCCTTTTTAGACTATTCTTTCCCTTTCACTTTCACAGGGTACATTGTACATTTTGTTTCCCCCTAACTTCTTTAGTTTTTAGATTAGGGAAGCATGTCACTTTTTATCTAAGTCATTCTGAAAATTTTTACTCCTGAGCTTGAGCTCAAGTTATAGCCAATTACCTACAAAAGCCTCAAGGTTTTCCTTCCTTATAGCTGAGTAGTTCTCCATTGTATAAAAGTTTTACATCTTTCTTACCAATATGGAGATGATAGGCAAGCTATTCCCAATTTTTTCTGCTTACTTGTCACATAGAGCATTATTTTCTCATCTTTGACTTTCAGTCCATAAACCCTCTTTCAGGTTAATTATATTTTTATATACAGCATCTTGATGGACCCTATCTCCTGATTCAATCTACCTCTGTTTCTTTTTATTAGTGTATCAAGGCCATCTACATTAGTGACTATGGCCAACCTTCTCTGCCTCATCTCTGCCATGCTATTTTTCTGTCATTGTTTCTCTACTTTCCCCTTCATTCCAGTGTCTGCCTCATTTCAATGAGCCTGCACAGCCAATGTTCCTGAAGACATGGTGTTTTTTTCTATCACTCTAGAATGTTCTGCAGTATTTTTTGTAGGGTTGAATTTCTAGTCATGAACTCCCATAGTTCATCTTTGTCATGGAAGCATCTTGTTTATCCATTAATATTGAGAGATAGTTTTTTAAGGTACATCAATCTTGGTTGCAGGTTATTTTCTTTCAGAGCTTGGAATACTTTGCTCTAAGGCTCTTCTTGATTTGACAGTTTGTCAAGAAGACTATCATAATTCTTATGTGTTTTTCTTTATAGGTGATTTGTTTTTCTCTGATAGCTTTTAAAATACTGTTCTTGTGTTGAATTTCTGGGATCTTAATTAATATATGTCTGGGTGTAAATCTATTTTGGTTATATCTGGCTGGGATTCTGTAGGTCTCATATATCTGAATATAATTTCCTTTTCCTATGCTTGGGAAGTTTTCTTTAATTATTTCTGTAAATAGCCTTTGTATTTCATTTGTGTTTATCCCTGCTTCTTCACTCACATTTTTTTATTCTTAAGTTACAGATCCTCCTGTCATCTTCTAGCCTTTGTATTGTTATTTCCTGGTTCCTTGTTATTTTTAAGGGTTCTTTCCTTTCATGATCACATGTTGTAAGCCTGTCTTCAAGGTTTGATAGTTTTTCAGTTTCTTTGAAGCAGTTTTTCTAGCTTTCAGTGGAGTTTTTAATTTCTGGTCATCTCTTTGAATCTGTTTCATGTATTCTACATTTTTTATATTCTTAATCAAAGGTTTCCCTCCTTTTTCTCCTCTCCTCCATTCTTCCATCTGTTTCTTTTTGAGAGGTGCTTAGAATTTCTTTTATTATTTTTCTTATATCTTCCTTTACTTGTATTAGTATTTCTGTTTTGAGTTCTTTTATAAAGTCACCAAGATATTTCTTTATGTCAGATGCTGCTTCTTTGGAAATTGCAGGTGTGCACCCCCTGATGTCTTGTGTGTTTACTTCTCATGGCCCAGTATTGTTTGGGTTGGAGGCTAGAGACTTATTTTTGTTTCTTCCTTTTGTCATGTATCTGATTTCTTCCAGAAAAGTGGAATAAGGTGGTACCCAGCACTTCCTGTATTGGTTATGATTATTCTGAAATATGCTGGCTAGAATTGTTGAACTCCCAGTCTGCTGTTCACCACTGAAGTACAAGCAGGCACAAGGCAGGCTGGCCCTTCCTTTCTGAGCTGGTCAACCAATGGAAGTCTTCATCATGTTAGTGTGAGCTGTGCAGACAGGGCCACTTAGGTGTACCTTCAGGGAAAACTTGTCCTTGGCTACTGGATCATGCACAGATGTGGGACTCAGTCCAAGCAACTCTCACCAATCTGCTATGTACTAGGAGTGGCTGACTGAAGCTCCTGCAGTTCTGGTTCTGGGCTTATCCTGCCTGATTCCAAAATGTCACTGGCCAATCGCCCAATCCCATGAGAGGACTGAGTTCACTGCACTCACCGTAAGCCAGTGCAGATCTCTGAGCCGGTGCTGTTCTCTGCTCTGCCTCTCCCTTCTGTCACTTTGTCTTACCACTGAGGCCCCTGGGCTTGCCAACCACCAACTTCACTGGGTTAGCATGTCCTCATATTCCAGCAGCGTTTCATACACAGTGGGACCAACTCTGGTGAGAGTGCATCTGGCTACAGCCGTCCATCCACATTTTTCTTTTCTTTTTTTCTTTCTTTTTTCACTTTTAGTTTCTTCCTGGGTCAAGAGGATCCATCTCCTTCCATCTGATCTTCTCCAGGATGCTGTTTTCCAGCTTCTGAGCTGTTTCATTCAGAGAAGCTCTACTTTGTTGCTTATTGATCCACCATCTTTCTTGAAGGTACAAATTTTATGATAAATGTGATAATTATGTATATCTAAAATGCACTAATATAATTAATTAAAAATGAGTGCTATGTATTATCACAGGTAAATATAAGGGGTGGGCTATTTGTGTTCACTAAAATAAGAAAAAAACTCATTGTTTTGGTGAAGCAATGTTCAAGACTATTTCTTAAGGTTCATCAATGTACATTTGATGTTTGGATTATTGTTGCTGAATTTACTAACATAAATATCCAATCTACTAGTGCCTTAAAATTTTTTTTTGTCTATACCAATATCTGCATTGGCTGAGATATTACAAGTAACACTGTGGCTTGCTCACAAAGAAAGGAGCAACAAGCCAAAAGATTTGCAAGCCAAAGCAAAAAACAACAACCACAATAATACAGAAACATGAAAAGACAAGGCAACAAAATGCTTCCAAAATCTCCAAAATCTCCCCAAAGTAGTAAAAGGGACAATGAGAAAGGAAGTCATGTACTACACAGCAGCTAGATCCAAAAAGGTAGCAATAGAAGGAAAATTGTTCTATAAGGGTTTTGGCATAGTGAAAGAAGATGTAACTAATCATAAAATTACCATAATGAAGCAAAACATCAACAATTCTAAAGAGGAAAGTATTAAACAGGTGGTGGAGCTGATGAAAGAGATGCAAAATATGAATGTCTGGCATATACACTTTCACATGAATCCAGAAGAATGTTGCAAAGAGAAATTTGGGAGGCCAAATGTATGATTTAATGTATGGGTAACAGAAGAAACTAATATAAAGACAGATATCAGTCTTATATAACAGGGATGTGGTCCAAGATCACTTCATGAAAGCTAAGTTGAAAAAAACAAAGGATATATAAAATGTACCCAACTGCTCCTAAATGACATGCAGATGTCTAATATAAGAGTAATTGAAGTTAGTGAAAAATTGGAAAACAGTAAAAAGGCATAAGAATATGATTTACACAGGTAATAGGAGAAAATTCTTTCCAGACGTGAAAAATAATTTAATGTCAAGAAGTATATGAATTCAGAATATCCCTGATGAAGAAAAAAAACTTCAACCTACCATGTAATAATTAAAATACCAGAAATATAACATAAGAACAGCATCTTAAAGGCTGGTAAAGAAAAAAAATCACCTATAATGAAAACTTTATCACAATTACAACACATTTCTCAACACGAAGGTTAAAGAAAAGGAGAGCATGGAATGAAGTATTTCAAAGTCTTAGAGAAAACCTTCCAACATAGACAGTGATATCCTGTAAGATTATCTTTCTCACAATTGTTGGAGAATAAAATACTTCTAGGATATAGAGAATCTAAAGAAATTTATGACCACAAATCCCATATTACAAAAAATTTTCAAGGATATTCTAGAAGACAATGAAGTTAGCATTATCAAAAGTCTAATAAAATGAATAAATCAGGTAGGGACAGTAATTAAATAGGAAAAAAGCAACAGGAAAGTAGTACAATAACAGGAATAAGTCAATACCTTTTGATTATAGCTATCAATGTAAATAGACACAACTCATCAATCAAAATACAGGAATTAGCATAATGAATCATGAAACAATACCAGTGGTATGCTTTTTACAAGAAACAAAATTAATACTAAAACTTATTATACATAGACTAAAAAAATCAAAAGTTGGAAAATGATATTCCACACAATGAGAAGCCAAAAACAAGCAGAAATATTTTACTTTCATCAAAAGTGGATTTCACACCAAAGGTGATTAAAGAGGCAAAAAAGTATATTTCATATTGGTTGATGGAACAGGAAGATATAATAGTTAAAATCATATATGCACCAAATCATAGTGTACCCAAATTCATTGAAAAATAAAAAAAAATACTCTAATGACCATCAAAGATCATGTCACATAAATTCAGTTATATGGGAGGAGGATCACAACACCCCATTATCACAATTAGATCAAATAAAAAATCAATAAGGAAATATTACAATTTGTATGAACCAAACTTTCATATAAAAGGATTTAAAAGATATATACATAGTGTTCCAATCAACAGCAATAGAAAAAATTCATTTTGGCTACAAATGGCACTTTCTACAAAATAGACTGCATATGAGTTAATAAAGCATTCCTAAAAAATGAGAAAAAAACATACAAGAAAATCTTACCACCCATATTATCAGATGATGGGTTGGCAAAATTAGAAATCAATAGCAAAGGAAAAAAAGAAACTATACAAATATATGGAAATTAAACAACATACTCTTGACTAATTAAACAGTCACAGAGCAAATTAAGTAAGAAATAAGATAGTTCATATGATTAAATGATACCACTAGTATAGTATACCAGAACTTATGGGACATAATGAAAGCAATTCTGTGAGTGGTTTAAAGCAGTAAGTACTCAGAAAATAGAATGAGCTTCTCCAAAATAACCTAACACTGTATCTCAATAGGTTTTAGACAAATAAAAACAAACCAAACCCAGAACTTCTAAAAGGCAGTCAATTTTAAGGAACAAAACAGAAACTAATGAATGATGATTAAAAGCAATATGAAAATCAATGAAACACAGAGATGGTTTCAGCTAACCATGGTCATGCACACCTATGATCCCAGAACTCAAAAGACTCAGGCAGAAGTATCACTGCGAGTTCAAGGCCACCCTGGTTTACATAAGAAAGTTCAAGACCAGTATGGACTATATAGTAAGGCCCTGTCTCAATAAACAAACAAGCAAACAAAAACCTGATTCTTTGAAAAAATATATAAATTAGACAAAGTCTTAGCTATTCCTACAATATAACAAAAAAGGAAAAATGCACATATTAAACATTGTAAATGACAAAGGTGAAATCAAAGTGTTAAATGCCAAAATCCAGAAAATTATTACCAACTACTTCACAAAGATATATGTCAAGCAACTTGAGAACTCAGAAGACATGAAAGAGTCAGGGATACATATAAATTACCTAAAGCAGACCACTTAGACATAAAGATCATGAACAGTCCATTCACTGACAGCTAAACTGAATCAGTAATTAAAGTACTACCAAGAAAGACAAGACCAAGACCTGATGCATTCTCAACCAAATTCTACAAGAATTTTTGAGAAAAATTTGATTGTTACATTCCTCAAAATGTAATTAAGTTGAGAGGGAAGCAGTACTTCCAAAATTGTTCTCAGAAGGCAACATTATCTGATCCAAAAATCAAAAAAGATTCTAACCCCAAAAAAGTGAACTTAGGTCAATTTCTCTAATGAACATAGGTATAAAAATTCTTAGCAAGATATTGGAAAACATAATGCAACAAATAATAAAAAGTTCATATTTCACAAATACATAAGCTTCAAATCAGGGATGCAAGGACAGTTCAACACATGCCAACCAATATATTTAATTCATCATATAGAAAGAAGAAATGATAATAACCATATGATCATCACAGTACATGTCAAAGAGAAAGTTTTTGACAAAATCCAAAATCCATTCACGTTAAAAAAAACCTGAAGAAAATAAGTATAGAAAGTCCTTATCTCAACATTATAAAATCTAATTATGACAGATCTACTGCTAAAGTGATATTAAATGAGGAAAAGCTGAAAACTTTCCATCTGAAATCAAAACTAAAACTAGGATAACCATTATCACCACTTCTCTTCAACATAGATCTTGAAACATTTGTCATAATCATCAGGCAACTAAAACTAAAGGGAAAGACAATGTCAAAGTATCATTTTTTTGAATTATATGATGCTTTAAAAAGAAGACCGACCAATAGATTCCTAAAATGATAAGCAAATCCAGCTGTGCGGCAGAATACAAAATAAATGCACAATAATCAATAGCATACATATATAGTAGTAATGAACTGACTGAAAAAAATTTGGGAAACAAATCTATCCTCAATAGCATAAAAAATTAAAGGCATAGATATTAATGAAATAAAGCAAGTGAAAAATCTCTGCAGTGAAAATTACTTATACTGAAAAAAGAAATGAAGGAAGACATCAGAAAATGGAAAAATATCTACTATTCCTGGTTAGACAGAATCAACATCATCAAAATAACTATACATCCAAAACTGACATACAGATTTAATATAAACCCATTCAAAATAACAATGTAATTTCTCACAGAGATAGAGAAAAAAACCCTAAAATTTATAAGGAATCATAACAGAGGAAGAATATCAAAAGCAATCCCAGATAACAAAAGTAAAGTAGCTGGCATTACAATCCCAGTTTTGAAGGTACATTATAAAGCTACAGTGACTAAACAACATGGTACTAGCATAAAAATAGGAGGGTGGAAAATAAAATTGAACACATAGAAAAAACCTCAGGCACATACTTATTTGATTTTAAGAAAGGAGCCAAACACACTGTAGGAAAGATAACTACTTTAATAAATGTTGCTGAGAAAGTTGGATTATCATATGCAGAATATTGAGTATAGATTCACATATCTTACCAAGTACTAAACTAAAATCAAGATGGTTCAAAGATGCATATGTTAAATCCAAAACAATCTACTGCAACATAATATAGATAAAACCTTCTATCTTTCCAACATAGCTGTTGGAAAAAACGTTCTGAAGATGATTCTGAATGCACACTAATCATAGTGAGAATAAACAAAAATGGCATCACATCTAACTCATACTCTTCTGCACAGCACAGGAAACAACCAACAGAGTGAACAGATAATCTACAAAGTGAGAAAAATATTTTTACCAGTCATTCCCAAGACAGAATGTAGACTAATATCAAGGATATGTAAGGAACACACCTACACACAAACACATACACACAACTAGACACCTCCTAAATTAAAAATATCAATAACAGGCAACCAAAATTAATAGACACATCTCAGAAGTAAGAATCACTAATAAATACATGAATAATGTTTATCATCTTTGGCCTTCAGAGAAATGCAAATTAAACTACACTGTGATACCGTCTTATCCCAGAAGTAATGGCTCTCATCAAATACTCTAAAAATAATGAATACTGGTGAAAATCTGTTGAAAGAGTAACCCTATTACATTGCTAGTAGACATATAAACTAGTACAACCACTGTGGATATCAGTGTGGAGATTCTTTAAAAAACTAAAATAGTGTCTTTGTTACTTTTCTTGTTGAAGAAATAAAATACTCAACACCCAAATTTAAAAGAGGAACATTTATTTAGCGCTCAGTTTGTAGAGATTTCAGCCCAGAGTTGGTTGGCTTCAAGCCAGGGTGGCAAGGCAGAGGGCATTGCAGAGGAGAAACAGTTTATGGTAGACTGAAGGCAGCAAGGTATAAGCCACAAGCGAAAGGCTAGCTCTTTTTTTTTTGCCCTTATATGCTTATCTATGCTACTCACTCTCAGGGCAGGTAACACATCCAAAGTGCAGCACTTTAACCCTCACCAGAACTATACCAAACCAGTCAGCACATAATAAACACACTCTTAACCCCAGCACTGCATACTCTAGATCCAACCACCATGAAGAAAGCCGCACCTATAACTGCACGTGACTTTCAGGGGACATTTAGACACAAGCCATAACAAATAGAAATTCCATTTTGACCTAGCTATCTTCCTTCTAGGTTTCTTTGCAAAACAGTTTACATATTTATATTATAGATATACATACATACCCATGCTTATAGCATCAGAATGTTAATAGCTAGATGGTAGAAAGAGTATATATGTTCAATAGCATACATATATTATTGTATGTATGTATGTATGTATATATATATACAATATGTGTATACATATATTATATATATGCATACACATTGTATGCATATATATGTATGAAGAGATGAATGTATAAGGAAAATGTGGCATTTATATAAAATGGAGTATTACACTGCCATGAAGAAAGTAAACTTGAAATATTCATAGGTAAATGGATGCAAGTTGAAAACATATTGTTAAGTATGTCACACACACACAAGCTCAGATATATCACATTTTTACTAATGCATTTGTGTACAAATGAAGAACAAAATAAAAAAGATAAATAGAAAATTCAAATAATTTCACAGATTCCAAATTTCAATGTTTTAAACTATTTCAAGATAAAATTGGTTTTATTTAAATTACTATGTCATAGTAGTTCATTGCAAACAAAAGTTTGCATTACCTGTGTTTGCTAGAAAATAGGACCTCACCAGAATGACCTAACTATAATCAGTCCTAGCTGGTTGTTAATATGATGATGGTCATGCAGAAGATTTTATCTCACTATCCTCTTTCTCAGTGGATGCTATACAAGACAGGTAAAAAAGGATAGGCTGACTGAGGCTGGCATTTTTTTTTCTGGTTAGGTTTTATTTTCAAAGAAAAAAGATGATATGTCTTTGTTTCTTATAAGAATATTTTTGGATTATATCTTATACTCTAAGTAACTTCTATGAAAATAAAAATAGACAGTATTATATCTATTGTTATTTCATACTAAGTTATAAAATTTCCCTTTTATTTTTTTGAAAACTGACATAAAACAATCTGAACTGGGAAAGGAAAGCATTCAGGATTAGTCCATGTCAGTCTTGAAAGACATCATTCACTAAAGCACCGCATAACATTAGGCAGCTATTTCACTCACACATGTTTTATAGTATCGACTTTCTATTGAGTCTTTGGAAAGATAACAATACTAAGAATGAAATGAGATAATATATGTCAATTACCTAGCTCAATGCCTGGTATAAATATTGGTATTTGTTTGAATTGAAAAAATAAAAATATGTTTTATTAAAGCAGTTTTAAAATACTAAATAAAAAATTATCATCAATCAGATGACTCAGGTTGCTGGAATGTAGGCTTGATTAAGTCTTCCTTGAGTCAGTTAGGGAAAGCTAAGGGACTCTTTTTCTTATCCTGGGTCAACATAGACAGTTTGGAATAATTTAAAGGTTTTACTAAGGTCATTAGGAGGCCCTCTAATATGTAGTTCTGGGACTGACTGTGTGTCCAAAATTCCAAGTCTGTTAGGAAGCTAGGGTCCCACTGGGGGTCCTCTCAGGGAACTGTTATACTCCTGGCTGGTGATAAGTTTCTTTTCCTTGATAACAATTTGTTTTTCATCCCTGAATTCCCATGCTTCTCTTAGAGCTATCTTTTTTCTGACGCAGAGAGGGTTTTGTTTTAAAAGAAATCACATGTCTCTATGAGAGGTCAAAGTTATGGGGTCAGTTTTTGGAACACTTTCAGGTATCAAGGTCCACTGAAAACTTGCACAGGTCTAGCTTCTTCTGTCAGAGGTCCCCGGGGAGAAGAGACTTGATCTTCCCTGGGGGTTCCATCTGCTCATGCTTTCATCACCTGGAGGTGGAACAAATTATGATGGCCTTCCTGTTTCTTCACTGAGGACCCACAGTAATGGGAACAATAGGATTCTTTAGGAATTTGCTCTTGGGAGGGTGAGGGATGAGTACAGGAGAGCTCTTTACCCTTCTTTCTGAAAGGGGAGGGGTCACCTGAGTAAGAGGGAAAAAGGTTCTCAACAAGTGTGAGTCAATGCCAAATGACCTACAGAGGTCTCCATTGTCTCTCAAAACAAAGAAAGCCCACACACAGCATAATTTGGACAATTTACTCTGCCTTTTGCAAATAAGTCTCACTGAAGGACTATATGGTTCTCGCTCCAAAGGCCAATTTAATGCACAACCCAAGAAGATCAGGTGCTTTTTGTTCAATGTCTGAAGTAAAAAATATTCTTAATTCTTAAGGATGATGTCCAAAAGACAAATGGCAAGATGCCTTCAAATCTCACTGTTCCCCATCTGTAAGAGAGGCTTGGAAAAGGATATCCTCTTTACATCCTCTGTTGCTCTCTTCCATAACTCTTTCTGCTTGGGACATAAGAACAGGGATCCTCACTCAGTAATAGTTGCACTATACATTGATGCTGATCAATTCTCTCAGAAGAGTGCACTCAAGGCTTGATTCTTGTGATGGATACATGGGATTCCATGGAATAAATTTTGAGGTCCTCCTAGGAATTAGATAAGGCCCTCAGATGGATATTCCTTAGCCCAACATGTAGTGAAGAGGGGCAATGGTATCAAACTGTCACAGTCTAGAGGTATAGAAAACTTTCTCACAGGATCTGGTCATGACATAAGCAATATTTGTCCCTACAGTAGGCAACCTGACTGAAACTTAAAAGACAAATCCATCCCATTCACTTATTGAATAGGTATATTTTATATGACCTGATTCCCAAAGCTAGTCACCCCTAAGCACTGCAGAAAATGCTGGAGCAGGGATAGACTCATTAATAGCATGTTGAAATTTGAGAAAATATTGAGGGACTGGTCTTTAATCCTAACTGCTGTTTTTAGTTGTCTCTCTAGGGGATTTCAGGGTACTTGTGCCAGATATCCTAGTGAATGCTTGGGCAGGTGCCTACCACATGATGTCTACCACATTCAGTAGACATCAGACAAACTTAAAAGATGGTTTAGGATCCTACCCTGATTTTGACCTAGTAATTCTATCAAGATGTGTCTAAAGAAGAGAGAATTAAATATACTGCTGATCAGAGAAAAGCCCATACCTGTAGTTCAGTATTCAATGGAGACTTATGAGAGGGCTTTGACAGAGGTATTTCTGGTCACCCTGGAAAGGGAATACCTCAAGAACCCAAGGGTAGGAATACTAAGAAAACCAAAAGTTCACAATTCACTTCATGGAGGAGTGAAGACTGGGTGAAATAAGCAAGTGAAAGTTTCTAAGCTGGACATCTAGTAGGCCCGTTGGGAGCAAGTTTCAACTGGTTGAACCTTTAAACACCCACCAGAGACTAGTGTCAAACTAAGCATCACAGTTGCCACACCAGCACTGACCAGTTCCTTGCACCCAGAGACCAGCCTCAGAAAGGTAATCCAGATCCTTGCCTGGCAAACTTTGCCATTGTCCCCAGGATGGAGATCAACAGGAGAGGTATCAGGGAGGTCCTTGTGAGTTGTTCCCCTTTTTGAGACTAGTAGCCATCCCAGTATCTTTTAACTGATTGACATATTGTGCACAATTTCTTGGAATACCAAAAAAAGCTAGATAAAGAAGGTCTAGTCATTCTGACACAACTCTCCATAGAAAAACAGCCTCACATGTTGTGTCACTGATTTTAGAAATTTTCTTCATCTGGATTCTTGCTATAAAAATGGAAAACAGTGAAATACACAGAAAGGCCAGTGGGGAAAAATGGGTTTAGTTTACTAGAATAAATGAACAAAAGTTCCTGTTAACAGGGAGGATGTAAAAGGGACAATGATGGAGAAAGCTAAATTCAAGGATTTATATGCAGATGGGCAGGTGATTTGTGTGAAGTGTTGCTTACTTTTCTCTCATTACTGGGACAAAATAGCTGTCACCAAAATTAAAGGAAGTAAAGATTTATTTAGCTCACAGTTTGTTGAGATTTTAACCCATAATCAGATGGCTCCAAGGCAGGGTGGTTTATGGAAGAGGGCAAGAATTCATGGCAGCAGTGAACAGCAAAATTAATCACTGCAAAAAAGGAAGAGTGTGAAGGCAAGGCTATTTCTGTCCCTTATATGGTATGTAGACCACATCCACTTGCGTGTAGTGCTCACACCCATAATCCTAGCATTGCACCATGAAAAAAATCACAAACTCTAGAAGCCTGACCGCATGACTGCATGAGGCTTTGGGGGAACATCCAGATATAAATCATACCATACCGCTCCTAGTCCCCCAAAGTCTCATGTACAACCTTTATGCAAAAGACATTTATCCATCTCTAAGAGTTACCAAAATCTTAACAGTTTCACTATTGCTGAAAAGTTCAAATCCTAAATCTCCTCTAGGTTGTAAATCAAACTCTTAACTACAAAACTCAGTACAAATGAAAAGTTAAACACTTTCAACATTCAGTGGAACAAGATAAACATTTACTTTCCAAAAGATACAAGCAGGGAAATACAAAGGAATGGGGGGGAAAGTCCAAAATTCAGCAGTACAAACATTAAGTCTTGCAGTTCGATGTGGAACATACAAAGAAATCTTTGGTAAATTGTGAGCTCCAACAGCCCTGAGTAACTCTACTCCTATAGTATTTACAGTGGTTGTAGCTCCCACAGCTTCTCTCTTAGGTCTGTTCAGCTCAATCTTTGTATATTTTCATAGATGATCCACAATCCTGGCTTTTTCAAACTTCTGGGGTCTCCACTGCACCTTTGGCTTCACTCTCATAACTTCACACATTGCCCTCAGAGGGGAACACTGCCTCATCTTCCAGAACTTCTGCCCCCAAGGTCTCATGTGCTCATATATGAGACAATTTGTTTTGTTTTGTTTTGTTTTGTTTTTGTACTAGGAATTGAACTCAGGACTGTGTGCTTGCCAGACAGGCACTATGTCACTCAGTTATATTCCAAATCCTTCTAGACCTTCTGAAATATTGGTGGAAGCCTTTTTAACTTCAGAACTCTTGCATTCTGAATATTCCTAAAAACAGCACCATGTGGGTGATTTCTCAATCCACTGTCAGCTGGAGCAGTAGCCAGGCTTTGCTCTCTCTTGGCTGTAGGTGGTTAAGTGCTTTGGCACTTTGAATCTAATTCTGAGGAACAAATTCTCTATGCCATCACCATTTTGGAACATAGTGTAGCTGCTGCAGACATTCTGGAACATAGTGTGACTCTTGTCATTCTTGTAAATGGTGTTCTGAGGCCCTCTCCTTAAAGCAAAGCCCTTCATTTTTGCAGTTTTGCAGATGAAAAGGGTGGAGGCTTGCTGCTTCTTGTGATGCCCTCAACTGATCTTTTCTATTCTCTTATTCCTTCTCAGCAATCAAGATTTCCTCAGCTTTGTAGTCCACAGCTTTACTATAACTTTTTTCCTGGCCAAATTCATAACATTTTGAATTATTCTGCTGAGCATTTTGATATTGATTCTTGATATAGATCTGACTAAAAGCCCCCAACAACAGCCATGACACAGCCTCATCATTCAATTGTCCAGAAATTTCTTCTGTCAGATTAATGAATCTATTGGCCTTAGTCTCAGTCTCAGTCAAAGTCTCTGGACATGAGCAAAATGCAGACAAACTTTTTGCCAAGCCATAAATTACACCAATCCATAACTTATTCCAAAAATCAATGCAGTTCTTCTTCCCAGTAGAGACCTCCCAACACCAATTTTACTGCCAGGATTTCTATCATCCTGCTGATCTTCTAAGCTCTGACAAGAATCTCCCATATGGAACTGCCTAAGGTATTCCAGTTCTACTCTTTCAGGTAACATCTCTGAATCTTTCCAAGCTCTTCCCACCAGCCATTCCCAAAGGCTTTTAAATCACATGGTCAGATATAGTAATGGCCCCACTTTCTGGTATCAAATTCTTTGTTGATTGCTATTCTCTCATTACTGAGACACAATATCCAATTCCCAAAATTAAGGAAGGAAAAGGTTATTTATCTGACAGTTTGTGAAGGTTTTGGTCTATAATCAACTGGCTCGAAGGTAGAGTGGCACACAGCAGAGGAGCAACAGTCCATGGCAGCAGAAGAAAGGAAAACCAAAAACAGCAAAAGAGGAAGAATGCACAGAGAAGCCTCTTTCTGTCGCTTATATTGTATGTAGGTTACACTGATTTAGTTGTAGCACTCAAACACATTACCCCAGCATTGGACCATGAATCAATCAGAAACTCTGGAAGCCTGCCACTATGGCCACTCAAGGCTTTAGGGGGGATATCCAGAGATGAACCATATTGTGCCAGGCTGGCACAACAAATGCAGTTGTCATTGACCAGTGCTATTTTTAAAACTTTGTGGATGATTTTTTTTGTCAGTACCAGGGATCAAACTCATGACCACATGCTTGCAAGGCAGGCACTTATGTCGCTGAGCTAAACCACCAGCCCCTGTGGTGGCATAACATACAAAAATGAAACTAGGTGAATGCCATTGTAACTCGGTCTATAATGTCAGGAGGCAAACCTCATTAAGCCTTTGTCTCTTACGCTCTAATTTCCTGAGGCTTATCTCAACTTACTCATACCCTTTATCTTAACTGCTAATTGTACCACTCTTTTTTGGGCTCAGTCCCATTCCCAACTGTAGCATTAATATCTGTCAAATGTGAGCTGGTTAAAGCCACACCCAAAACATGAATATATCTTCCCAAATTTATCTTTCATCTCTAACAACTGAAGTTCAAAGTAGTCATTTGCTTTTTTTCCCAAAATTTCTCCTGCAAAAATTGCTCAACATCTATTCTTAATTTATATATATACATATGTATATATACATATATATAGTATATACATATATTTGTATATTTATATATACATATGTATATATACATATATATAGTATATACATATATTTGTATATATATAAATATATAATTACATATATTAATATATACACAGATATATGTGTATATAAACACACACACACACACACACATATATATATACTGTTAATCAAAATCACTGTTACAAGATCTAAATTGTTACTTGTGAGCCAAAAGAAAATGTTCAAGTAATTTCCATAATATTCTAGATTTTAAGAAATTATGCAATTGTGCAATTTTTATAATCAACTATGCACTAACTCTTTCTGACCAAAAATACATTGCCAGAGTCCACACTTTATTCTCTGTGCATAAGCATAGCTCACCTCCACAGAAACACTAATTTTCTTCAATATTTAAAATTATGAGATATATTTTAAAAATATTAAAAATGAACTGAGCTATGCAGATAATAAAATATTGACAATTAAAGTAACAATAGCATCTGTAATGGAATCAACATTTGTAAATTTTTGATGGTTCCATTTTAGGAGTTGCTTTGAGGTTTACTTTTATGTGACAATCTAAATATATTTAGATGCAATGAACGTTTGAATAGGTTTACTGAGTCTATTGTCCTCCCTTATGTGGGTGGGCCTCATGTAATTGGTTGAAGGCTGGACTACAACAAAGATATGATCCTATAAAGAGTAAGGTAGAACTTTTTTCTGCCTTCTCGACCTAGGAAATCTGTTTTTCATGCCTTTGGAGTAGGATTGAAGCATGGCATTATTTGATTCTTTATCAGTTTTTGGACATGAACTTCTATCATCAACTGTCCTAGAATTCAGGCCTTTGGACTTGAACTGGATATAAAGTATCGTGTATTAGTGTATTAGAATTAACCTTAGTATTAGTATTAATTTCCATGTGTCTGCAGTTATCTTGCTTACTGCGGAAAATAGGAGTTTGCAGCTTTCATATTTATACAAGTAAATTCCTTTTTATGTACCTATCTGTATCTCCATCGATTTAACTATCTCTCTGTCTTTGTATTATCAATCTCCTATTGGTTGTACAACTCTGCAGAATTCTAATACAGGTTTTTTTACTATTAAACTTTAGATAAATTTCAAAGTAGTAGGTCTAAAAAATTGTAGCCCACATGGAAAAGAACAATACTCAAGCTTCAAAATAAAACATTAAACCACTTCACCATTCTTCACACTTTTGGTGTTAAAGATTAATCTCATGGCTTTGGGCATAAGAAGCATGTGCTCTACCAGTGAGTTACATTCCCTAGCTTACTTTTAATTTGTAAAGAACACATTATTGTGGATGAATAATGAAAACTAATTTTCTAAGTTTTAATACATGCCACATACCAAGGACACAAATTAAGTTTTGACATACTCAGAAATCCAGCAGAACATTTATTTACCTGAGGGAAAATATTCACTAAATAACATTTACTTCTAAAAAAAAGCTACAAAATTGGTGTCTTTATTCCCTCCTTATAAATTCAATTTTGATCATTCACTTGAGAAAGACATGAATTTTGCTACAGTGTGATAAATCATGTCATTCATTACTTATGAGAAGAGAGGAAGAAAGGGGAGAGAGAGACAGAGACAGAGACAGACAGAGATTTCATATGCTTTACACTCTACTTCATAGGATATATACTTGTGAATATGAAATACAAATTATGCTTTCATGGAGCCTATAGTGTGATTAATGTAAAAGTCAATAAACAAATCAAAATAATCTTTATAATTCATGCATCCACTGTATTTTAGAATTTTAATGATCTTTCATTTATACTTGACCTCATTTTTCATTAATACATTTATCCAAGTAATATCCATATAAAGGAGAAAACAAAATATTTCCTAGTCACCTTATATCTAAAAGTAGTGATGACTCTTGACAAAAATAATATACACCTTCAGTAACTTTATCCTTTTTGCTTTATATTGTTTATCAAAATGCTTCTCTGGCAAATTTTTATATACACTGGATTAAAAAAGAAAATTTTATTTTTTATGTGGTTCTCTCCTCTCTGAAGTCACTTCCACTTACCATCACTGAAAACTGTGGCAGCAACATGCAGGTTCTTCATGGATTATGGTGAACAACCTATAAAAAGGAGGGCAGACCTGAGGAACTGTACTGTGTCAATCATGGTGTAAAGCTTTATGGAGTAATGTTGTTACTCACACTGTACTGGATAAAAGCATGAATGAGAATGGATACTACGTTCAAATGTCCCTATTATTTTATAAGGGTAATTTCAAGAAGTTGTATAAATATACTGTTAATAATCAAATGGGCATATTATAGATGATATTTCCAATGTAATTCTTTAGATGCCAAAGCAAACCAGTAACAACAAGGTAAAGGTAAAAATCTTGCCACTTTTTCCCAAAATCTTAATATGAATATGATATGTCATTTATATATTAGCATAAATGATGTATCTTTTTTGGTACCAGGTATCAAACTCATGACCTTGTATTTTCTAGGCAAATGACTACACTGCTGAACAAAATTCCAGGCCTTAAATTGTATATCTGTTACTAAACATTTATTTAGCACTTTTTATGTGTTAGGCTGTATGCTGTGAGTTGAAGAGATGGAACAGACTCCATCAAGGATATTTAAAGAGCTTACATGCAATACAAAAGTTAAGAAGCATTATAAACAATAAAAAAGAACTAGACAACTTATTAAAACAAGTTAATAGTGCTCTGTTTCATAGTATGGTAGCCACTACTTAGGTGTGGCTCTCAAACAGTTCAAATGTGGTTGATGAGGTGTGCCTATAACTTGACCCCAAATGTCCATGTGCTGGAAGCACAGACCCAGTGTAGTACTGTTGGGTTGGTAGAACTTTCCAGAAGTGGACTTGTAGGCAGGCAATTAGTTCACCAGCCTGTGCATTTTGGAAGGGTTTAACACATTTGCTGGAATTAGAATATTTTTGTAAAAGTGAATGAGCATAGCCTCTTTATATAAATGAAGTCTGGCTGCTCTGTGGTGTTGTCTTTCCTATCTTTCTAGGTTATCTCTGCTACATGAGCTCCTATAATTGTCATGGCATCTGTCATGAGGAATTTTCAGAGTCAAAAGTCAGTCCACAACATGCTTTACTCCTTCCAACCTTCTTTCTTCTTGTTTTGTCTCTTTTCTTCTTGTTCTTCAATAATAAAAAATGAACTCAGGACATTCACACTGAGCTAAATCAACACTGGACCTGCCTGTTTTTCTATTCTTATTCATGTCCTCACTAAGTCACTAATGTACCAAGGTTGGACTCTAATTTATTCCCTTCTCTTAAACCTGGAGTTTCAAATTTCTTTGACTCTGCATTCTCTCCCTTGTGAATCTCCTTTGTGCCAGTGGCTTCCTTTGCCAACAACATGCCAAAGATTTTCAAATTGCCATTTCCAGCACTAAGAACCAGGCTTACAAATCTGCCTATCAACTTAGTCACTCCACTTTGATGTATGAAGTGCACTTCAGTCTCGACGATGCAAAAATAAACTCACAATCTTCCATCTTCTCTTTAACCTAATTCTCTTCTGTTACCTCTTAGCAACCACTAGCTGAGAAAAACAATAAACTGAAATTTATTTTCTCTCTATCTAAACATCTAATTTCTATAAAATTCAACATCCCAAAATACACCTTGAGTTCATGTTTCTTTATGCATAATCATCAAAATAAATACTTTGAAATATCTGTTAACTAAAAATGAATACATTAATAATAAAAATGTTCAAAATAAATATAGTTTACAAAAGGTTGCTTAGTATTCTGAGTTGTGTCAGTGAGATAAAGTAAATGAGAATAAAGGAAGTAAAGTTTCTATCACTCATGGTTAACTTTGAGCACTATGTTTGTGCATTTAAATTTTAATTATAGATACTGAGAGGACATGCTTTTTTTCTTTCTGTTTTTGTGTTGTTATTAAGAAACATTACCCTAGAAACAATACATAACATGGATAGAATTAAGAGCAGTATATTTACTAGAGTTCAGACAATATTGAAGCATTACATGGACCAAATGATGGATAAAATTACATTAGACTTTTGATGCTATTGAAATACTCAGGCAAGCAGCAGTGATGAAAATACTTAACATGGTGATGCAAATTAAATTGAAAATATATACATGATAATCTGTATTGTAGCCCCATAGGATTTGTTTTTATTGAGCAATACTATATGAAGAAGGAATTAAAGTTAATTCTAAAATTTATGATTGAGTGATGTGAACAATAACAACAATAGAAAGCAGCATCGGTACCATACATTGTGTTGCCTAATAGTCATCTCAATCTGGGTGTTTCACACAAATGAAAAAGTTAACATACACCAAAATAACTGATTTCTTCTCCAAATTATTTTTGCTTGTAATTCCTGTTTTGGTTATTGTCATAACCGGATGACCTAGAAACATCTTAGTGTACTTTGGTTTGGTTTTCCTACCTGGATCAAATGCTCAGATCATAATTTTATGTTATTATTAGCAGATAACAACAATTTAGGGTATAAGACCTCATTGAAGATCGTAGGTCATGGAAATGTGAGAGCTCGGGATATGTATGGTCAGCAGCCACTAACTTTCTGGCTGGCTTGCTCTCTCTCCTTGCTAGATGCCTTGAGATTAGTAGCTTTTTTCTGTCACACCTTTTTCCCAAGGTAAATGTTCTACCTTTCCTTGCAGCTAGTCATGGAGCAACCATGTTCTGAAACCTCTGAAACCATGGACCCAAACATGTTTCTTATATCACTCGTAAGTTTTTTTTTTGTCACATACAGTCATAGAAAAAATAAGCTAACAGTTATTTTCCTGACTGAATATCTAACAGTTTTTTTTTTCAAATTTTTGGTAACATCTCAAGTGGACTGTTACAAGAAACTCTAATTTAGATCTCATTTCCTATATTTTTTTGCATGAAACTTAATTATGGTAAAGAATCTAGGGTCATAGAAAGGGCTGGCCTTCGCAATTAGAATGAAATACATTCAAATCTCTGCCCAATTAGTTACCTTTAATAAATTATATAATCTACTTAAACAGTTTCATTAATTATAAAAGCCACTTTGGTAGTTATGAGGATGGAAAACACAAAGATATAACATATTTGTTTTAATTATTGCCAAAAGTTCTCAGTTGTTATCATTATAACTATTGTTATTACTCTCATTGTGAACCCATAGTTAGGCTCATTAGCATGAATTAGCTGTGACAGTGACCAAACAAAATTATATATCTGAATTTTTCTTTTATTATGTTTAAGTAAGGAAATTAATGATTATCTTGAAAAGTTTGAAAAAGATGAAAGTAGAGAGGTACATATGGCAAAATCTAAAATAATTGAGATACCATGAATGTTCAGTTAATATTACTTCATTATTCTCTACTTACTCTATTCATTGCTTTAATCTCTAAAAATGTTGTATGTACTATACATTAAGTAAATATTTCAAATAATCTGAAGGCTTTAGCTTAAAAAGTGAAAACGCCTCTTACAGGCTCATAAATCCCAATTTTAAATGTTAGAATCAATGAATATATATTCCAAATACATGCATTTGTATTCACTTTTAACAAATAAAATAGTACTGAACACCTGTGAATTTTCAGTTATATTTTGATCAGCTCTCATATCATTACAAAAAATTAATTTGTTTTTATGAAAGAATATAAATATAATTAAAAATTTTGGAGAAGACAAGATGGCTGATCAGTGAGCAACAAAATACAAAGCCTCTTGGGAGAAATAACTCATTTGCCAGAATAAAACACCCTGGAGAGACCCAGAAAGAGGGAGATGGATCCTCTTGACACAGGAAGAAATTAAACCATAAAAAAGCTCATCAAATACTTTGGGACTACAACTGAAACAGCTAAAACTTAAGGGACACAGCATTTTCAAGGTGACCACCAAGTTTGCACCAGCTTTAATCAGTGCCGGCAGGCAGAGTCACACAAACTTTTTCCTGCTGCCACTAGAAGGAAGCACAGCAGCACTGAATTCAGGGGTTGGTGAACTCAATGCAGAGCAGAGCCGGTGAAAGGTCCTTCATTAATCCACAGTCAGTGCTGGGAATGAAACCCCCCCCCCCACAGGAAGGGCACGACCAAATTGGTGACATGTTGGAATCGGGCAGGAGGAGCCTGAACTGGGAGCAACAGTGACTTCAGTTTGTTGCTCCCTCCCCAGAGGAGATTGATGGGATTTGCTTGGACTGGGCCATGCCCCTGGCAGGGACTCAATGAGCCATCCCAAATCAATTCCCTGCACCTAGCATGCACTAGTGGGGTGAAGACACCTGAAATTTGGCTGGCCTGGTGGGGAGGGGCAGTCATACAAAGCCTCTGCTTACACCTCAGTGACAAGGGCAGGCAGGAGAGGGTGGAGGTCCCTAGGCAGTGTGCTTTGGGGGAAACATGGCCAGCAGGGAAGGGGGCTGGGTCCTGTACTGTAACCTGTGTGGAGGAAGCCAGGGCCATGAGAGGAGAGAGGTGGGAGGAGGTACATAGCCCAGAACCCTGAAAGCACTCACCCAGGAGAAGAAAAAACAGGGGAGACTGAGGGTGGCAAAAACACATCAGACATGACTTCAATGGACATTAAGAGATATCTTTGGGACCTTGTAGACGAGCTCAAAACTGAAATATTAAATCAGGTAAAACAAGATATGAGCAGATTAATAAAAGAAATGCTCTCAGGAAGCATATATCAGGATGATACAAATGGAAGAAGGGAAGAACACAAAAAAAGAGAAGCATTTGATAAACAATATAAAGAAAATATAGAATACATGAAGCAGATTCAAAGAGACTACCAGGAAATTAAAAACTCCACTGAAAACTGGCAAAATTCCTTAAAAGAATCTAAGGATAGACTATCAAAACTTGAAGACAATTTTGTAGTGTGTGATCATGAAAGGAAAGATCTCTTAAAAATAACAATGAAACAATACAAAGGTTAGAAGATGACAAGAGAATCTATAATTTAAGAATAAGAAATGTGAATGAAGAAGCAGGAATACATACAGGAAAATTACAAAGGCTATTCACAAAATAATTAAGGAAAACTTCCCAAGCATGGGAAAAGAAAATGACATTTGGTTGTGTGAGGCATACAGAACTCCAGCCACCTACAACCAAAACAGATCTACACCCAGACATATAATAATAATCAAGATGACAGAAATTCAATATAAAAACAGAATATTAAAAGCTGTCAGAGAAAAGAAACAGATTATCTATAAAGGTAAGCCCATCAGGATCACAGCTGACTTCTTGACACAGACCATCAGATGAAGAAGAGCTTGGAGTGAAGTCTTCCAAGCCCTGAAAGAAAATAACCTACAGCCCAGATTGAGGTATCCTGCAAAACTGTCTCTAGAAGTTGATGTAGAAACAAGATGCTTCCATAACAAAGAGGAACTGGGGGAGTTTGTGACCAGCAATCCAACAGTACAGAGAATACTGAAGGACATTCTAGAGAGAGAGAGAAAAAAATACAAGGATTTTAGGAACAGTGGCAGAAAGGCCTCAATGAGTGGGGCAGGAAGTAGAATGAAGGAGAAACCTAGACAAACAAAGGCAGAAAAATAGCACAGCATAAATGAGGCAAAGAAGGATAACTAGAAACTCTAACATAGATGGCCTTGATACGCTATATTGTTAATAGTGCAGCAGGATTTAAAACCCACATTACTCACACCACTCTGCCTAGATGTATTATATTCTGTTCCAGTCATTCTACCTGTACTAGATTTGAGGGCACAGACAGTAATCCTGAAAATAACAGGATATAGTATGGTAATCATCCTTAATTTCCTGTTAGCTTAATCTAAAGCTCTGTAAAACCTACACTGTTTTACCATGATTGATCATAATCAAATCCGGTTTGTTCAATTGCAGTTTTGTATTGATAGATTTTATTCAAAGCTGTTATGATTGATAGTATCAAGTCTGAGAGTATAGGCACCTGCACTTAAGATGACAAGATCCACTAGAATATCCACTATGGTTTGATTATTACCTGCCTTTGAAGTTTTATACTGTCTACAATGTTTTATTTTTACTAAAATTGTTATTTACTGCTATACTCAATTATACTGCTATATTCAATTATTCCTGTTGATGCAGACATTCTATTGAAGATAATAAGAAACAACAGAGTAATCATTGTAGATCACCTTGTACTGAAGTTTTATATGACTTTTTGGTTTCATATTTATATAGGAATTTGCTTTGCTTTGTCTTGTTAAGGTTTTTTCCCTCTAATACAGAAAGTATAGAAACACATGCAATGATTCATGCATGCATAGCTGTTTATACTCTCAGTTTGACTATCTAATTTGTATGCTTTAATTTTGTAACTTGAACAACTATTTCTAAGAGGACAATATGTAATTTATTAAGTAGTGATTTCCTATTGTTCATCTTTTTTTTTTGAAATTCTGTATAACCTCTACCAAAATTTTGAAACAGAAAGAGGGTAGAAACAATACAAAATCTCAAAAAACAAAACAAAACAAAACAACAAAAATAGTTACCAGTAAAAAAATCACTATTAAAATTAATTTTATTTGTACAATTTAGGTATACATAATGATCATATTCATTCAAAATTTGCACTTGTACATGATGCTTTTTGATTCTTTTTTCACCATTCCCCTCTCCTCACATCAACTCTACCTCCCCTGCTTGGTTAAAAAGATTTTATTTCCATGGTCTTCTCTTTATTCCTATTTTTGTTTTCCCTCTTTGCTTTCCCTCTCCCCCATCACGTGTACCCTTTCCCACTTGAATGTTTCCCAGTATCTGTTTTAAATTATGTCCTTATTTACCCTATCAGTTTCACCCATTAAAGAAACCATGCAGTATTTAAACTAGTGTATATGATTTATTTCATTTAAAAATATAGACTTTTTATTTTCCTTCCTTATCATCCTCTCTTTCCTTGGTTCCCACCTTTTTTCCCTCCTTTTCTTTTAATAATGTTTTCCTATTTCATAATACTTTTCATACACTTTGTCCCTTATTTACACATTCATTATCTCATACAGAGAAACAATGTGATATTTACATATGTTAGTCCAATTTATTCCACTTAGGAATATGTTCTCAAGGCGCATTCATTTACCTAGAAAGGTCTTATTTTTTTTCTTGTTCTTTATGAATGAGTAGTATTCCATTGTTTCTAAAAAACACATCTTTATCCATTCCTTGGTATATGGGCATTTTGTTTATTTTAACATTTATCTATTTCAAACTGTACTGCTATAAACATTAGTGTGGTTATATTGCTGTGATATGATGTTTTTAATTCTTCTGGGAAGACATTCAGAAGGAGTCTGGTTGGATCAAATAAGATTTCTAATCCTAGATTGTGAGGAGACTCCACATTGATTTCCACAGTGGTTGCACAAGTCTACATTCCCATTAACAGTGGAGAAGGGTTCCTTTGTTCTCCACAGCCTCTCCAGCATTGGTTATTGATTGAGTTCTTGATAACAGTCATTCTTTCAGGAGGTGAGACGGAATATCTCACAGAACTAGAGAAAAAAAAATCCTAAAATTTATTTGGAGGCAGAAGAGACCTAGCATCTCTGCTTTCTTTTTTTTTTTAAATTGGTAACAGGGATTGAACTCATGACAGCATGCTTACAAGACAGGTGCTTATGCCGCTGATCTAAATCCCCAGCCCCCAGAAGAGACCTAGAACAGCAAAAGCAGTTCTATGTCACAAAGACAAGGTAAGGGCATCACAATACCTGACTTGAAAATATACTACACAGCTACTGGGTTAAAAACAGCATGGTACTACTAGCAATAGAACAGACCTGAGGATAAATGGAACAGATTATAAGATCCAGAAATAACACCAAACACCCTCAGTCCTGTTATGTTTGGAAAATGGAGCAAACACCCTTACTGAAAGAAAGATAGCCTCTTTAATAAATGGTGCTGAGAAACTGGCCTTCCACATGCCAACTAAAAATTTTACCAATGTCTCCTACCATACACTAAAATCAAGTCAAAATGGATCAAACACCTATATATTAAAACAGAAACACTTAATCTGCTGGAAAAGACAATTGGTAAAACTCTTAAAGACATAGATGAAGGTAAAAATTTCATGAATAGAATCCCAGTTACACAGGAAATACTACAAAGAATCAACCACTGGGATTTTATCCCATTAAAAAGCTTTTTTAACAGCAAAAGTAATCAACAATAGAGTGAAAAGACAACCCACAGAGTGGAAAGAAATTTTATTCAATTGTCTCTCAGACAAAGGACTAATCTCTAGAACATAAAAAAATTGAATCAAATTAGATTACCTAAATTTAAAGATCTAATAGAAAAATGGACACCTGAGATAAATACCCACTTCTCAAAGGAAGAAATACAAATGGCAAATAAATACATGAAAAAAAATGTTCAGCTTCGCTGGTCATTTGAGAGATGCAAATTAAATGAGTATGTTTTTTCTTATTTTCTCAATTTGATATTTTTTAATTATGGTATTTTGGTGCCCAAATAAGTTACCTATAAATATTTACTGATCAAATAAATCAAACAACTGACTTAAATGAACCAATACTAAGCAAAAAGTTCATGTTATCTCCAGTCTAATGATTTTTTTGGTACTAGACATCAAAATCAGAACCTCGTGCATGCCAGTCAGAGCTGTGCCACTGAGCTATATCCTCAGCCCTATTTTTTGCCTTTACATTAAAGGGTAATAATACCAAACCTTAAGGGAAAATATTTAAGGTTCCTCAAAGGTTGAACTGAACATACTTAGAGTAAATACAAAACACAATGAAGTTTCCTATAAGAATATTCATCATCAATTGACATCAAGCTGAAGCCAATTATTTACTGAGAATCCTATCTTTCTTTGACATTATTCAGTCTTGATAAAGACAATATGTGAAATCACTTTTTTATGACTAAACACTAAAACTCCACTGGTGGTTCTGTAAGATTTATGTATGGCTATAAGCATAAGTCATGAAGGCCAATAAAGTATATACCACTTATAAGAATGAATTATGGGCTGCCATACTACATGTGAGATTTATAGAGCATAACACTGTTTTGTCACCTTGTTCCTAAAAACATAAAAGAAATTCAGAAAATATATATAGGCTAAAATTATAGATGAAAACAGTTTAAAAATAGTTGAGGCCCACATTTTATGTATAAGTACGATAGATGAGAATATTCAATACAAAGTCATTCTCAACTATAGGGATGTTTTTATTAAAGTGTACAAATAGATCATCAAAAAATGGGGAACACAAACTCACTAGTATCTTGATTTGTGGGAAAATTATAAACATTGAAAATACATACTTAAAACATATAATCATGTATTATTTCATGACTTGTTTTGGAGGTGCTATGATTATTACAAATTAAAGAACTTTATAAAAGAAGATATAATCTCTGAGGCATTAATGACACATAGCTTGTATTATTTTGACCACTAATCTACATAAACCTACATAATAAATTGACATAAGTTTTAAAACTGAATTTAATTTTATAACAACAAAATTCTCAGATATGACAAGTTTTATGATAGTCCTATAAGGAAAATAAATATCAAAGTGAACAGAGAATGCATCACTATTTAAACTCACTGAACCTTAATATTCTTGGAGTTACACTGCCAAGTTATTGTGTTATTGTCTGAAATCCTTATGATATAGTCTCAACATGACTATTGATTTCAGAAAATTTTAAGAACATTATAAGTTTGCTTGATGACATTGAAAGTATCAGGTGTTGCACAAGTAGATAGAAAAACCCTTTTTTAGCTGGATAGTTTTTTCAATTAGGACTTACAATTTTATTTTTTCTCAAAATACATGGTCAAATAAAAATAGAATTTATTTCTCGGAAATTTTCAGATCTTTGGGGCAACTGTGTAATAAGTTTTGAAATCCTATTTCTCACACACATTGCTATGTCAAAACATTCTAGCCACCTACATTATCATTTTCCTCTACCAGAATTCAAATTCACCAGAGAATTTTGCCACCAAAATGTAAAACAAAAATCCAACATTGGAACTCCCTGGAAAACCCACTTTCTGGAGTGTGAGTATCACTGGATATTTGAATTGCATCTCATATTTGTTCTCAATGGGACTATTTTAATTGGCATAAATGGTCCACCAAGAGATGAGATGTGATGATAATCTAAGACTCATTTTAAGAGGTAAAAGTACAAGAAATATTTTTATGGTTTCAATCAAACTTTCATAAAAATGAAGCAGAAAATACACGAAAGACAAAATCTTGTAGAATGAAGCTTCGATGAAGGGGCAAATGTTTCCTGTCATCTCACTGAAAATGTGCAATTTAATCACAGAAATGTTTTGTAATGAAATTCATCTTCATTTGGAAAAATAAAAATAAGAAGTGAGATGGAAGTCATTTCCCATTCTCTGGCTGATTTCTCTAACTGGAAAAAAGTACACATTTAAATATGACATGTGTCTTGAAATAATATCAGAGGTGTCAAATTGCCCAAAGCAGAAACTGTATAGTCAAAATGAAAACCACAGGAACTTTTTGAAATATAAGTTGAATGTTTTTCTGATAAGGTCTGATTAAAATAATTCTAAATTTAAATCTATCTTTATGATTTTTTTCAGTTATACTTCTTCTTTTGAAGAACTATTGTCACATTATAAATAAAACTTTAGTAGCATTCATACCTGGAAATACCAGATATTTTATAATTTACTTTTCTAAATTAAAAACAAATTCAAATATCTTATCCCAGGGAAAACTGGGTCTCTTATTTGGAAACCTTTCATAGAGTGAGAGGAAGTGTACACCTAATTTTGGATAACTAAATATAACCTAAGCAGTTCAAGTATAAGGAATTACATAAATTATTAAGTGAAATAATGATGAATTTTCCAGAGAAGGCTCTCCAGAAGTGTGAATGTAACAATGCAGAGATGCTGATGTCAAAGAAAGAATGTTCAAAGGGGCAAAAGCCCTGACAGGACAATTTTGGTAACCCATCTGCTGTTTTCCAGAAAAATAGCTTCATCATTGGGAATAAAAGGATGGAGTACAATCAAGGCACAAATACAAAAAGTAAATAAAAAGAGCAAACACTTTTTAAAAGACCTCAAATTGCACATGCTGCAAGAAGGAAATCATTTGGCAACCTCCTGTGAGACTGGCTCTTTATGGGTCAGTGAAATATTGCAGGTCACCAAATAAAAGATGTGTTTAATCCTCCTCTATCGCCTTATTCATTTTGGACATGAAATAAGGTGTGATGACAGTCTAAATTTTCTAAGCTTTGGAGTATCGTTTTTATGTACTTCTTATATGATAAAATGAGAAGATTAAGAGATTGGTCTAAAATTAATTATCAATCTTTAACATGAGACATTTTAAGAAAATTCAAGCATATAAATCTAAGTTTTTAAGCTTTTTTTTAATTTTAAAGCCCAAAACAGTAAAAACATTGATTCAGAATTTCAAAATAAATAATAGATTAACTGGTTAACATATTGTGTATTTTTATCTTCAAGATCATTGCCCAGATTACAAGATATAGGCTTGAAGAAATTGTCAAATATTGAAAGCACAAACTTATTTTTGATGAACTAATCAAGATTAGTAGTGTAATTGTATATGTGTGTGTGTGTTTATGTTCCTTCTCTTCTTTTTTTTCTCCTTTCTCGCATCCCAGCTGTTCTTTCTTTTTGAAGCAGTTTCTTCCCCTTTCACTTTCATAATATCAATCGTATTTTTTGGATCTTATTGACTCTCAAATTTTTACACTAGTGAGACAATATGATGTTTACACATATGGGTCTGATTTATTTCACTTATGAGTATGGTCTCAGATTGCATCCAATTACCTATGAAAGATTTGAGTTTATCCTCCTTCATAGCTGATTAGTATTCCATTGTATAAAATATCACATCCTTTTTATCCATTCTATGGTTGATGGGCATTTGAAGCTATTAATGTTTTGATATTTACTGTAAGGTTTGAATGCCATTCAAAATAGGAATAAGTGTATATATTCTATTTTTTTCTAATGACAAAATCCTATACCAAGTTTTAACATTGTGTCTATATGCTATTGACTTTCCAAATCTGATTTTAGCTCTCTCACTGATCTTGAAACTTAGATTTATATGTATATATACTTGAAACATCTCCTTGGATCTTAAATTAGGATGTCTATCAACTAGTCACTCTAGTTAAGTCAGGATTCATTCTTGCTTCTTATGGTTTTCTAAATTACATTCCTTGTAGTTCATCATCAAATGATGTTGACTCTTCTTCTATACCTCTAATCTATTTACTTATCTATAACCCCACATCACAACCTAATCTTAATCATGATTTTATTGTACCTATGTCATACAAATGGTCTCTGAATCTCTTTTCCTGCTCCTACCCCTGTCTACAGTTTATTTTCTACCTCACAGCCAAATAACTTTTTAAGGAGCAGGCATCATTTTTACTAATGTGATTAAAATTTTTCAATTGTTAACCATTATTTGCAGAATAAATTGATAATCTAAATCATGTCTGGAAATATCCTTGTGATCTACCCATGTCCTTTTTACCTCCATTCTTTTTGAATACATAAATATGATGTGCAATATAGGGTCTATGCTTCATGACATGTAGTTTCGTGCAGGGGTATCCCCTTTTGTGTTTTAGATCTTGAGTAAATGACCAATAATCAGATATTTTTGGCCATTGAATTAAGTAGCTCTGATTCACTCCTAATCATCTTCCCATTACCCATAGCATCTTTATTAACTTACAGATAAAACATTCTGCATTATTATACATGCTTAATGCCTTCCTGAAAATAAAAATGCCATCTGCATGAAAGAAAGGATCTTGTTTATCTCACTCACTGATGTCTCCAGAAACTAGAACTGTACCTTGCTCCCTGTAGACAATACAATAATGATTGAGTGAAATACAGTAGTATGAACTCTCATTTACCATGTGATTTCATATTATGTCTTCTCTCTCTCTCTCTCTCTCTCTCTCTCTCTATATATATATATATATATATATATGTATACATATTACACTTTTATCTTGTGCATTTACTCATTTAGTACTTATGAGTCACCAAAATCATCACATACTCTTTTTAAGGTTTCTTTCTCTATTTTTATTCAGAACTGAGAAACCAACTTTGGACTTTACACATGTTAGGCAAGTGTTCTAATCCCCAGGTCAGTTTCTACTGTTTATTATGTTTCTTCCTCAAAGGATATGTAAACATAAAAAGCGAGGGCTTAACAAGACTTTTTCATCATTGAATATTCAGTATCTACCTATACTGGGATGGATGTTTGGCACATGAATATGAGTTCAATAAAGAGGGCTTAAATAAAATTTTATGAAAAATTTGCTAGAGGAAAAGGTAGGCATTTTCATTTACATTTGAAAATATGTTGGTGAGTGCAATTAAGGCTTTGCTTATGAATCAGGTTTGCAGGTGGTATAATAATAGTTTAAATGTTTAAAGAAGGTAATCAAAGAAGGCACTATTATAAATGTTTGACATATATGAATTCAGTCTCACAATAATTTTATGAAAGAGGTATGGCTATCAACTACATTTTAAGCATTTGTAAACTGAGGCAAAAAAGGTAGAATAAAATGTCTATAATTGTTTTTCCACTGTTAATATTATTATTGGTACTATTAATACTACTATTAAGCTCTCTCCTCCAACTTGTAGGCCAGAATTTGAAGCTACTGTGTCTTAAATTATATGCTACCATGATTTTACCATAAGACTTGGGAGAGAATAGTTTATCATAAAAATATATTGAGCATTACGTGCATTTTCTCTTATAGTTTGCCTAGATGTGGCTTATCTCCAGATACTCGAAAGAGGGAAAAATTTGATATTCACCATCTCTAGGTCGACTTTTGTCTTAGTTACTTTCTGTATTACTGAGAAAAATACCCAACATCTATGAAATGAAGAAGGAAAGGTTTATTTTAGCTCACAATTTGTAGAGGTTTCAGTCCACTGTCAATGGACTCCAAGGCAGGGCAGTGGGATAGAGAAGAAAGAATTCACAGCATGGTAGGAGGCAGAAGGTGATCAAGGAAGAGGTAGGGATATAGACACTGCCAGGCCATGCCCCTAGTGATGCACTTCCTCCAGACAAGCTTCACTTCTCAGGGTATATTTAACCATGAATCCCTCAGTGAAGTAATCCACTGACGAATATCACACCCTATGATCCAGTAACCCCTCAAAAGCCTCACGTAAAGGCATGTGAGTTTTTAAGCGAGCATCTACACACAAACAATAACAACTTTAGTCCCACAGTCTCCATAGGAAAAGATATTTTTGTGAGACAAGGTCTGTCTTTGTAGTCCAGAGTGGCCTTGAACTCACTCTGTAGCCCAGACTGGTCTCAAAGTTGCAGTAATTCTCCTGGCTCAGCGTGTCAAGTGCTAGGATTACAGGTGCACACCACCCCACCTGTCTGAAAAATGTTTTCATTAACCTAATTTCATTTATTCTGGTATTCAAGGTACAATAGATTTTGACCACTAATGAAAATAAATTGATATGCCCTTGTATCAGGTAGGATTCACTAGAACAGAATATATATATATATATATATATATATATATATATATATTCATTTGTTTGTTTTGTTTACAAGGTAGGCTTACAGTTACTGCCTGCAGAGGCAGGTACATAAGAAGGAAAATGGACAGTCTGTGTGATGGAAAGCTACCAGATCCAGATAAAAGTTGAGGACCTAAACCTCACTGGCTCACTGCATAGTATGTATAATATGTATGAGTCCATATCGGGCAACTGAAGAGTTCGCATTGGAAGGATGAAGAGTCTGTGATGGGAGACAGGAGACAGGCATCCAAAAGTGATGGAAAAGACCAGAGCTTCTCCAAAGAGGCAGAAGCAAGATTTCCTTCTTGGTTGGTGCCACCAACATGCAGTGTGGCTTTTCTACCTTCAGTAACTCAACAATCCACAAACTTAGAACTAAGCTAAACCAATCAGGTAAGTGTTTGTTATTCAAAATAATGGTGGACTATCACATCCATTAATGAATTATTATTTCCCTATTCTGAAAAATTATTAATATACTCTATTACCTAACAACAACAAAATATGTCCCATTTCCTTAGCACCACCTACTTCAATTTTCTTTCTGGATTACTTCAGAGAGAATTTTTCCTTAAGGCAAGCAATCTCTATATCGTTACCACAAAGTAATACTTACTATAATGGGCTTTAATTGCTTTGAATTATATTGTATCTGAATTACCATACACTGCAGTACATTTAAAATCATACTAATAAAATATCTTATTATAGTGGTTTATTGAAGTACTATGCTTAGCTTTAACTTCTGAGAATCACTCTCACATGTAACAGTGCCTGTAAATCATTTTAATCTCACAGTAGAGGTTTGCAGGTGCAATGGAACCCTGAATAAGATAGAAACACAAACGTTTCAAATTATTCTTATTGAGGCTCAGGGCTCTATCCTTCACATCGTACTTAGTTTATGACAAAATTTAGATAGCAAATTCATTCATTAGCCACGTGGTAAACTGATTTTATTATTAAAAATAATAATAAATCAAGTGTTGTGTTTTCAACAATAACATAATTATATTTCACACCCATAATATCTTAGAAGACAGTTTAGATAAGAAATTATAAGCTTCATTATATAGATAATAGTTAAATTTTGATCTGAATGTTATAAATATCAGAAGATTGATTTTTTTAAAAATAAAAAATAGAAGCTACCTAGTTACTGCCTATATGTTCACAAAATCTTCATTAAAAATGAGAGTTTTTAGATATGGTGTGGACCCTAAAATAAAAATATCAGCTATATTACTTAGGCAAGAGGGATTGCAATTCTACTAAGTTATCTGAATTACATGTTTTAATAACTAGTATTTGTTTATGAAGACACATACAATACATTAAGAAAATCACATTGAAAGGAAAAAAGAAAACCATGTACATAAACAAATCAGTTTTAACAGATGAGAAGCCCTGAATAAGGATTTGCTTTGGCGTTAGTTTTCTGAGTGTATGACAGTTACATGAAGTCTTTCTGAAACTTGTTCTTGCTCTGTCACATCCCCAAAGGTTGAAATATTGCTTGAATGAAGTGAGTGTCCATATCACTAGAAATTTGATCCACCCACCAAGTGAATGTTTCTAAGCATGATCTGATATCTCCTTTTAATGCTTATAAAACTGAGTGAAGGAGATTGAATCTAAAATCTCATTTCAGGAGATACATTTCTTTGAAAACGAGGTACTGGAAAATAGTATGATCAAAATAACTACTTTTTGCTACCCTGAAAAGCCTTATAGGTGTTAGAAACTGCTTCCACTTTGATTCACTTTCAATATGTTTTTTCTAAGCATACTGAGCCACTGTCTGGAGCCCAATCACCAGTAGGCCAATTTTTTTTATATCTTTCCCTCTGTGATTTGTCTCCTTAAGGTCATTGAAATGTCTCCTCAGCAAGGAGCTAATACACTTCATAGATAGTAACAAGGTTGCCAAATTTAAGAAAAGCTTCAGACATATTCCAATGCCATACACTTCCCCCTCAAAGCTAAATTGATCTTTACAACATTTACCAAAAATCCATTTGTGTATTATTCCATCCCTTTGTATTTCTGTTATTGTTGAAGTTAAAATACTCTAATCATGCTATTAATAATATATTGCTTATGTCAAAAATTTTGATGTTAAGGCTGTTAAATAATAACATGAGAATCCTGCTCAGTATGGGGAACCTCATAGAAATGAAGATCAGAAGACAGAAAGCAATTAAATGTCAGTGCTAATTATACATCAGTCTAACACATACTAAATATTTTCTCATTTAATATACATAAAAAGATGGAGTTTACTACTCTCAATATTTTAAAGAATGGAAAATATGCTGAAAAATAAAAACTATTGTCACAAATCACACAGCTAAATATCTGTCTGCCAAAAATTTGAGCAAAATCCTGATTTCAAACTCAAAATTTTTTTTCATTTTACCTTCCAGATTGAGTTATTACTTGCTTTGAGTTAGCTTATTTATTAACTCTAAAAGCACAATATATCAAAATCAAGCATATGTGCTTCATGTACTTGATTTTTTGTGAAATATATATAGATACACAAAATAACTCACTTTGAATTCATGTTATTTCAGGCTCTGATAAGTACACTTCTCAATAAATCAGACGTATAAATAACTTGACTTTGTTTCTATGGACATTGTTCTGGGTATAAGTAATTCCAAACACATAAAATGTTGTAAAGTGCAATATTTCAATAGTTAACTAAAATTCATCAAGATGAACTGGGGAAAAACAAAGCTCAAACAAAATGAACTAGAAAGAGGAGCTATTATATATGATGCAACAAAAAGCAAGTGATATTATAAGCTAATTTGGCAAGTATGAACAATAGTAAATTATAAAATCTAAAAGAAATGAATAAACGCCTAAATTCATATAATGCACCAAGACTGAATACTGAAGAAATTGAAAATTTGATTAAATCAACAATGAATTAGATTGACTCAATAACTTTTTTTGCTGTATAAAAATGTCTTATATTTTATTGTATGTATATTTATACATAAAAGCTGTCAGAGTTAATCATTTTAAAAAGGGAGGAGCTATTTGGAACATTACACTAAGAAAAAAATACTAGGTGACAAGCACCTAAAGAACAAACTTTGAACTATGTCATGTGGCCCTTGGTCCTTGCTGCTCGTGCACAAAATGCTGCAAGAAAGGTTTGTGTATTCTGTCAAGGTATACTCCAGACTGAGACTTCTTCATATCTGGTTTTTATGAAACATTTATCAAACTAATAACATTTCTTCTCACACTCTTTGAAAAAATTGGAATAAATATTTCCAAGTTTATTATTTAATGCCAGCATTATTCTGATAACAAAGCCAGATTAGAAAATTTAAAAAAACAAAATCACAAGATAATATCCCTGATGAGCATAGATACCAAAATGAACAAAATTGTAAAAAAATGTGAATACAAAATACATTAAATGACTAGTTTAACATAATTAAATGTAGTTTGTCCTTGGAATATCCAAGAGTTCTGAGTTATATAAATCAGTATGTGTGACACACATGAATAAACAGTGAAAGATAAAAAGACATACAATGATTTCAATGCATGGAAAATCTTTGGGTAACAATCAACATCCTTTTATAATAAAAGTTCATAACAAATTAGAAATAGAGTGATTTACTTGAATACAATTATAGCCATTTATCACAAATCTACAGTTTACATTACATACAACAATTAGATGTTCAAAATTTTGCCTCTAAGATCAGAAGCAAGACAATGGTGTTCCTTCTCAACACTTCTTTTCAAGACAATTAAGCAAGAGAAAAATATCAACATCCTAGTTAATGAAAAATAAATGAAATCATCTTTATTTACTTATAATGTGATACTAATTCATAGAATTTGTTCCTTACTTATCCCATCTTTAAAAAGTAAATTAAGAAAATAAAGATGAATATCAGATGACTTATCTTTTTAAAGTTTTTTAAATTTTATTTTTAAAAGGATAAAACACAATAAAACTAATACAAATAAACCAGTCCAAGAGACACAGGACTTCAAAACCTTACAAAATGAACAATAGTTACCATAATGTCTTTTGATGACTTCAAAATAGCTGCAGCTAACTTCAGACATAGTAAACATCAAGTTGAATAGAATACAATAGAATAGAACAGAATAGAAACAGCAAAAACAAAATAAGGAATGCAATAAAGGATTTCAAAACAAGCCAACAGTAAATTCAAAATTGCTACCATAATATATTTTATATCTTTGAAATTGGTATTCCTGCCATTAGATTTGACATAATCAAAAAAAGAAAAAAAAAGAATAAAACCCAACCCAACAAAGCAATGGAAACAATACAGAACTTCCAAAACAAGATCATAAGGAAACAACAGTGTCTACAGTCTTCACAAGGAGATCCCTCCCTAGATGTTACACTTCATACCACAATGGTCTGAGCCTATGATCAGACCACTGGCTCTAGACCTGAAGTGTTAGTGAAACACCAAAACACCACAGGCTTCCAATTTTCATTTCACCTCAATAGCTTTCATCACAGCCTGTATTTCTCTGGATAAGCTGGTTGCTTATGGGGAAGGGGAGGATTGGTAATTCTTGTTTTTAGACTGCATGCCAGAAGGGGCTGGGGTCTGCCTGTTTCCAGTGCAGAGATGTCCCCTGCATGATGATGGTTCCCAGACTTGTCTTGCCTGTTGGCGTGGCCTTGTTCTCTCTCTTCCTCCAGCTAACGAATGACACTGACTCATGGGGAGACGCTGGAGTCTAGCTTTGCACATGGCACTGGTTCCCAGACTGGGCTTGCTTGCTGTTATGTCCTTGTTGTCTCTACACAGAAGATTTATCTTTAAAAGTGAGAAAAGTATGTGTGTGCCCAGGGAATTTTTTTTTCATACCAGGGATTGAACTCATGACCTTGCGCTTGCTAGGCAGGTATTTACACCACTGAGCTAAATCCCCAGCCCCAGGTATTCTTGTTAAAATAAAAAAAATGTATGTCATTTCTTATTATGTTAATTTGAAAAAAATACATTTTGAGGTAAAATTAGAGCACAGATAGAAGTTAGTAATCTTAGAAATACTTAGTAGTTTATTCTGTTAAAATAATTATGATAGAATTGACTGTGTGATAATAAAAATTTAATAGATACTTTCTCCACTAGAAAATCAATTAATTTGTTAAACAAGACTACCAATTCTAAATTTAATTTTTACAATCTAATTTTAACTCCTTAGAACACTGTAAACTACACTAAGAAAATAATATCTTGATAACAAAGATGTTTATCCCACTTGTGTCTTATGAGGTTTTGTGTTTTGATTAGCATAATCTTTTCAAATTGAAAAAGAAATCTTCAGATTCTATGATAAGTGGATAATCTCACTGGGAAATCTAATTTGACCACAATGTTCCTGTAAAATGAAATGCATTAACCCACGACTTGTATTAGCAAACTTCTCACAAGTTATATAACTGATTTATAATATACCAACTGCCAGATTCTATAACAATGGTGGAGGGAGCAGGGAGTGACAGAATTAGAAGATTTGGTGGGAGATTACATAGTACAGAAAATACACAAGTAATGTCACATGAGACAGCTAAGGAATGACAATCACGGGATAAACATTTTGTTGAAAAAGCTAGGATTAAAGGTTTGGATGATTAAGCAACAAAAGCAAGATAGAAATGTCAAAAGCCTCCCCTGTGGAAGCCAGTTCCCAACATATAGTATTAGGAATAAATTTTGCAGGGTCCAAATGTGCCTCAGAAGGAATGAGAGTTGTCCTTCCAGCTGGAAGTGACTCCATCTACGCTGCTTCTATAGCTTCTGGAAATGAAAATACGTATTAATGTCAGAAAGAAATGTATTGCTCAAAAATGAAGATGAAAAACAGCTGTGCTCACCTTCACAACAATCATCAGGCTTCACAGACATACAGGAATAGAGATGAAATGATAGACAATCAAATGTGTTAAGAGCTACTGCAGATTATAAATATTGGTTGACTTTGGTACCTTGCATGAAAATCAACTCAATAGAAATATTACCCATATTCAATGAATATTAAATTATATTTTGCAACAGTTCATAACTCTATTCTTCTCAAACTTTTCTTTATTTTCCTTAGACTACTTCCAATGTCTGTCTACTTTCTAAATGAAAAAAAAACAAAGGGAAAGGCATATTACTTTAAGCTAAAACTTTAATTTTTCTTCAATCTGTTATCAGTAGAAAATTTCAGATTTGAAAATAGAGAAATGATGTTAATCTATATTAAGGATTAACTGGATTGAGTTTTGGTTTTCTGCTATTAAAATGATAAATATCTGTGGCTTCAGGAAGAGTGCAAATAATTCATATGTACTGTCTAATTAATTTGAGTAACTTCTCCTGCAAGCTTGTTTCAAGAATCATTCAGATTGCTTCCTAACATCACAATAAACTACTAATGGCATATGTTTTCTTGTCACATAGTTATGCCTTTTAAAATAATACTTTAAAATGACTTCTACTGGCAGCTAATAAGTGTGAACAAGATGCAGGAGAGCTCTGTGGTACAAAAGAACAAAATCTGCCAGTCAAACATCTAGGTGCATTGGTAAAGCAATCACAGCATAATGTTTTTTTTTACACTAAAGAGAAATATGTGTCTTCAGTCATGCATATGAATATTTTTTATTTTTGGTACCAGGAATTGAACACATGACCACATGCTTGCAGTTAGGTGTGTGCCTCTGTGCTAAATCCCTAGATCATATGAATAATTTTGATTGGTCTTTTTATGTATTGTAGAAATGAGTACTTTCTTGCTTTCATATCCTGTGACATCATGACATAACCACACTGTTGATTGTACCTTCTTGCAGCTATTGTATTATGTATGGAGGCATAATAAAAAAGAGAAGGGATTAATATGTGCCATAAAATAAGCACAGACTATTTAAAGGCATGTCTTTAAAAGATAGTGATGTGTTTTTTCCTCCACACAACACGTGCATTCAAGTTCAGAATCATATATAGAGATTTGTTAGTAGCTTGCTTCCTTTAACCAACATACACCTACTTTTCATAAAATTGACCAGACCAGGTTTCTGCCAAACAAATGATCCAAATACATCTGTGTTACCTCATTCATTCTGCTGAGTCAGCGCTCTGTGGGCAGTTTTCTTTAAACTTTCTTCAAAATATTGCACACTGGAGGGGATGCTTTTACAAAGGCTGATTCAGCAAGTGGAGCAAGAAGAGAAGCGAGAGATTTATAGGGTTCTTTCAATGCTGGAAGGAGCCTGCTGATGGACAAAAAGATAATTATGCAAGTTAGCCTACATGTACTGTTTCCAGAGAATGAACCTCAGTATTCATTTTGTTTGAAATTAACATTCTGTAGGCCTGTCATATATTATGCTACATGTATCACATGCCCTCTATCACACTTACATTTCAATGACATTTCTCACATCAAAATGTCTTTACATTTGCCATTTCATTTGTTCTTCTCCATGTAATGATTAGACAAATGAAGAAAACAAGGAAGAGGAAATTTAAGTAGTTTATTGTAGTTCATAAGTTACTTATTAGCAAAACTGAGACTAGAAATATATCAGGATTACTTGACTTGTATTCTATCAATTTTTTGACTTACCAATTCTGCATGTTTTGACATGTGAATTCTTAATAAGATGGACACAAGGAAGAGGTACATTTAAGTTAGTCTATACATTTTGCAAGGTACTTTAGTTATCTTTATGATTAAATTAGTTGCTATCCTCAAGGTAGACTGAAAAAAGATGGTGAAATTCAACAGTTTAATTTTCATAGCTCTTTTGACAGTTTCTTATTTTAATATCTGAATTTAGGCATTAATTTGAGCTTTGATACCAACTTATTTGGAGAGTTTTTGAAAAATATTTCACTATTTGTCTCTTAATGTTAGTGATCTTGATTTCTCTTTAAAATTTTGATTCCAAATACAGAAAGAAAGTTGCTTAAAGTAGATAGTTGTGATTATTCATTTTAGATAAAAACATAACTGAATTAAGGAATAACTAGAGAGTTTGTTAAACATTTCTGGGTATGGCTGTGATTGTGCTTCCAGAGGACTCTGGCATGCGAGTAGATACAGTGAGTAGGAAAGACCTACCTTCACATAAGCAGACACTGTGTAATAGCTTGAGGGTATGGATAGAACAAAACAGCAGAGGAATGGTGAAAGCATTTATTTTTCTGCAAGAGCTGTCAAACTCTATTGCTCTTATCCTTGGTATCAGAACTGCAGGCTGCCTGACCTTTACACTGGGGCTTACAGTAACAGATGTCAGCTTCTCAGGCCTTCTGACTGAGGGTTATACTATGTATAAGCTTCTGTGATTCTGAGGCTTTAAACTTGGATTGAGCCATATTGGTATCACAAAGTCTCCAGCTTGCCAATGTGCCATTGAGGAACTTATCAGCTTCCATAACCACATGAATCAATTTCTCTGAGAAATCCCCCCTTGTATCTATTTATGCATGTGGATATATATGTATGCACATATGAATCTATCTATTTATCTATCTACCTACCTACCTACCTACCTACCTACCTATATATCTACCTGGAGAATCTCAACTAATATGAGAACTATATTTCTAGAATTACTGAGCTCTTAATATGCAATATCAAATAGTGATTTCAATGTGATACCTTTTATATAATACAGTAAAGAACAGTAAGTCAGAGGGTAAAGAATTATTCTTAAAGCACAAAATGAAGCATGAGAATCGAATTAATTCTGCCCTGCTACCAACAAGTAAATAAACTTCCATTGCTACTAACTTGTCTTTATTTTTGTGAGGAAAATTTTATAATCATGTACACACATATTTTTTTCTAAATCAGATAAAATTTTTCATCTTTAAGAGATTATAATTATTTAAAACTGAAATTCATTTATTCAGCAAATGATTACTTACACACTGTGAGCTGAGGGTATAATTCTTAGGTACTCAGGTCCCCACTCTCAAGCATATGTAGCATACCAGGAATAAAATAAACATTAATAAAGTAATTTTAGGAAAAATTAAAGTTGTAACTATGCCATATACTACAGATGAGTGTTGCACATGTTGAGTTTATAATGCATATATTAGATATAAACATAAGAAATACATAAAGTTTCCTTAATGAAGTACTGGCTCAAGCAAGAAATGTAAGAAGGAATTAATAGGCAGAGATTAGTGTAAAGTATTGAAAGCAGAGGAAACAACATGCATGAAGATTATACCAGAGAACACATTTGTAGGATGGATTAATAGCCTATAGCCTGTTGGAGAACACAATGAAATAGAAATTTCATCAATAAAAAATTAGATTTTATTTTAGCAAGTATCAAAGATGTTAGTAGATGCTCCTTAACTTCTTATGGATAATGTTCGCTTTATAGCAACCTCCTTCTCTAAATAGATGTGCTTTCAATTACTTATTTTAATCTTTTACACAATTATCCCAATGCAGCATCACAAATTCAAATAGAAAATATCTTTGCCTCTCCATGAATGTTTGCCTATGCCTCTCAAATCTCTTTGCCCACTGGATATTGTCTTTGTCTCCTTGCAGGTGAATGGTGCTTTATCTGTAATCGGAAAATAGATCAAAGGAGGAGGACATCAGATTCTCTGCAACCGATGCAAAGTCTCACTTTATTCCAGAAAACATGTATAGCTAATTCTAGGCAAAAATACTAGCTATGGTGTAATAAAACTAGACCTACATTAAGCACAACTTTATAAGTCATCAAGCAATCTAAGTGATCAGTTTGATGTTTGACAGAGAGTCGATACATATCATTACATTTTGTGATGACATGCTGAGGTAGCAGTTTACCTGGCTTTGAGCCCTTGCAGCAGTCTTAGAAAATCAGTAAAATCAAATGAAAAAATGATAAGGAAGTTATACTTTTGACTTGAAATAAGCGTGTAGTGTGGGAAAATACACCTATATTATTGCCCAGGATATAGAAAAAAGACCAATATGGGAAAATCTTGTCTGTCCCTGTCAGCCCAGTTAGCCTTTCCAGATGTCCTTCTCTGTTTCTTTTGATTCACACATTATAGCCTTCACAGGTCATTTATGCTTCATTTATTAAATCTTATTATTTATCACTATAGTCTCTTCTCAACAATGAGTTCATAATGTCCTTGAGGATAAAACTCTATCTTCCTTTTACTATCTTTGCTGTCTCATGTATTTTGCATAAGTCTGTCTACACATTTAGTGTACACAATACTATACTGTATGTGGTATTTAAGTGAATGTTCATTTTATTGAAGATCAGCTTACTAATTTGACCATTGTCAAGCAGTAAATAAATGGTGTGGCTCATATTTGTACCTTAGTCCAACATCAGTCCAGTTAGTTCAGGAATTGGAAAAATTGAGATTTAAATTATGACTTCATTATGTATTTCATGGTATGAACATGGAAAGAAAAACATAAATGCATTAATAAATACATATTAAGTCAAGTGCTATGATAAAAGTCCCTTATCTATTAGTCTTCTCAGTAGACCTAAGAAAAAATATTATTCCCATATCAAAGAAGAGTATACCAAGATATAGAAAGCTTAGGTAAACAACCCAAGGTCAAAGAGCAAACAGCAGAAATAAAACACAGGCCTAAAGCTTAACTCTAATTTCATCTATATAGCTGACATTGCATACCTAATTTAAATCAACATTAAAGGAACACATGCTAGATCTTAAAAGTGCATAGAAAATTGTACTCTATGTATATGCATATTTCTTCCTGAAATTTTCTTTCATTAGATTGTCAAAATCATTTAAAATTTTTAAAAGGTTTATTAGAATGGGGTATAAAAGAAGATGAGAAATAAACTAATATGGTACATGTTTGCTGAACTCTAAGGGATAGTTCTCCTGATGTGTTAAGGCAATCAAAGTGGTTAAAATGCTGTAGGATATGCCTTAGTTACTTTTTTGTCACTGAGACACAATACACAATATTCACAAAGTAAAGGAGAAAAGGTTTATTTTGGCTCATGATGTGTGGAGTCTCCTGGCTCCAAGGCAGGGCAGTGTGGCAGAGAGAAGCAGAAAGAGATCAAAGGCGGTGGGAAGAACATACAACCGTCAGTCTACACTCACCCCCAGTGACTCACATGCTCCAGTCAGGCTCCACCTGCATTTATTTAGGTGTAAGTATAAACCCACCAGTGAACAAATTCACTGATGAACATCACAACCCCCATGATCCAATCACCTCCCCAAACCCCACTTATGAGCACAAGAGGCTTGGTGGGGGAACATTTTAGATTTAAACCAGAACAGGATCCAAGATAAGAGACAACCTGATTCTAAGCACAAGTCTTAAAGGAGCTTAAATTTAACTGAGATAATAAGGGAAAGCATCACAAACAATAGCAAGTTTGAGTTTTGCCTTAAATGTAAATGACATTGAGATTTAAAAAAAGGTCAGGTAAAACATATAGGCATGGAAAATGGAGGTTGAGAAAAGACAATGTCATATTCTAATGTTGCTATGGTGTGTGGAATAGGCAGAAATTTTATCATAATGCTTTCTGTAGATGTCATAGTGATTTCAACAAGCTTGGCAGAAAGTTCTACAGAGGACCTGTTTTAAGCTAGTGGTTTTCACAACCTTGCATTCAAGCATTCCAAAGCCAAAGTGAAGTTAAATTAATTTGACCCTTAAAAATTACATTTGTAATAAGGAGAACTAAAGACCATAAAATGAAGATAGCACAACAAAACAGAAATCAAATTAAAGACCTGTCCTAAAGACCTTTAAGCTGAAGAGGACCTTTTATGCATTGGGTGTTGTTAAATCATTCAGTTCATTTCACAGTGACTTGCTTTTGATGAAGCCTAGAATGAAATGTACTTCACTGCTCCCATGCATAATTAATATCATTCTGTAGTCTTCATCAGATAAGTGACCTCTGAATGTAAAGCGATTTTGCTTTACCTGAATTGCCTCTCCTAATGGAGCCTCAGAGCATAGATGAGGGGCCATAGTGGATTCTGAAGGCATAACATAAGTTCTGTCTTTTAATGAATTTTACTTTACTGCTTACTACTCATTCGCTCATTCATTCCCTATAAATACATTATTTGACAAATACTTATTCATCTGTTTTCCACTGATAGTGTGAATCAAACCCAAGGCATCACACATGCTAAGCAAATGATCCACCATTGACTACATCCTCAACACCTCTATGCATCCTTTTATTCAGTTACTTTAGCTTCTATTACTGCCAGATACTCTTGTTAATCACGAAGGTTTCATAGATAAATATTACAGTTTTTCTGTTTAACTTCTTCATAGCCAAATGAGAAAAAAATGTAAGCAGGTAAGTTATAGTGTAATAGAAGTGCAGTAAAATTGGATTTTCTTTTTTAAAGGGCAAAAGAATTCCAATTGCCAAAAGCTTTATATTAAAAAAGAAATGCATTAGAGAAAACAAATCCAGGTTGTACTAAAGAATTATCATTAAAAGTGACATTACCACCATAAATATCCCCCGAAATTCTGTTGATCTTTTCAAAGATAAATGTCATTTGAAATTCCAAGTTTCAGCTGGTAGTGGTGGTGCATGTCTAACACTCTGAAGGCTGAGGCAGGAAGATCCTTGTGAGTTTGAGACCAGGCTTGGGTACAAAGTGAGCTCAAGGCCAGTGTGAACTCTATAGTGAGACCCTGTCTCAAAAAGACAGAGACAGAGAGAAACAGAGAGGCAGGGAGTACAAGTTCTTCTCTAGAAAATTTTGTGAGCCCACATACATGAACACACAGAGACACTGTGTACATCCATCAGTATCTTCTTATTTTGCATGAAATCTCAGAGATTTTTCCACATTACTAATAATTCCATCTTGCCTTTGTTACTTGATGGGCATTTTATTGTGTTCATATTGCCACATTTACTTAACTAGTCTTCTTATTTTACCCTATTTTTTTGCTTCAAAATGATCTCTATTAAAAAAGAAAATACAGAAGATGGCCAATCAGTGAGCAACGTAATACAAAGCCTCCGGGTAAAACAATTCATATGCCAGAATAAAACACCCTGGAGAGACCCAGACAGAGGGAGATGGATCCTCTTGACAAAGGAAGAAATTAAAACATAAAAAAGCTCATCAAATATTTCGGGACTACAACTGAAACAGCTAAAAATTAAGGGACACTGCATTTTCACAGTGACTCGCCAAGTCTGCGCCAGCTTGAATCCGCGCTGGCAGGCAGAGCCTCCCAAACTCATTCCAGCCGCCACTCACAGGAGGCACAACAGCGCTGAGGTGGGAGGATGGTGAGCCCAATGGAGAGAGGAGCCCGTGAAGGGACCTTCATTAATCCATGGGCAGTGCTGGGAATGAGCCCCCCCCCCATGGGAAGGGTGCAACCAAATGGGCGATATGTTGGAATCGGGCAGGAGGAGCCTGAACTGGGAGTGACAGTGACTTCAGTTGGTAGCTCCCTCCCCAGAGCAGATTCATGGGATTTGCTTGGACTGGGCCATGCCCCTGGCCGGGACCCAATGAGACATCCCAAATGGATTCCCTGCATCTAGTATGCACTAACCTGGTGAAGGCCCCTGAAGTTTGGCTGGCCCAGTGGGGAGGGGCAGGCATAAGCAGTCGCTACTTACACCTCAGTGACAAGAGCAGGCAGGAGAGTGTGGAGGTCCCTCACCAGTGTACTTCAGGGGAAACATGGCCAGCAGGGAAGGGGGCTGGGACCTGCACTGTAACCTGTGTGGAGAAAGCCAGGGCCATGACAGGAGAGAGAGGCAGGAGGAGGTACCTAGCCCAGAACCCTGAGAGCACAGATCCAGGAGAGGGAAAAACAAAGGAGACTGAGTGCGGCAAAAACACATCAGACATGGCTTCAATGGACATTAAGAGATATCTTTGGGACCTTGTAGATGAACTCAAAACTGAAATATTAAATCAGGTAAAACAAGATATGAGCAGATTAATAAAAGAAATGCTCTCAGGAAGCATCTCTCAGGATGATACAAATGGAAGAAGGGAGGAACACACAAAAAAGGAGAGAAATATTCGATAAAGAAAATATAGAATACATGAAGCAGATTCAAAAAGACAACCAGGAAATTGAAAACTCCATTGAAACCTGGCAAAACTCCTTAAAAGAAACTAAGGATAAACTATCAAAATCAAAACTTGAAGACAAGTTTGTAGTGTGTGATCATGAAAGGAAAGATCTCTTAAAAATAACAATGAAACAGGCAGTAACAATACAAAGGCTAGAAGATGACAAAAGAATCTACAATTTAAGAATAAGAAACATGAACAAAGAAGCAGGAATACATACAGGTGAATTACAAAGGCTAATCATGGAAATAATTAAGGAAAACTTCCCAAGCATGGGAAAAGAAAATGACATTTGGTTGTCTGAGGCATACAGAACTCCAGCTACCTACAACCAAAGCAGATCTACCCCCAGACATATAATAATCAAGATGCCAGAAATTCAATATAAAAACAGAATATTAAAAGCCATCAGAGAAAAGAAACAGATTATCTATAAAGGTAAGCCCATCAGAATCATGGCTGACTTCTCAACACAGACCATCAGATCAAGAACAGCTTGGAGTGAAGTCTTCCAAGCCCTGAAAGAAAATAACCTCCAGCCCAGATTGATGTACCCTGCAAAACTGTCACTAGAAGTTGATGGAGAAACAAGATGCTTCCATGACAAAGAGGAACTGGGGGAGTTTGTGACCAGCAATCCAACAGTACAGAGAATACTGAAGGACATTCTAGAGAGAGAGAGAAAAAAATACAAGGATTTTAGGAACAGTGGCAGAAAGGCCTCAATGAGTGGGGCAGGAAGTAGAATGAAGGTGAAAACTAGATAAACAAAGGCAGAAAAATAGCATAGCAGAAATGAGATAGAGAAGGATAACTAGAAACTATAATATAGATGGTCTTGATACGCTATATTGTAAATAATGCACCAGGATTTAAATCCCACATTACCCACACTACTCTGCTTAGATGTGTTATATTCTGTTCCAGTCATTTTTACCTGTACTAGATTTGAGGGCACAGACAGTAATCCTGAAAATAACAGGATATAGTACGTTAATCATCCTTAATTTTGTATTAACTTAATCTAAAGTTCTGTAAAACCTACACTGTTTTACCATGACTGATCATACTCGAATCTGGTTTGTTGGATTGCTGTTTTGTATGGATAGATTTTATTCAAAGCTGTTATGATTGATAATATCAAGTCTGAGAGTATAGGCAACTGCACTTAAGATGACAAGATCCACTAGAATATCCACTATGGTTTGATTATTACCTGACTTTGAAGTTTTATACTGTCTACAATATTTTATTTTTACTAATATTGTTATTTACTGCTATATTCAATCATACTACTATATTCAATTATCCCTGTTGATATAGACATTCTATTGAAGATAATAAGAAACAACACAGTAATCATTGTATATTACCTTGTACTGTGGTTTTATATGACTTTTTGGTTTCATGTTTTTATAGGAATTTGTTTTGTTTGTCTTGCTAAGTTTTCTTTTTCCCTCTAATACAGAAAGTATAGAAATGCATGCAGATGTTCATGCATGTTTAGCTGTCTACACTCTCACTGTTTGACTATCTATTTTGTATGCTTTAATTTTCTAACTTGAACAACTATTTCTAAGAGGACAATATGTAATTTTAACTAGTGATTTCTTATTATCTTTTATTCTGAATTCTGTATTACCTGTACCCTTTACATGCTTTTGTTTCTCTTAAATAAAATTTTAAAAAAATCAAAAAAAGAAAAAAGAAAATACAGAGCAGTCTATCAAAACTTTAGTAGATTTAATTGTACACATGCATTCATAGTCATGGAATTTTCATATCACAGGGTAAGCAAATTTTAAATATTGAAAAAATGTTTCCCAGTTGTCTCTCAATGTTTATTTTGTTTTAAAATATAGAGATACAAGAGATTCATTCATCCCTGGAATACTATGGCAGACTTTCCAAAGAAGGGGATTTGTGTTGGATATTAACAAGCTGTGAAGCATGACACTGAAAAGATGAGATTTGTAATGAAAGTTTAGTCAGATAACAAAGGACTTTATCTAGTAGTTTAGAAAATTTTACTTTACATGAAGGGAAGGCTTAAATATTTTTAAGCAGAGAAAGACAAGATTGATTGTTTTTTAGAGGTAACTCAGAAATGTTTAAAATGAGTGGGAAAAGGAACAAAAAGTCAAGGTAGGAAGGCAGTATAACACTTGAATTAAAATAAAAACTTTGTTAATGGTGATTTATTCAAAAATTACCTTTATCCAAATTTCCTTTGATATTCTGTAATCCCTCAGGGCTACACACCAGCATATGTGTATATAGTATTCGACTATCTTCATACCCTTGTTTTAGATAGCTTCTTATCACAGATATAAGGCAAGACAAAAATCTTGGCCCACTATATTAAGGCTGAGGTCAGAGGTTTCTTTAAGCATCAACTGGGAACTAATGTTAGGCAATCATTTCTTGCCATTATAAGTTTTGGGAAACATTTTCACTTGTGTTTTACTTTGGTTCTGTTTCCAAACTAGGATAGATTTCCTACATATCACTTGTAGAATAAGAATAAATTCTTTTTTGTGTGTTTAAAATGGCAGTCAAGGGCAGAGAGAACCAGGATAAGACCCATCTCTGCCTGCCAGGTGCTACCACAGGAATGTGCTTTCCCGTGCACACCCAGCACAGGTCAAAGGAGAGATACAGATCCAGAGAATAGGCCTGCTGTGGGCCGCCACAACAAGGCCACATCATACAGGTGACCAGTATGGGCAGAGAGAATGAGCAGATCCATCTTCACCTTCAGCGAACTGACACCAGAAGGCTCCTTCCTGCAGGCAGCCAGCATGAGCGAGGACACACAGCCAGGTAAGCCATGTACATCCATAGGCCATTACTTGAGTCCCTTTGTTCCCTCAGACAGCCATCATCCACTAGCAGAATCAGACAAACACACCCCTGTGTGTCTGCCAGCATCATGGGAGTCCCAGTGTAGACAACACAGACTTAGAGAAGAAGCCCCACTTACATGCCACTCTGATCATCAGCAAAGCCCCAGTGTAGCTGCATAGCTCTAGAGAAGCCCACTCCACACCCTAATACCTCCCTGTGAATCTGGAGTTAGAGGAACCCAGGTGCCTGTCCCATCCTTCTACACTGCTTAGGGGCAGCCAATGTGGGAAGTGCCTGGGACCCCATAACCAGCTTGCTGGGAGGAACTCAGGAGAATGTCAAGATGAAGGAATAAAAGGCAAACTCAGATCTCTAGCCCAGACACAGTAAGTCTGGGAGATATGGTCATGGAAGAAAATGGAAGTTGCACACCTGAAATCTCTGAGAGGATAGCAACTGAAGTAAGGAAACAACTTCATGAGATTGTAAAAGTCAAATCAGAAATAATGTCTTGAGGTTGCTCAGAAACCAAGAAGCCAGCTGATCACCCTGGTAAGTGGATGTGGCGCAGAAAGCCACAGCCACCCCAGGGCGAGAAACATCAGCATCTCCTGAGATCCATATCATGTTGGAACTTAGGGCACTGGGAAACCAAGCAACCAGCTCACCACCCTCATAAGTGGCTGTGAACCTACTGGTACGTGGGCTGTGATTCAAAAATCCATCCTCCCAAACCCCCATTAGCAAATGGAAGCCAGAGATCTGAACATCTCTTGCGACATTGACTATACGCAATATAGCAAATAAGGGGGATTTCCTTTTAGCATCTCTTTGAAAAAAATATTTTTATCACTGTTTTGCTTTGTTATGATTGATGGTATTGCTCTATTCAATATACTGTTTTGACAAGTTCTATAATGTTCTGCATTTCCTTTGATTCTGATATACCTGATTGAAAGAACAACTATTGTGAAGAAAACGAGATATACTATGGTACTTATTACTGTTATCCCAGTAACCTGCTGTGAAGTTCTGTACCAATTTCACTACGCTGTCTCAATTGCCTTTGTTCCATCTTGTTGTGTGGTATGTTCCTACTTTAAAAATAATTAAATAAATTTAAAAAATAAAAAATCAAATAACAACAACAAAACAGATCAGTAAAATACTGAGCAAGCTGATACATTGTATAACTTTAAACAGATAATGGACTTAAAAGCAAAAGGAGAAAAAGAAAGTGCTCTAAAGGATATAACTACATGTATGTTTAAGTGTGAAAGATTGATAACATGTTGCTAAGTTATTGTTGGATTGTTGAACAGAACTATTTGCAGCCTCACTGTTTCAATGTCCACTTTGTATGCTTTAATTTTGTAACTTGAACAACTATATCCAAGAATACAATATGTAATTCATCAACTAGTGACTCCTTTCTGTTCATTTTTTTGAAATTCTGTATTGTTTATTCCCTTTTTTCTATTTAAATAAAATATTTAAAAAATAATGTCTCATAAAAGAAGAAATCACAAACATACTGAAAGAATTATTCAGTAGGTCTAAAGAAGACATAGACACTACAGGAAAATGATGAAAATCTTGAATGAATGTAGAAAGGAATTAGAATGCATGAAAAAGATTCAAAAAGAAATGCAGGAAATTAAAAATTCAATCAATAGCTGGAAAAACTGCTTGAAAGGGACTGAAGATAGTCTGTAAAACCCTGAAGACAAGATTGCAGCAGGTGACTGTCAAAGGAAGAATCTCTTAAAAATAACACGGAATCAGGAAATAACAACTCAACTGCTGCAAGATGAAGCAAAAAAGCATAATTTAAGAGTGATAGGTATCAATGAAAAAGCAGGGGTTAACAAAATGAAATTAATAAGATATTCACAGAAATAATAGAAGAAAATTTGCCAAACATGGGAAATGGATCTGGCATGCAGATAAGTGGGGCATATAGGACTCCAACTAGCCATAACCAAAGTAAATCTGCACCCAGACATATAATAATCAAGATCTCAGAAATTCAGCACAAGAACAGCATATTATAAACTATTAGAGAAAAGAAACAGATCACCTATAAAGGAAACCGAATCAGAATTTCAGCAGACTTGTCAACAAAATCATCAAGTCAAGAAGAGTTTGGAATGAAGTGTTTCAAACCCTGAAAGAAAACAACTTCCAATCAAGATTGATCTACCCAGCAAAACTATCATTCAAAATGGATGGAAAAATAAGATACTTCCATGATAAAGAACAACTGAAAGTATTCATGACTATCAAACAAACGCTACAGAGAGTGCTAAAGAATATTCTAGAGGGAGATAAAGATGACCATGGTTCCAGGAATAGCAGCAGAGGAGGATCGCCAAAGAAGACAGGCAATTGAATAAAGGGGAAATGTGGAGGGCCAACAACAGGAGGATAGCAGGGCAGAGACAATCCAATGTATGCCAGTTGTAACCATTAATGTATATGGCCTCAGGTCAGCAATAAAAAGAAACACAGGGACAGTGGATCAAGAAACAAGATCCATTGATACGGTATATACAAGAAACACATTTAACTGGAAAGGAAATTCATAGACTGAAAATCAAAGGAGAGAAAACAATTGTCTCATATGACAGCAGACCAAAAAAAAAAAAATCAAGAGTAACTTGCCCGTCAACTGAAGAATGGATGAGAAAGATACGGCATTTTCATGCAGTGGAAAGCTACCCAGCTATAAGGTAGAATAATCTCAAGGCTCCTGTAAGTAAATAGATACAACTGGAGATCATGTTCATGGCTGATACAATTCGAACTCATGTGTGAACACTAGCATGAGAAACACGAGTTAATGGGATCCAAAAGCAAAATAGTTTATGTAAGAGCAAAGGGGAGGAAACACCTGGCAGGGAAAGGTGGTAACTAATGTTAATTTGTTATTGTCTTATCTTGAAATCTTGCATTGTTTAAACAATTTTGTTAAGGTTTGGCTTTGTTCTGTCTTGTTTTGTTAGATTTTATGTTGCCAGATAGTAGGGGCAGTAATTTTGAATATAATGGGATATTTTATGATAACCATGTTTTCCTAATATATTGCTTTAAAGTCTTATAATGCTTTCATTCATTGGTTTGATGGGTTTTATTCTGTTTTGTTTGATTTTATTATGTTTGATGGTATGAACAACTATTTTGAAGAAAACAAGACATTATGGAAGCCATTGCTGATATACTGTCATCTTACTTTGAAGTCCTACCATGCTTTTGTTCTGTTTTGATTAGTTCTATCCTGTTGTATTTTATTTTACCTTATTTTATTTTATTTTATTTTATTTTATTTTATTTTATTATGTGAGATGGTATAAACAAATTTTTTGAGGAAAATGATCTTATCATAGACATTGTTCATTTCCTGTTATTTGGTTTTGAAATCCTGTAATGCTTTCATTGTTTTGAATGGATTTATAGTATTTTGTTATGTTTGATATTATTGTGTATGAAGGTATGCTCAATTGTGTTGAAGAAAAGAGATATTATGGTAGCTACTGTTGATGACTGGTTGTCTTGTGAAGTGCTGTGTTCCTTGCATTTTTCTGTTCTGATGTTTTGTTCTGTTCTCTTTTGTTTTCTTCTTTTTAAAATAAAAAAAATTAAAAAATAATAAAAAGCAGTCAAAATGAAAATACTTCATTCAATATCAACATCAGTGTGAAATAATTTATAGGAATATTTTCAACTAAATTTTATAGCAAATAATCAATGATGAGGAAAATGACAATTACTGTTGTTTGAATTAAATATAAAACACCTGTGCTTAATATTCTTACATAAATAAAATTTGACCTTTAAAAATTCTAGTAAGGAGCTGGAATCCATAAAAAGTGTTCATGCAGATATGAAAATTAATCACTCAGAAATTATAGACATAAAAATATATTTATCAAAGTCAAGAATTTATAGATGACCTTAACAGAATGATGACAAAATTTGTGGTCTCGAGTCCAGAAAGCAAGTTATAAGAAATATATAATGGAAGTACAATATGAAGAGGTTTCAATAAATTTGAAAATACTATGTGCTAAAAGTGTAATAGAAATAATAGTTTATCTTTGGCACCAAATTTAAGGAATACAAGGTTATCTGTGTTACTTCAGTTTACTGTGTGCTCATCCTTGCAAACATCTCCCCTTTCCCGACCTGAAATAAATACCATTCAAAATTTTGTGCTGTTTTTTTCATTGCCTTTATTTATCATTTTATTATATTTGTATGAATCCTTAAGCATATACCCAATAACTATGATTATGTTTCAATCTTTTTGCATATGGAAGCATATTGCTTGTTTAATTTTAGTTTTTTTTTTAATTTTCAGCATTATTATGCATTAGATATTTCTGTTTATTGATGCATGCAGCAGTAGTAATTGTATGTATGAAACAAGTCACCACCATTTATATATTACTATTAATAGATTAGTATATGTGTACTAATCTGTGTGTTTGTCGTACCATTGTTGCTATTACCTTCTGTTACATGATTCCTACTAAACATTTAAGAGTATTTATCCAGAGAGGAAATATTTCAAGTAATATAATCATTAATTATGAGATATGCCCATGTTTGTAATGTCAAATTATTTTCCAGTACATTACTGAGATTTACCGCTACTGAAATAAAATACTTGAAACCAATATTTTAAAACAGGAGAGTGCAAAATTAGCTCAAAGTGTAGCAGATCCAGTCCATGGTTGGCAGGCTTAAGCCAAAAACACATGGTAGCAAGTTGTAGCAGATCAAAATCACTTAGTTCAGGTTGGCTAGAAATTACAGTAGGTGAAAATAACTATCCAGGGAATATACCATGGACCACATATATTACCAAAAGGCTTGACACATTGACATACCCCAAAACACTCAGAAGTGGGTTCCACAAAACCCTTGAGTAGATCACAAGGCCAATAAAGTTAACAATGCACCTGTGTCTACAGTTTTTAACTTACTACTCAAATACATCTCCTTCCATCACACTTAATTTTCCCATAAAGACAATACTACTTTCATAATTTTTCTAACATAATACAGCTATCCTGTGTATAATTTCAAACCCAACCTACCAAAAGTGGAATTTTTTAAAGTCCAAGTCTTTTCTGAGACTTAAGGCAAACTTTTATATGTGAACCTCTGCAAAAATTAAAAATAAGCAACATGTTATATAATCCTTGAAAACAAAGGGATACTCTAAACATTTCCACTACAAGGGAAGAAATACAGGGATGGAAAAGAATTGTAACAAAAGGTTAGTGCAAATCAGTAGGGAAACATTAATTTTTTTTGCTTCATTTCCATCATTTGGAGCACATGATGGAAGACTTGTGGACTACAAAGCTTTTGACAGCACTATGTCCTTGCTGATTACAGACCCCAGGACCACTCACTTGTACTGGCTCCAGTCATGGTCTACAGATTTAATTAGTAAATGCTTTGTGTTCCTAGCATCTACAATCTCCTGGGGTCTTGAAAGCACCATTGACCTTAGCCCTACAGCTTCATGCACTATCATCTCAGGTGTCTCTTGTCTTTTCTCTTAAGCCTCCCTTTGAAATTTAGATGAAAGGCTCCCGACCTTTATATTCCCTCGTTGTACATGCTGGTTCTTATGGTTTAGTACCAAAATATCCATCAAAAGTCTCATGTGTGCAAATTTAGGTATTTAAAATATTATTAGATCAACCTGCTGATGAGTTCATAACTGAATATGCTCTTTAGAAGTGGAGCCTACTTGGAAAAGTGAGATCAAAGGATGTATTGTATGTTTCCCTAAATCTCCTTTCTGTCTCTCTATCTCTGTCTCTGTCTTTCTCTCTCCTCTCAATTGCTGAAATGTCATGGCGTGAACAGCTTGCCTCACATGTGCCTTTCTGCCAGTGTATTGTACCTTGAAACCAAGTAACCATGGAGTGACTCTTATGGATATTTTCAATCAAAGTAAATTTCTCTTTTTTTAACTTGAGAGCATCAGGCATCATGTTCCAGTGAAAGGAAAATGACCAATACAAGGATAAAACTAGCACCATATGGAAGACAACAAGACTTGATTCAGCAGGAGCCACAACCAGGTTACCCTCAACCACTCCTGGAGAGACCTCTGATACCATGGAGCACAGTGAAATAAATCCAGGAAATAAATTCCTTAAATGACTTTGTCCCAGATGGGAGAAAAAGAACTCCTTTCTTAAATGAAAAGATTAAACTTACACACCATAAGAAGAGTCTTGCTGATTTCTGAGACCCCTCCAAGGTATGTTTCTTCTTGTTTTTATGTAAAATACTTGGGGTTTTTTGTTGTTTTGTTTTTTTTTTTTTGTTTTTCACAGCATTAATCTCTTCAGCAACCACAACTCCTTTGGTGTCAGTTTTACACATGGTACTTTTTTAGCCAATTTTTTAAGTGTTTCAATGTTTTCTACCTTGCCCTGCTCATTATAAATCTGGCTAAAAGCATTGAGCAGTACCCACACCACAGCTTGAATGTTAGGCTGCATTAAAATTTCCTTCCCTGTGTCAATTAGTCAACTACTCTTAATTTCTATCTCGTGCGAAGTCTCAGAACACGAGAAAAATTCAGATTTTTTTTGCTAGTGCATAACACCCATACCTTCTAGTCTATTAGCAAATAAAGTCTTTGTTCCCACCAGAAATATCCCGAGCCTGGCCTTTACTAGTGTCATTACTCTCAGTATTCTGTCCTGAGTTCTAACCAGAATCATCTCTGAGTTTCTGCTGAAAGCATTCTAAGGCATTTCTAGCCTGCCTCCCCAGTTTTCCAAACTTCTCCCACAAAGCAGTTCCAAACACAGGCTTAAAAAATATGGTCAAATATAATCATACCTAAGACCTCACATCTGATAGCAATTTCTTATATTAATCAGGGTCAATATTGCTGAGATAAAATATACAGCAATTTAAAGTTGTAGAAATTTAGTTTACACTTTAGAAGATGCATTTTATAGTCCACAGCCTCCAGTATCAGAACATCATGGTAGAAAAATGGTGGGGCAAAGCTATTTAGTTTAAGTTGTTCTGGAGGAAAAACAGGGGAACAATGCCAGTCAGAAAATGCACCAGAAAACTCACTGTATATAGTATAGAAGGTCAAACTTTGGTGATCCACATAGTCACATACTTGACAGTACATTTCACCAGTGCTCTGGGCAAATCACAAAGCAGTGAATCACATTCCCAGTACTTTACCATTGTTTATTTGGAAAGTCTCACTAGTTAAATAGGTTGTACTTTAACTTTCAATCCTCCTGCCTCAGCCCCCTTGGAATTACAGGTGTGTGCTACTACATCTGCCTACCCAACCAAATTCCAATATCCACAAAAGTTGAAAAGCACTGCTATATGTAGACAAAGATAAATGAGCCTTCTGTCTTTTGTGTAATAAAGTGCAAAACTCAGTTAAAACTGAGTTAGATATAGTTAGATAATTGTGGTACCATCAACACTATCTGTTTCAACCACTTGCCTCTATTATTTTGCCTCTCTAAAATGTTATATATTTGGACTCATACTGTGTGTAATCTTTCCATATTGTCTTCTTTCATTAAAATATATACATTTATGGGTTCTATGTGAATTTTCCTTGGTTGATCATTCATTTACTTGTATTGTTTAAGAATATGACATTGGATCAAAATATCACACTGTATTTATTTGTTTACATATAAGGCATCTTGGTTTCTTTAACATTCTGGCATTTAAGAATGAAGCCACTGTAATGCTAAGTTTTGGAAGAAACTCCAAAACTGAAACGCAAAAGTGGCTGTAGCATTTTCCATTCTCATCAGAAAGAATTGATAGTTCTTTTTTATCCACATCCTCACGAGTATTTCATGTTACTAGTGTTTTAGATTTTAGTCATCGTAATACAGTGCAGTGTTTTTTCTTTAAGTTATTGCTGAGTTTTTAATGATGCTTCATATATATTGTGGTTAATTGTACCTTACTAGATGTGTGTTTGCAGGGATATTTCTGAGAAGAGTAAATTTTGCTAAATACAAGTTATCAAATGTTTCTTACACAGATACTGCTTTAGTACTATATCTAGTCATGAACAAATCCAAAGCCACATAGATTTTTCTACTTTGATATTTTCTGGAGTTTTTAAACTTTATAATTTATATTCAATTCTATGAATTATTTTTAGTTAATTTAAGAAACATTTAATGCTAGTCTTTTTTTCTTTTCCTTCCTTGCTTGCTTGCTTTCTAGATGTTCAGCTAGTGCAGCATCAACTGTTGAGAACTTTTATTCCTGTTTTAACAAATTTTCAAACTTACTCCTTATTTATTTGGACTTTTCAATAAACATACTTTGAGGCAATAAGGACATTTTGAATTTATTTTTTAATTTTATGTGTTCTATCTGTGCCTTTTCCAAATGCACTAGCTACAATGTAATAATTTGATATATACATGCAATATGCTATGTTCATATCAGAGTAGTAAGAGTTCCATCTCTTTAAATTTTTTTTTTTAAATTGAGTAACACATTATAGTTACTCATACCTAAGAGGTACAGTGAAATAATATTTTATCTTGGAGCATGATATTTATGGAAGTATTTTAAAATCATGATATAGTTATATAATTGAACCTCTTGAAGTTTTCAGTTCAGTGCATTTTCGTACATTCCGTTGTGAAAACAGCATCAGTACCTTATTCAAAATTGTTTTTATCATCTCAGAAATAAAGCTATTTCACATTGCACCACTGCTTGACAGCCACTAGTGTACTGTTTGCATAGATTTGCCTACTTTGGACATTCTGTATACATGAAATCATATAATATGCAACCTTTTGTATGGATTTTTTTCACTTAAGTTTTAAAAGTTCATCCACTCTACACCAAGTATTAGTATTTTATTAGTTTTTACTGCTAAACAGTACTCTAATATCACTTTTTTTCTTAATTCAGCAGTTGACGGACACCAAGATAATTTTGATTTTATTATTGATAGCTATTTTGAGTTTACTCCTATAAATATTCTTCTAAAAAATTACCTAACATATGTTTTCAATTCCCCCAGATGTATACCTAGATCATAAGACTTCTCCATATTTAACTGTTTGAAAAGCTGCCAAAGTTTTTTCCAAAGAAGCTGCACTGTAGTTTTCAGAAATAGTTTTATTAAGTTAGGGGACTTTTTTATCTCTAGTTTTCTCAAATTTCAAATTATGTGTGAATGTTTGATTTCACTGAATTATTTAACATGTATTGAGTGATCCATAAGATTTTTTAGTTCCTAATTTTTTTACTTAGTTTAGTAAATTTCATCAATAGAATGTCTAATATTGGATTAAGTCATCGTTTCTGAATAAATTCCACCATACTAATAAAATGTATGCAAGCTTGGAATTCAGTTGGTTAATATTTTAGAATTTGAGGGGTAATGTTAATTAACAAGATATTCATTTTCTTTTTTACTTTCTCCCTTCAGCAATTTCTCGTTTTGGTAAGAAAGTTATATTAGCTTCATGAAATTAGTTTGGGCTATTTATTCTCCTATTCCTTTAAAAATTAGAACACACATTTGTTAAAAATCTTATAAAAACATTAAACCTTTTGACTTTAATTTGCATGTAGCACTAAAATATTGATTTGATTTTATTAAAAAATTTTATAAAATAAATGTATTTTACTTCTTCTGGCCTCAGTTTTGATAATTTTATTTTCCTTAAGTTTCAAAATTATTAAAGTAGCATCATTAGTATTTTCTTCATTTTTTAAGTACAGTAACTTTCATATTTGCCTCTCCTTTTCAATACTATGAAGTAACCTTCTTCAGATACTGTGGTTTCCAGTATATTTCTACACAAAACTCTCTCTTGGATTATAGGTATATTTAAAATTGAGGAAGAAGTTATTAGCAGAAAGATCCATGTAACTGGAGTTTCTTTTGATTTTAAAAATATAAACGTGAAGAAAATAAGCGGCATGCAAAAAAAAATCTGAAAAGTTCCGTTTTCCTATTATCTTTTCCCTTGATGAAGTCCCAGTTAACAGTTTGGAATATATTCTTCACAAACATAAATTATGAATTCCTATAGAAAAGAAAGTATAGTAATATACTTTTTGAAAAATTAACCTTTCAACATTTTGCTTAATATACATTGGGCAACTTTTCTTGCTTTATATTTTAAAATTTAAGACTTTTAATCATATGTTGCATATTACAAGGCCTATCAATTTTCATTTATATAATGAATATTATATTTTGAATAATAGAACTCATTTATTCTATTTGAATTTCTTATTATTTGCTTTATTATTTAAGCTCAATACAATCTTGCCATTAATTTTATACTATTCTGTTTTCATTTATCATACTTGTTTTTTGTTACATTAAAAAGTTCTATATTTTTGTGAGATTAAGGTTTTTTTTTAAATTGTATCATCTCTGAAAAAGAGTAGTGCATTTACTACTTAAATTTATATTATCTTGTAAACCTGGGCTTTTGAATTCTGCAAGTATTTAAAAGAACAATGAGTTTACTACTTAAATTTATTTTATCTTGTAAACCTGGGCTTTTGAATTCTGCAAGTAAAGGCAAACAAAAGACATTCACGTGAAGTTCTCCTTAGCTAGCCAGGAAACAGTTTTTAACTCCATCATGTTGTGCTCTCATTTGGCACAGCTGCCAGTACGTTGTTCAATCTCAATAGATATTATATAAACAAACAAACAAACGAAACCCCGCTATATAGTAAACATTACCCTGTGGTTCATTTCATCCACAATTTTCAGTATTTTTTTCTAACCAAAGCTTTGTCAGACTTGTAACCGTTTATCATAAAGAAATTCGTCTGTTCATTTATCCATTCATTTTAGGACAAATGGGTTCACCAGCAGAAGTAGGACCAAGTGAAAGACAAGTGCAATATTTTTTAAGCATTCTTATTTATTTGTTAGCAGATAGGAGTGTTCTTACACCACTTTTAAGTGCATATTTATGTCGATAATCTTTCCCATATATCCTTGTCCACTTATGCTACAACTGTGTCGACACAGACAGATAAATTAACATGATTTATATGTCATAACATATTAACTGATTTGATCTGATGTGATAAAGTATGACACATATTGAATGTTGGTAACTGTTACTTACAATTTTCAAAAGGAAAGTATTCTTTCTACTCCTAAGACTGTGGCCTCAGGCACTGATAATCCTGTTTTGAAAAACTCTGCATTATCTCTTTCTTTATGTGACACTAAACCGCGTGTGTCTATTAATGTCTTTGAGATTTCCTTATCTTTTGAAAAGCTGAAAAATAGAGTCTTTTACCTACTGATGACAGGCAAATGTTTTCTTACAAAAAGAAACAGGTTAAGAATGTGCAATTTTCTCAACAGAAATGCCAAATGCATCCATAGCTTCTTTTTCATATCTGTGTCCATACCTCTAACAGGATAGTATCCAGAATATTTTTGCTGAACTGTGGAACAAAGATCTTTTTTTAAAAATATTTACAATGCTACATAGATAGGGGGTTTTATAATTGTCTGTGTAGCCCATTATTTCTAGATGTGAGTTTTGAGACCCCTCACACAAAGTTTTGTTTAAAACATATATTTCTATATGATGATTAAGTTTTTCTTCCTTAGCTGAGGCATAAATTACCACAGTGATTGCAAAGTGAATTTTAGTACAATCAGTATTCCATATACATGATTAATTTTTCATAAATTACATCAACAATGAAACAAAAATATTGGAGGTATGGAATTCTAGAAACTTCACAAACTTAATTCACTGCATGCTGATTACTAGACCAAATCAATTCAAATGAAGTGATGTGTGGTCAAACTACATTGTAGCTTCACATCACTTCAAAGATCCTTAGTGTCTTCCCCAACTCTTTGTTAGAACATTGCTCATTCTGTTTTTTTTCTGCTATTTTATTAAGCATAATATGGGTGCATCTATACTGACCATGCACAGAATTTATTTTTGCTTTGCTTTAATATTCTTGAATATTCGTTGCTTTATTTTTGACACAAGTTTCATTATATTTATATAGTACTAGATACAGTAAATAATCTAGAGATGACTTAAATTTTAAACAGAATATTGTTAGATATATGCCAATATTAAGCAATTTAATATAAGGAATTTGAGAACCATGTTTACCTTGTTTTGTTTTAAGTTGGTTTCCTGAAATTAAAAATCCAAGGATTTTGCATTGGTAAGTGCTTACTAATGCATGGCTGCCCCAGGGTGAGAACCATCAGTGTCTCCTGATATCTGCTCCCTTTTGGATCTTAAGGTGCTGGGAAACCAAGCAACCAGCTTGCCACCATTGCCAAGCAGTCAGCTCGTGGGCTGAAATTCAAACATCCCTTCCCTCCCCACTCCCCTAGTTAGCAAGCGGGAGCCAGAGATCTGAGCATCTCTTGCAAGGTTGACTATATGCAATATAGCAAATAAGGGGGATTTCTTTCTACCATCTCTTTGAAGGCAAATATTTTTTATCACTGTTTTGCTTTGTTCTGATTAATGGTATTGCTTTATTCAATATGCTGTTTTGATAAGTTCTATAATGTTCTGTATTTCCTTTGATTCTGATATACCTGATTGAAAGAACAATTATTGTGAAGATAATGATATATAGTATGATGCCTATTACTGTTATTGCAGTAACCTCCTGTGAAGTTCTGTACCAATTTCACTACATTGTATCAATTGCCTTTGTTACTTCTTGTGTGGTATTTTCCTACTTAAAAAAAAAGTATGTGCTTGCTACCAAAACAGATTTAGTACCACATATACAAATAACATAAGAATTTACAAGATAAGCTTAAAGTGGTAATGAACAGAAATAAGTGTTGAAGAGTGCAAAAGATTTGTCTGTGCACAAAGGATCCAAATGTTCTACCTGAAGGTCTGAGCTCACTGTTGTGCGCATGGGAGTGCTTATCAGCAGGCCAAAGTGTCTGTGATGGAAGGCTATCAGGTCTATTCCAGATGGCTGGAGAATGTGAAAAAAGGCTAACTGATCTGTGCTGTAGACTGAAGAATCTATGCTAGAAGACTAGAAAGTATGCATGGAAAGCCAGGAGAAAATGTCCAAGATCAAGGTAGAGATTATAAATTGTACAAAGTAATAGAAGCAGTCTGACCCTCTGCATTTCCTTTTTATGTCATTCTGGTGAAAATCTTTCCTAGGGTGGATCTTTCACACTCAGAAGTATGCTGAGCCAATTTAGATGGATGTTACTCAAGTTGACAGAGTCAGTTAACTATCACAACTATTCCTTGTTAAATTGACAACCAGATTCAATTTTTTAATCACAGTCTCCAAATACAAAAACAAGTTCATAATTAAAACTAACATGTTATAACTATACTACATACAAGCAAAAGCACACTAATTCACTTCCTAGAGTAGAATGCAGGTTTTCTCAGGATGATGCTTACCCTTAAAATATAATAACTTGAATATTATAACCTAAGTTTAATAATAGTTAAGCACAAATATTAAGTCTATTAACACTGTGTTATATTAGAAACATATTAGGAGAGAACTATTGCAATTAAAATTCTGATTTCTGTAGCTGATCATGTCATTATAGCTGGTATTTAGAACTACATTCTTCTAATATGCATCCTGTGTGCCTTTGACATTCAGCAGGTCTTTGTTGTTTCTCTATTGGGGGACACGTACTTTCACTATTGAAGATTCTGGACCATTTTTCATTCTGCCTGGATTATGATGTTGAATTTTCCTACTGACTTTATTTTTATTAAGTTCATTGTACAATTTATATAAATATAATGATCACATTCATCATAGGGAATTTGTACCTATTCATGATATATCCTGGTTCCTTTATTTTGAATCCCCTCTCTTCTCTTCAATCTTTCTTCCTCTTCTTATTTGAAAAGCTTTATTTCCATTTAAACCTTCTTTTATTATTTTTTCTTTTACCTCCCCTCTTCCTATTTCTCTTTTCTTTTGAACTATTTCTTCCTATTTCATAATACCCATTATATACTTTGGTCTTCATTTACCCTTTTAATTTCTCACACCAAAGAAATAATATGATACTTACTCATTTGTTCAATTTATTTCACTTAAGATTATGGTCTCCATATGCATCAATTTACCTAGCAATGTCTCAAGTTTTTCCTTTATGGTTGAGTAGTACTTCACAGCATTAAAAAATCATTTTTATCTATTTCTCATTGATAGGCATTTGTGTTTTTTCTAGGATTTGTTAATTACAAACTGTGCTGCTATGAACATGGGTGCTCATATATCACTGTGGTATGATGTGTTAATTCTCCTGGGAAGATACTCATTAGAAGAATTGCTGGGACAAATGGGATCTCTAATAATATTAAGAGGTTGCTTAACAGATCTCCTTCACTCCAAGTATATTCTTCCTATGTTGTGAAGTAGTACTCCAATTTCTCCTTTATAGTCTTGGTCAACCATCTCTACCAACACTCTGACTGCCATTTTAACTTGTTTTTTCAGAGTCAGAAAGAGACCAAAAAGACCAGGAGTAATTCTTAACTTCCACTTCAATGGTATAATCATTTTGATAACTGTTACAAAACTTCTCACCTCTGGAACTAAGACTTCTAAAACAGCATGACAAAAGATCAGGGGAACAAGAAGCAAAATGATTGTTAATCACTAGGGGTAATGATGAGTGCTACTATACACTTCTACCACTTGATTAATGGACCTATGAATCCTGGAAAATAGGAGACAAAGTACCATATAGTGGACAATGATTCAAAACGTATAAAGCTTTTGAGGAACAATGCCTCTTACCTGCAAGCTATTGCTCCTAGCTAGTCGAAAGATCATTCCACCTTTCTATCAACCCAGCCACTTCTGGATGGTGAGGAACATGGTAAATCCAGTGAATTTCATGAGTATGAGCCAATTTCCTCACTTTTTCAGCTGTAAAATGTGTTCTGTTGTAGAAGGAATTTGAAGTTTAGTTGGATTTATTTCCCATTTCCTAGCTCTCAATTGCTTCAGCAATAAATACAGAGTGGTTATTACCTTCTTCTCCCTTGGCCTAATCAACATAACAACATCAATGTAAGGGAAAAATGTGATACCTTGTGGGAAAGAAAGATAATCAAGATACCTGTGAACTAAGTTGTGAAACATGGCTGAAGATTTGATATGACCTAGAGGTAGGACCCTAACTAAAGGCATATTGCTGATCTTGCCAAATGAAAGCAAATTGTTCTGGATTGATCTTGTGGATAGGTATGGAGAAGAACGCATTTGCCAAGTCAATCAACATAGCAAGTGCAAGGAGATGTGTTAATCCTCTCAAGCAAGAACACCACAACTCACAACTGGTACAGCACAGAAACCAGAGTCACCATTTTATTGAAGTTACGTTAATCTATTATCATACTCAAGACTCATCTGTTTCCTGAATAGACCAAGTGGGAGATTTAAGTGGATGTGATGGACACCACGATCCTTGCATATTTTAAGGTTTCACTAGTAGCAGCAATCTCTGCAGTTTCTCCATGTATGCCATATGGCTTTTAGTTTATCCTTTTACCAGAAAAAGGCAACTCTAATAGCTTCCACTTGTCCTTTTCAACCCAAATAGCTCTCACACTACAGAAAAGGAACCAACGTGAAGATTCTTCTGAGTACTAAATATGTATTTCAAATATGAATTATGGAATAGGAAAATGACCACAGGGTGATGTCAAGGGCCTACTGTCACAACTGCAAGTCAGAACTTTTCTAAACTCTGTTTATCACCCACCTGACCTCCTTAGGTTCCTACTCTTACTGTTGGGCCACAGTGACACTTTAGATCTCCTGGAATTAGTGTTTGTTCGGGAAAAGTGTCCAGTAGTCTGCAAAATGTGTGATTATTTTCCTCTTTCCAACACAAAGTCACTCAGGCAAAATTCTATAGATTCCTCTGAGAAATAGTGGAAGAATGATTGCTTTTATAAATTAAATTTTTGGGACACTAGGGCTTTTCCCCAAAGGGATACATCCACTACTTCATTCAATGGGATCTGGGCCTGTAAACTGGCTCAATGCCAGGAATTAATTGATCTGCTGTGATTTTCTGTTACTATGATTTGAAGTAAGTTTCTGTTCATTTGCCCTTAAACTATTTCGATTAAATAAGTATAGTAAAATTTTGTATACTTTCCATCTATTTCACTTTTGGGAACACCATGGGCAATCAGTCAGTGCCATGAGTCTACACATGTCAGAGTATTCTTATCATTCTTCTGCTTCTACTACCATTAATGGTAAATGCCTAGATCCTGCCTTAGATGATTAAGTGCTGGCACTTGACCCCTCCCATTTGGGAATCAGATAAAACACACTGACTTTAAATTTCCCAATTGTGCAAATGCAGTCATTATTGTAAGGTATATCATAAAGAAAAGAGAAATTACCATGCTCTTTTTTGTGTATCAGAGCTCCCTTAATAAATCTGTTTATCTTAGTGTTAGCCAAAGGTATATTTTCTGGATTATCTCACTGTGGCAAGTTGGGTTTCACACCACACATCGACTCCAGCATTCCCATTTCCCTAAGCATCTAGAACTCCTCATCAACACTAAACAATGGAATGGTAATCATCTCTAACTCATTTATAGTGAGGCATCTTTTGATCCATATTCGTGCCAGTAACCCAAATAAGCTACTAGCATCTTTCTTTGATCCAGGAGTTTCAACATTGCATTCATAACCCCTGCTTATATGGGCTCATACCTACAAACTCAGCCTGGTCGAGGTACCTGTTTTTGCCGTCATTATCACACACTCATAAAATTCACTCTCATAGTTGCTCATAAGTCTTTTGTCTATAAGAATAGTAAGCTCAAGAATTTCTGGCAAAAGGGGAACACATCAGGCCTGCAAGATCCCCAGTAACACAGTAGGGCCACAGATAGGGTGTACGTGATAGACGGGTGGGACAGGCAACCTAGAAAAAAGTCTGAAGCGGTAGTAACAATATGAGCCATCTATCGATTCACCAGTACCGCAGACTACTCAGCTGGGAAGGGAAGAATACAAGACTCACCAACTAGCTTTGCAGGAGGAATTCAGGTGACTGGCCATTGCTCTATACCACATGATTGGTGACTAGGAGAACACCAACCACAAAGTAGAACCCTGACTGAGGTTTACATGATACACAGACAAGACTAGATTACCAAAATATGAACCAACAGGTGGTAAGTTAAGAAAACCAGAATTTTGCTTAGGGACAAAGACACTCTTTTTTTTCACTAGTTTAATCAAAAATGCTAATACCAACTAATCATCATCACTTTATCTCTCACTCTGCCAAAATTATTCATGATTTTCATGTATGGAGTAGATGGATCCCTGACATCTCACAAGTTGTGAAATAGGATAGTGAAATAGATCTACACTGAGTATTACTTTAAACATTTCACACCAAGACCTGTCAGTGTCTGCCACAATATTAGAGAGACCATGGCATTTTAGATCTCATCATATTGAAGAGTCAACTTCAGGAACCCCTAAAGGCATTAAAACATTTCCTCTTTCACGTCTGTTTCTCTACAGCTTTTCCTGGTATTAAATCCTGTACCAGTCAGTGCCTTATAGAGAAAAATATTTAATACAAGGTAGACAAATATAAAAGGATTTACAAGATTGATTTATGATAACAGTTCACAGAGTCAGGTGTAGAACAGTGTAAAAGATGTGTCTGTGCACTGGGTATTGGAATGATGCAGTTGAAGCCCTGGTGCTCATGGTAGTGTCCCATGCAAGTTTCTGTCAGGATAATGAGTTGTCTGTACCATAAAGTTAAAGGACTTGTGGTGGAAGACCAAAGACTTTGAACTGGAAACTGAAGACCTTCAATGTTCAAGTCAAAGGTGAAGAGTGGAACTCCTCCAAAGAAACAGAAGAAATTCTTCCTTCTTCATTTGTCTTGTATACCATTGCACTTGCAAACTACCCTCAGGTGGGCTGTCCATGCCCAGAAATATTCTGAGCCAATATAGATGAATGTTTCTTGCACAAATTGACACAATCAGTTGACTGGCTCTGAAACCAAGGGACTTATCTATCTGAAACTCTTCATGTAAGACTACCCCAATAAAGCATATCTAATTTCAATATGTACCTCTGAGATATCTTCCAAAACTAACACATCTTGGTCTATATATCATGTTCATATATCTTCTAGAATAAAACCAGATGAATCACCAGTGCCTTATCTGGTATACCTTATTTTTGGAAATATAATCAGAAATGCATTCCTTCCTGACGTTAAAGGGATAAAGAAATGTTTGTTTGTGCCTTTGCACAAATATAAAGAATAATTTTAAAATGTGGCAGATATAGAATAATTCCAATTCTTCTAAAAGTTTTTTTTTTGCAAATTTTACATTGAATTTCGAAAGCCTTATGGGTCAATTCTTATTTTTTAAAGGAAAATTAAAGGTGAGAATAATTTATATTTCAGGGCTAGGCATGGTGGCACACAGCTGAAATTCCAGTACTTGGGAGGCTGAAGTAGGAGGATCAATGAAAGTTTGAGGCCAGCCTGGGCTACAAAGAGAGTTCATGTTCGACAAGAGCTACATGTATAATGCTGCAAGTTCTATTACTGGTGCCAAAAAACAAACAAAGGTATAAGCTTAAAGTCTGCAAGAAGCAGTGAGATGATTAGGAGGATAGTAATAAAGCTAGTAACATGTCTAGTACCTATAAAAGGCTAAGAAATTACAATGAAATAATCTCACTGTGTGTATATGAAATGTTTCAAGAAAAAATGGCAAAATTATAGGAGGATTATTTCAGTGTTTTTGTAGGAAATACTTTAGAACACTTAAAAAAGGATAAAATGTAAAACTGAAGCAAGTGAAATCTGGACCTGAGGACATGACTATGAAAGGTGATGCCACAGTTAACTTTTGGATATTATCTAAGGATATACATGCTAAGTAATATAATTCCTTTGGTACTATTTCTTTTCAATTTCCACAGGACTGACAGCCAAAGTTAATATCCCAAGAAAGTGTTTGTTGGGTGGACTTTCTTCTGAGAATGTAAGCTGTCTTGGGAAATATGATTCCATGCAGAAATTATAGTTAACTTTTCATTGTCTAACCCTCAAATAAGAAAAAAAACTGCGATGTATAACTCCATAGAAAGCTTCTAAGCTAAAAATAGAATGAAGTACAAAAGGCAGATTACAGAAAACATATCATATAGGGAGCAAAACGTCATTGTCATTGTTATCAGACAGAACAATAAAAGAAATAAATAAAAAAGCTGGAATGAAGAGTTGAAACTGACAGACATTAGAAAAAATGTCTGAACTGCAATCAACAGAAGAGTTAACTAAGCAGATCAATTCAGAAAGACCTGAATTAATTTCAAGAAAATCATAGGAAGAAAACATACAACAGGAAATTGTAAATAAAATAAAAACCATACACTAACAAACCATTATAAATCAAAAATGACCTATATAAATGTGCACTCCTGTAATAGTTCAGAGTATTTGAGAAATGAAATATCCTAAAATCATTCTTAGAATAAACAAACGACAAAAGCAAATGACCTACATAGTATATGCAAAAACACAACATGAGTTTCCCCAAAGAAATACATAACAGTATATGGGATTTGATAAAAATCTTCAAAATTTAATGAAAGTGCTGTTTTCAACCTAAATTTTTGTAACCAATTGAAGCATACAAAAAGAAGAGGTAGAATAAATACCTTGATACCATAAGAAATCTAAAGATAGTCAGATAATTTTTAAGGAGCTACACAGTAATTGTTCAATGGAATCAGAGGAGAATGGAAATAGAAGAGTGAGGCAAATACAACATAACATGTTTCTTTAGAAAATGCTTCATATTCTATATTAAGAAATAAGGAAAAATCTAAAATTAAAGCTAAAAATTAAAATACAGGGTATCAGTACTTAGAAATAGGAAAGTAAGTATCTAAAGGAACATCTATAAAATTTGAAGGCTATTATCCTGAGGAATGCTATTTGAAGGTGAAAATGGCATGGAGATATAGTTCATATTTTCTTTAAATTTTTAAGCAAAGTTCATGGATTTTTATGAGAACAAATGATAGATAAAAGGGAAGCATGATTACTTTAAATGAAATTTATTTTGAACCTCAATATCAACTCATTCTAGTCTTAATGTAGCTCTATGATTGATATAATGAATTGAATCACCTCTTATTGATAGGATGTAAACCATCCTGGAATAGTACAGTAAGTTTTTAAATTTTTTACTCAGTGAAGTCAGATTTTAAGCAATTTTATTTCTGTATTAGTCAAAAAAAGGAGGAGACAGGTACAAACTTACATCTTTCCAGTTTATGTTATTGGTGGCATACCTCCTACAAACAGACCCCATTTCCAGCAGAATTTCCTCTATTGAATGTAACAGTCCATGATCCAATCATCAGCCAAAATCCTGACTACTGAACCCATAAAATTTTGTGGGAAATATTTTCATTCTAAAAAATTCAATCAGTGATAGAGAAGAATCTTACCTAATTTTGAACTGCCAAAGCATATGCTGGATGTTTAGCTTCAGTGATCATTTTCTGGATATCTTCCCTATATATCTCCCATTGAACTCACTCTTGTTAGTTTCTTCAAGTAGACTGGTAAGACTTCAATTTTCTGAAATTTCTTTATTCTTCCCAAGGAAAAAATTACTTTAAAAAGCTAACTGTAAGTTAGCTTTGATTAAAGTATTATACAGAAAAATTTCAGATCTCTTATATTCTAGTAATTTGGATATTCTATGTCTATAATTATTGAGACATGATTGTACATAGTACAGTACAAAGTAAAACAATCTGCAATTGTTGAGTGTTTAGTGTGGGGCTCAATATATTGCATGACATTTTTAGAGACAGTCTATGATTTGTCTTCATTATTTCTTAATGCTAACTTCAATTTGAAATTTATTCTTAGAATTTTTTCGTTTATTGCATTGTGTCAGTCTCTAGTCACTAAAGGAATGTTATTTCCTACATCCCTTTTCCATTCTTTAAAACTTAGATAAATCTTGATATTCACCATATTGCATTTAAATAGCATTCTGCCCTCGTGATTAAACTCTCAGTATTTAACACTGTTTAAGAATTATTTAAATACATAGCAGTGGAAATGAAGTGTGACTTGACATATAATTATTATTGATAGAAATCAGACATATGATTTTAGGGACTATTTGTCTGTGCTGTATCTCCATATCTAAGTTTGATCAACTTTCTAGAGTACTAGTATCTGAAATCTTTTAGCTGAGAAACTCATCCTGCCACATGCCTCATGTATTATTCTATAGTTGTGAAACATTTTCAAGCATTATTTCAAAACTGTTCTGACTTTTGAAAAAATTTCTGAAGAAAAATATGGTTATAATATGAAAACTATGCCATTATAAAGCTTGTTTTCACCCACTGATAGAATTCGAATTTTTCCTTATATAAACAAGTAATACTGAATGCTACCTTTACTACCTTTCTACATTATGACTGTTTCTTGATGTTTTTAATTTGTCTGCTGTCCTTCTGTATGTGAAATTTTCATAATATCTCTTATAATTCATGCTACAGCAGTACGTTGTTCATAGCCTTGGTGTCTGAACCCATATTCAATGACAAAGAGAGGTTGCCCTTAAAAGGCCTATTCAATGGAAAGTTACTGATATTAGTTGAATCCTAAAAGGCTCATTATATATAAGACAGACCAATGAGATAATATATATCTTAGTGCAAAGCTTGCTATATATTTAATAAATTCTAACTTTTATCATAACCCATTACAATTAATTCATACTTTATTATATTGATTTTATTGTATTTAATTTCATTTTCTTATTTTTCCTACTGTTAGTTTTCATCATAAAGTTTATTAGACACATATTTCAATGACAGTAGATAAAGTGATCTTCCCATAAGAAGTCCTCAATCCATGCTGCTCTAGGTGATTCTGAAGGAAATCATAACTAGCACAAACCCTTGATATATTTACATCTTTATTTTCTCCTTTCTTTTCCAATTCCTAATATCAAAATTTTAGGTTTTTTGTCTTTTCCATTTGACTGTTGCCACAGTCAAGTGCATAATTGATTACACATATATGAATTATTTGAGGATCTCAGGAAATTGTGGCTCTAAAACTTATTTTTCTGGTATTTTAGTTCATGTATTGATATCACATCCTACGTCTCAAATGATTACTTGAAAATAGATTTCTCTTTTACAAATAGGACATTGCAGTAGACAAATGCAAATGGTACGTCAAGGCCATTCAGTTAGTAAGCATTGAACACAAGATTAAAAGTCATAATTCTAAGCAGTGTTCTTATGCCTAGTGCAAGTATGATTTTAAGAAATACACATTACGAAAAAATAGACTATTTTTCAAAATTTCCTTTGAAGTAAAGAGCTATAGATATAATAACTATGTGCTCTGCAATAGCAAATATTTATATTAAATCCAATTCTGTTAAATGTTTTTCAATTAAATTTCAAGCACACCTGAAGGATACTACACACATGTCGTATTAGCAATACTAAATATTAAATAGAACTTTAAACTCATACATAAAAGCAAAGCATTACTACTGTACTCACATTTATCTGTGTTCATGACAGCTTAAAGACAAGGACAAGTAGATTGCTACATTGAACTCTTATTTTTCCTAGTGACTGGGTGTTGCATTTCCTTTTGTAATTTACCATTTTCTCTTTTGATGAAAATTTCAGCTTTTACTGTCCCCTCCCAGTTTCACTTCTTCGTTAATTTCTTAGGCCAACCTAGTTGTTTCATGACAGGCAAAATAATTATATCCCAAGTATTAAAATTTTGATACATAATTTTTTACATAGAATTCAGAAATGGTGTTAGAAAAACCTTAGCTTGTTCCAAGAAATACCTAATTTAGTTAAGACTAACATGAGGATTCTTCAAGTGCTTGGGAAGTTAGAAAACTTCTTTTTAAGTATATTTTACTTCCACATTTCCCTTTGAAATACTGTGATATTTGACAGTAGTGTTGAAAGTTTCACTTCCTTTGTATAAAAAAGTGACTCTTGTCCTAATTCTTCTACTACTTAGATATGTGACAATTGGTCATTAGTCCCCCAAGTTGTTTTAACACATGTGACTGAGGGGTTTGAACTATTCTGTAAGACATAAAAAAGTTTCATGTTTGAAAATTATCAAAATTAAACAATTTATAATATATTTTCCTGGAAGCAGGATGTCAATTAAAATACCAAAGTAACACTCTCTTGGACATTACATGTTAGTACAGCCCAATCTATCCAAGGATGTTTTTGCTAATATGACATTTGTTTAACAGTTGAATGAATCTGAAAATGCTAGAGATGGGAAAGGGAAGAGAGGAATGAACAGTAATTGGAATAAAGTATTTTATTATTCCAATGATCATGTGGTAGGTTTTATTTTGCTACAGCATATAAAGTATATATAAGAAATCCTTTATGATCATAATGAGACCTTCAAATGCTTCATATGAAAACTGTCTTCGTCTTAATGCACCTGTTTTAATTTAAGTGGTTCAATGATTAGCTCTGACTTATTAAAAATTCTGTTAGTGGATGAGACAAGTCTCTGGACTTGCATTTTAAATTAGTTCACTGATTCTCAAGTATCTTGCTGCATGTCTAGAACTATAAGACAAAATTCATAGTGGTTTATGTCAAAATGGAATAAAACATGAAAATCTAGAATTTGCATGTCTAGGGTAGTAATAAAGAGAGAAGTTAAGATGGTATTTGTATATTAAAATTTTAGAACTTGAAAAGTTCTACTGGTCTATATCTCATAATCTGGGCCCTGTTCTACAACTGAATGTTCAAACTTTAGGAATTGTACCAGGCTTTTCTCTTATTCTCTTCTCTTCTCTTCTCTTCTCTTCTCTTCTCTTCTCTTCTCTTCTCTTCTCTTCTCATCTTTCTCTTTCTCTCTCTCTCTGTCATTTTTAAAAATAAACAGAATCAATTAAATAACCTCTAATGTCTCTTCCAGAGTCTTGTTGATCCTTTTAAGAAATAAATGACAAAATCCATGGTATATTCCAAGCAACTGCTAGCAGAAGCAAGAAATCTTAATAAAAAAAACAAATAATAAAAACAATGAAAACATTGAGAAACAATCAAAATAAAACTTTTTTTCAGAAATTAGAATTTCAAAATGAATGGACAAGTACTTCTTTATTAGTAACATTACAAAAATTTGTTATTCTCTGTAAAAACAGGTACTGTAGGTTAAATATTATAATAAATTGATAGTTGGTTCACATGATTAATAGTAAATTATTCCACAATTCAATGAAGCAAGATGAAGATTGGAAGGTCATTTACAAAATAAAAGAAGAACATAGGTTTAAGTAGAAGAAATAGTTGACTATATAAGGTTTTTCCTTTATTAGTCTTTCATTTGCTGTCCCCAGCAAAAAGTTTTGAACAGAAGAGACTTCAGGAAAATTCTTTCTAAAGATAGGCTTTCTTTTGCTCAATAGTCTCAATCAAATATGTAGTTGTACTAAATTAAAAAGGATTTGAAAACATATATCTATAAAAACTATAGTTGGGGATTTAGCTCAGTGATATAAGTGCCTGCCTTGCAGGTGTGTGGTGATGAGTTCAATCCCTGGTACTGATTAAAAAAAAAGATAGTCTCTTTGGGGCTGGGGAATTAGCTCAGCAGCATAAGTACCTGCCTTGCAAGCATGTGGTCATGAGTTCGATCCCTGGTACCGATTAAAAAAAAAAAAGCTGTAGTCTTACTCTTTGTTTTTGTATCACTATAAATATTTCAAATTGTCTTATGCTGTCAAACAAAGGGATAAGACAACACCTGCAACCAGAATATTTCAATGATCTCTTTTAAAAGAAGCTGGGATTGCTTGGTAGTTGTCATAATTTCACTTATGTGTTACAAGTTTCTTGTTTAATTCTATGACATATTTTATTTTTCTTAATAACATCCACAGTCTTTTAAAAGTGTCTGATGTGGTCCTATAATTCTAGACACTAAGTGTCATGTTAAGTAGTAAGTAAATATTTGCAACCTCAAAATTCAAAGCAGGTAAATCTTCGCCTATTTTATACTAAAATGGACATTACTGATAATGCAAATGTAATTAACAGCTTCATTGTCTAGAAGCATATTAACATACATGAGAAAATTTGTAAAGTACCTTGCTTCTTTCAAACAACCTGTATTTTACCTTGTAAAGATAAATTCACTTTAGATAACTAATTTGATTGGAATTTTTTTTGCCTTTTCAGGTTGTTAAAATGTGTGGGTTAATAATAACTCAGAGGTGTTTGAAGTAGTGAGGTTCTGTAAATATCTGGCACCAAATTGTCCATATTAAGGAAAGGCAATGATGATAACATGATATTGATGGAACTGTTAATAATAGTTTAAAATTTCACAAACCAAATGCTAATACCTAGAGAAAAATCTTCCTTAACAAGGTGAGGGACCACAGCACCTCTGATGAATGTAGTGAGTGGATCAGCACCATTTCTCCTGCCCTGCTTCCAGTGGCATGTGAGAGGAAAGGGACATAGGACTTAAGCAGCCAAAAAACAGCACAAGAGAGGAGAGTGAAGCAGCACCTGATCATGCTTGGGCTGACTCCACAGAAACCCAGGCTTGCTCCCAGCTGCATGAGAGAGCAGAGAGATGTGCCCGTGGAGGCTAAGCAAAGGCCAGGAGGAATCAATTGCACGTGGAACTAGGGACAACCTCAGGCTCTCTCTTTGTGAGGGTGCCACAAGAACTGGGAGAGTGACTCAGAGACAAACAAGATAAGGAGATGTGGGAGGTAGCCAGAAAGTTACTGACTGGAGCTTGGCACCATGTCCCATATTCAGAGGCTCTATCAGTGCCACATGATGTGCTGACTCTACTGCAGACATGGCAGGGTTGCCCAGAAAACTTTTGAGTTCTGACATAGATACTGCCATGAAACTGTGAAAATCAGAGGAATCTTATTGGTTTGTTGGTTTCTTTGCTTATTTTTTTCCTTTTTATGTCCTTTATTTTCTGTATTTGATTTTATGGATTTTACTTTTATTGTTTGTTTTCTTTCTTTTCCTCAACTATCTTTCTTGAATTATATTTTCATATGAGTGAACATTGTCTCTAGTGTTTCTGGTTTGCTTTGAAATTATTCTGCTTACTCATTTATTCTTTCTTGTCCTCTTCTCCAGTTTCCAAAATCTTGCGTGATTATCTTTTTTACTTAAGCCTTGGTTTTACTACATTTCTCTTCATGTATTTCTCTGTTTTTCCCTTATTGCACTTAATCTCTCTCAGAGGGAAAAATTATACTGCTAAGGGGGAAATTTATTGTATACAAGTTCCCGGTTTATGCTAAGTATTGCAATATAACTGTGGATCTTTTTCCTATGGTTAAAGGTACCAAATTAATAGTTATCACAATCTGTAGTATCTTGGCTATGCTTGACGCTATTGTTTTTACTAATTGTAGTACTTTAGCCAGGCTGTCATACTTGTTGTAATCAATTGTTTTCATTTTATTTTGTATGATAACACTATAGTTTTATGGAGTTTTAATCACTACCATAGTCCAGTAACAAAGGACTGAGTGCTGGCCCAAATGGATACCAACTTCTCATTCTTAATAAATTTGGAACACAGGACCTTGGCACAACACAAAGGCCAAAAGCTAGCTACATCTAGAAAATATTTCTTAGGAAAAGACATTTCCCTTGGAAGCCTTGATACAAGTGATAAAGCTGTCTACCATAAGAAATTTACATGTATTAAAATAGAACACAAATTAAAATTAAAACTTAGAAAATGACAAGGCACAAAAGGAAAATGATGGCACAGAACTTTAGCCCACCCAAGAAAAGTCCATAGGACAATGTCATACAAAAATTAGAATGTACTCATCTTAATTTTCTGAAATGATAACAGTAGAACTTAAAAAAATATAAACAGATGAATGATACTAGAAAAAAATCAGATCAGAAATTATCTCTCAGGTGAAAAAAAAAAGATGATGATCATAATGAAGGACTTACTCAGTGATTTGTTTTTTCTTTTAGGAAAAAAAACCTCATTATTCAGTTTGGGCTGGCCTTGACCTCACTATGCAGCTCAAGCTGACCTCAAATTCATAGCAATCCTCCTGCTTCAACCTCCCAAGTGGTGAAATTACAGGCATGTGCCACCATGTCAGCGGCTCAGTCAATCTAGAGTAGACACAGATAAAAAATATTGAAATACTTAGAAAAATTATGCACTTTATGACTTCCCAACATAGGAAAGATATAGAATCCATCAAACATATTCAAATAGATATCCAAGAGATTAAAAATTCCATTGAAATTATTGCAGCTGGATGAACCAATTTGAGGATGGAATATCAGATCTAGAAGACAGGATTGGGTTTAGTGATCATGAAAAGAGACATTTCTTAAAAATAAGAAGGAGTCATGAAAATCAACCCAAAAGCTGCCAAATGATGAAAAGAAGATCAATATAAGATTGATCAGTGTCAATGAAAAAAGCAGCAGACAGCATAAATGGCAATTTTAAAAAAATCTGTTCACAAAACTAATAGCAGAAAAAAATCCCAAATATGAAAAAAAGCAATTTGACATACAGTTAATTCAGACATAGAACTCAGATTATCCATAACCAAGTTAAATCAACACCATTCATACAATAGTCAGGATTCCAGAAATCTGGAAAAAGAACAGAATGTTAAAAGCCATTAGAGAAAAATAAACAACTGACCAGTATGGAAAATCCCATCAGAATCAGAATAGCTTTCTCAACACAAAGTTTAAGTCAAGAAGAGTTTGGAGTGAAATATTTCAAGTTATAAAAATAAAACTACTTTAAACACAGACTGCAAAACTAGCTTTCAAAATCAGTGAAGAAATAAGATATTTCCATGACATTACATGAAGAAATTCATGCTGACCAAACCAGCTTTCTGAAATGTTCTGAATCCTATTTTAGGAAGAGATAATGTAGACTACAATTCCAAGAACATAAGTAGAAATAATCCACAAGGAAAGGCAAGCAATTAAACAGAGAAGAAACACAGGACAAACAACAGGAAAATAAAATGACAGGGAAAATTTAAGATATTATCAGTTATAATCATCAGTGTAAATGATCTCAGTTCACCAATAGAAAGAAACAGACTTACAGAAAGGATTAGGAAACAATATCCAATAATATGTAGCAGACAAAAAACACATTTAACTAAAAAAATATGGAAAAAAAGCAAAAGGATGGAAGAGAATAATTCAAGGAACAAGAAACTAGAAAAAAATCAAGGGAAGCTATTCTCTTTGGAGACAAAGTGAGTTTCAAGTCAAGACTGATGAAAAGAGACAAAGCTGACAACAAATTTTAAAGGACAAGAAAAATCAAATAACCACTAGCACAATTCTAGCAGTGAACCACACCCCACTGTCATAAATCAACAAGTCAATTAGACAAAAAAACCAACAAAGAAAAATGATAACTAAACTAAAACTGTGAACAAATGTACTTAGTAGATGTTCACAGAATATATCACTACAGCATCAGAATACACATTCTTTTCAGCTGCACATGGGACGTTTTCAAATATAGATGACATGCTAGCTTACAGAACATGCTTAAGTAAATGGAAAGCAATAGAATTTATCTCACACATATTATCAGACCTTAGTGAAATGAAATTAGAAATCAATGACAAAAGAAATCACAGACAGTACATAAACACAGGGAAATTAAATATAAACCCTAAGAAAAACCAATGAATCACAGATGCAAGTAAAGAAGAATTTAGACACTTTCTATACTTAAATTGTAATGACAATACAACCTACTGAAACTTGTGGGACACAATGAAAGCAGTCCTATGAGGGAAATTGGTAGTGATGAGTTCCCACATCAGGAAAACTGTTTGCTTGGTTTATTTTTTTTTTAACTGGGAATTCAACTCGGGATCTCGCATTTGCTAGGCAAGCTCCATGCACTGCTCCATGCCATATCCCTGGCCCCTGCATACATATTTTGATTGTCTTTCTTTCTCACAAAATATCACGTTTCCATTACATTGATGTTGTTGTGCTAATTAGGCCAAGTGAGCAAGATGTAGCAAGCAACCACTCTGGATTTGGTAGTAAAACACTCAAGAGCTAGAAAATAGGAAATAATCACTTCTTGGCCTTTTGGCTAAGCTCGGGTGTAGAAAATGGAAAATAATTCCAACTAAACTTCAAGTTTTTGCTGCTCACTGAAATTTCTGAGTCCAGTGGTTTGGGGCATGTAGAGGTATCACTTTTAAAGTAAAAAATGTCTAATGGGCCTATTTGGATGTTGGAGGCAACACTTTCCTCACTATACTCTGGCCATTTAGCAAGTATCATTCTAGTGGCAGATTAGGTTTTTTATATCACACATTCTCCCCAGCATTCCTATTTCTCTAAATCTCTGAATCCCCTCGTGAACAGTAGACCATGAAATATTAGACATCTCTAACTCATTCATACTAGGCCATCTTTTGTTCCATATTTCTACAAGTCACCCAAATAATCTGTTAATATATGTCTTTACTTCACAAGCTGCAATGTTACTTCAGAATCTCTGCTTTACGGGCCTATTGCAACACATTTCGCCTGACCCAGGTGTATGTTTTTGCCACCATTATCACATACCTACAAAATTCACTTCAAAATCTGTTCATTAGGTATCTGCACATACAAATTAGAAAACTAAAGAAGTTCTTTGGGAGAGTAGCATACCTCCAAATGGGTCACATTATGTACTTAATTCTTATGAGTCTTCTGTGATTTGAGCCTTGTTATTTGCCTAGAAGCAAATGTAATAGATGAAGTGGGTTCCTGCTGAGTGTCCACATTATCATAGTTGGTCAACACAGGATAATTTTCCTAGGTATACTAGAAGAGGCTAATACCACAGAGAATAAGGGTATGATGCCTCCACTACTCTGTGTACTGGGGAGAATCTCTTCCTTGGGCCAGATAATCTCATTAGTGTCTAGGGGTTCAAAATTCTTAGCCTCATCAGGATCCTCTCAAACACCTCCATCCAGTTATAGTATCCCATTTATTTCTTGACAGTGCCGTATACATGATTTAAGATAGCCTTTAAATCTGAGCATTGAAATTACACTGCACTTTAGTCAATTGAATTATGAGGGCCAGTCTTTGGGCTTCTGTAATTTTGACCATGTGGATAAAGGAGAGCAGAACCTCTTTAAAGATACACTGAAAATGTTTAAATTTTTATGTGTTTATGGAACTTGAAATTTGAATCATTGACCTCCTTATTTTCCTTTATTAATTTGTCATCACAGTTAGACAAATTTAGATTATATATGAATGTTTTGAGCTCATTATTTTCCATCACTAGTTTGACCAGAGATGCTAAGATTAACTAGCCAGGATTATTATATTTTCCATTTTGCCAAAATTATTCATTATTCATTTGATAAATTAGAATTAGGATAATCAAAAGGATCTATATTGAGTATTACTTCCAACAGTTCACACCAACAACTGTCAGTATTCCCCATAGTATTAGAAGGAGAAACCATGTCATCTTTAGGTCTCATCAAATTAGACAGCCAATTCCAAGAACTCCTAAAGTCATTAAAGAAATTAATCTTATAATTCTGTTTATCTAGAGCCAATCATGTTGCCATAATCTGTAATAGTGTATACCAGAGAAACATTTTATGCAAGATATGCACATATAAAATAATTTATAAGATTGTACGATAACAATACACAGAGTCAGGCATGAGTGGCAGAGTGCAAATGGTCTGTGCTGGGGAGATCTGAGGAAATCCAGTCTAGGGCCTGGAGCTCAGTGTAGTGTCCCATAGAAGTCCATATCAGGAGACCAAATGGTCTGTGATGGAAGTTTGAAGGATCTGTGCTGGAAAATTATATGGTCTTTGCCAGAGTTTGAAGAGTCTGTGATGGAGCCTGAAAGGTCTGCACTGTAAAGCTGAAAATCATGTCCAAGGTGAAGGTGAAGCCTGGAACTGCTTCCAAAAAACAGAAATATTCCTTCCTTCATTGTCTCCCTTTAAGAAAAGAAGAGGTGGCTCTTCTTATCTTCGGTAAATCCTCTCAGTCATATGCAGAGATACATTGATCTAATTTACCTGGGCATTTATTGCTCAGATGACACAGTCACTTAACTCTCACATGCTGACTGCAAAATCATATCCTATGACTATGGGTTAGGCCAATGATTACTGAATATCATTGCATATCATAATTAACAATTTGAGACTCAAATTTATAGAAAAATTAGTCAAGTGTTGCAATATACTTCAACTTTCTTCCTTTAGTTTACCTGGAAAAGTCAAATTCCACATTTCTCTTGGAAAAACTCCTTCTACCATTGCACATGACCAACTATGTTGTTAAATGCTTATAACAAGACAGTAAAGCTAAATACCAAAACAATGTCAATCTTTAAAACCTAGCTGACTATACTGCATTACAACGTGTATTATTTCAAAATGTACTATTAAAAAAGTTACATTTAGGTTCCAATGAAGGGGCCTTTATTTTTACATAATATTTACTGAAAGAAATAGACATCTTCTCAAAAGTCCAGTGACACAAGCTTTCCACAGAGATGATTCTACCTACTCTGACAAATCAACAACTATATACAAACTTCTTGTCTATGATGTGTTGGTAAGTAAATTCTAGCTGTTAATACTAGCAGCTAGATATATTCAGGAGCATGGTGAATAAAGATGGGCTATTTCATTAAACTATTTCTTTTCCAAATAGTACCTATTGTACTACCAAATTGATTTTTAATTGTAAAATTAATTTAATGATGGTGGAGGTAAATATTTCTTAACTTGTTTGACAGAAGTTTTAACTACATATTTTCAATGAGGAGTGTAAGAAACTTAATAGAGTAGTTTTTTCAATGCATTAAAATAAGTTGTGTGAATTATATTATATGAATGTTAAGATAATATAGCATTAAACACTTATTGACATCACAGTAGTTTAAAATGTTACAATTAATTTCCCCTTTAGCATTACTGCGAACATTCTTAATACACAGAATTAGAGACACTGGTAGGTTAAGGGATTCTCGGTTGTACATTCACATTGCCATTTTAATCTAGATGCTAATCAGTAATATAAATCATGCCAACTCAGAGTTACAAACCAGATATATCCTAAAGCCACAGTGTTGTGTTAGTTTATCAAAATGTTTTACTTGCTTTGTTAATACAGTTTTGAAAACTGGAATTTAAATAGCTCATGGGACAACACTTATAACTCTTGCTTGATATAACTTATTCCAATCTTAATTACACTTTATGACAGCTCAGATCTAAAATACAATCTGTTGTTCCCTTGTCAGACTTACACAAGACTGATATGTCCATGTGCATGCTTCCCGCAATAATAAATTTATGGGTACATCTACAGTAATGCTAGATGTTTGAAATGATTCCATAAATACAGAAAAATAAAAGAAATTACCCAGTCTTATTATTTTGGGAATAATGTGTTATTCGATGTGAGTTCTATAAGGGATTTTATAGATGTACAATGCACAAAAGTGTGAAATTATCATACTTTGCATTATTGGAATCAACATAACATTCACTGTTTTGAAAAACTAGGTGTTGCTTCAGTGATGGAAGTAGAAACTGATACTATATTCTCTCACTTCGGATAATAACTGCATTTCTATTTACTCTTTATTACAAATCAATAATGCAATTAGCATAACAAGCTCCCAGGAGCTATTTAGATAATTATTGCTCCTATAAAAAAAGAACCACTGCATAAAATTAAAATAATTTGAAGGAAAATCATAAATTAGAGCCCAGAAAACCACTTCCAAGGAAAAAAATCAAATACAAAATAGTTTGCATTTTATTAAATTTTCTTTCTTTTTTTCACAATTTTGTAAGTATTATAGAAAAAAGTATTACCAATTGAATGAAGGGATTCATTTGATTGGCTGAAAGAACTGACACAATCTATTTTTGGTCCCAAAAAGAAAATATGACATCTTTCATTTATGTTTGTACTATTTTAGACAATTATTTTTCTTGCTTCATTTGTTAACTTCTAGATAACTTTACCACATTAATAATCTAAGTCTGGCCTATATAGTATATCTCACTCAGTATCAACATCAAATAAGCCTAATAAACAATGTAATGTGACACATATTCATTGACATTCATAAATTGTTTGCAGCATACATAGTGTCAATTGATTAGTAATAACATTTACATAGGCAAGTGATATACCTTTGTTACTTTTTTTGTGCTGAGGATCGAATCCAAAACATTTTCAGTATGCCACATTTTCAGCCCCACTAAGCTACATTCCCAGGATTTTTTTTGTAACATGATCTCATGAATGTCCCAGGCTGAGTTAGATTTTGAGATTCTCTTGTCTTAGTCTCCAGTAGTGCTAAGGTTACAGGCATGCGCCAACATTCCAGGCTCTCCCATGGTCTTTGAAATATATTTCTTGTTTCATTTTATGTGTTCCAATTTTTAAAATCACTTATTACTGCATTTTATTTTTACAGACTCTGACTTAAACATGAGTTTCCAGTGCCATGGATTCTCATTAAGTAAATCAAATAGATAATAACAGTTAATGCAAGCATCAGGAATCAAAGTTAGCTTCACTGATGAAGACTGGCACATTAGTAGAAAATGAAACTCAGTGACATACAATATTCAGAATACTAGTCCTGTCTCACAAGTGTGAGAAACTGAATGAGTAAATAAAATAAAACACATGCAATAGATATTGTGACTTGAGAAGAAACTGTTCAAGAGTAAAGACAAACTGTGATGGGGCAGGGGAAAATAAAGAAGGGAAAATATATTTATAAATGAGACAGTTAAGATAGTTATGCAACTAGTTTCTCTCATTTCATTGAAAAGTTTGAGCTTCCTAAATACATATAAATCTGTAGGATATTTCCAATGGCTTTTTGTCACTCAGAATAATACCTAACCTACTTATATGACTTGCAATTCTTGCCACTTATTCTTAACTCTCACTTCTGACAAACCTAAACTCTGAGTTTTTGCACTGTCTGCCCCTTTGCTATAACCATGGCTAATTCCTTTAATTCATTAAGATGTCTTTCCAAATGTCACCTCCTCAGAGATGTCCTCCTTGAGGACACTATCTTAAACAGCACATCCACTGTTCTCTAGTACTTTCTCAGTTCAGTTTTCTACCTGTCATAGAATATTTGTTAATTTTATACATTTTTAAATAGAGTATCAGCTTCCTGAAGCAGAACATTCTGTTGCTGCATCCTCTAGTATGTCTAGCACCAAAGGTGAAAGTACTGCTATGGAGCTAATGAAATTTAAACTTTAGAGGCTCCCTTGCATAGTTCTATCAAGGCCCTGCATATGATTTTTACGCAATGGGCATTGTGTAAATTAAGGATCTCAATAAACCACTAATTAGCATTTGCTTTCTGGAACTTTATGAGCCCTCAATATACATCTTTTGAATGAAAGAATAAAAATGAATGAAAATTTTAAGTATCTTTGATGTTTAAGTACCTTTACATGTTTCCCTATTAGTAAGTTTATATAAAAGTTCTACCTGTATTGAAAGGGATAAAGATGTTGGTTATTCATTAAAGCTATAACATAGCCCAATTTCTCTAATATTTCTTAATTTACGAGCTACCATTGCTGGTATATACAAAAAACATTCATGTTTTAAGGAAATTACTGAAACATATCTGCTTTTCCACTAATACACTGTGATTTTCTTTTTTATTTCCCCACATTTTTTGTAGTCTCTAAGGATTATAAGCATGTTTATGGATTCAGTCAGGATTTTGCTGTAATGTGACATTTGAACAGTGAGAAAAGACATGTTCTGTATATTTAATTCATTAATATAGTTAAAGTACACATGCATACACATGTAGTGCATACAAATATATCCATATTGCTGGAGAGAGAGAGAGAGAGAGAGAGAGAGAGAGAGAGAGAGAGATTTTCATTTGTTAATAGTAGCTATTCTATAGTCTCATCACCAGTTCTTTCTGTGCTACTAATAAGGAATTCATAAAAAATGAGCCGTTAATAAAAGAGCTTAGTTAAATAATGCATTACACTTTAAATAATGGTCAAAACCAGTTAAAGTGAAAACTATCTATGAATTGATCGCTTTCAATTTATAGAAGCCCATCTGCCTTGGCTTTTAATCTGCTCAAATTGGGTTTTTTTTGGCCAGTAGCACTGCCTGAGGCAAATTTATATCAAGCTGACGAAAAGCAATAGAAAGTCTTGCTTCAGATGTTCTCATTGCTTAAAGCTACAATACTTCTTTAAAAGCTCCAAGGTGTTATAATTAAAAATGTACCAGTTGCTTAACTTGTCAACAAAAGGCAGTTATCTCAAAGCACTATATCCCCTCAAACAACTAAGATCTCAATGGGCATCTCCGGGTGCACTTACAGAAAAAAAAAATGTAATTAAACAACAAGTTTAACTTCTGAGAAAGAAACTTTATAAAACTATTTTCCAAAATCCTCCAGAATTGGTTTACTTCCTAGGACTATATACATACTAATTTTCTATTCAAATTTACATACCTGTATGTGTAAGCATTCGACCTGTAAGTTTTTGATGACCTGATCTGAGAAGAGCAAAAAGGTTCCAAACTTGCTAATTTGATTTCAGTAGCAAAATGACTTTTGAAATTATGGTTAAAGATACTTAATTTTAGCGATTTCTTTCACATTTATTTTACTGTTGCCCTTTCTTTTCAGTAAATGTAGAATTCAGTTAGTAGTATAATAATTTAAAAAATAATTGTACAGTATAGTATAACATCCCAATAATTTAGTATGATCTTGAGCTTTCACTAGATGTCAAATTAGAAAATTCTCACATAGAATTTGGAGGCAAAATTATCCATGCATTTGCCCAATTTCATTGCAAAAATACAAAATTAACAAAATTTTTTTAAAAGAAGACATATCAATGGTAAAGGGAATATTCTTTTACCTTGTATGAAAAGGAATAAAATCCCTTCTCAAAAAATTTAAATACAAGAATCAGTTCTACTGTCATGTGCTTGTTCAAACAAGTTGCTTTTCATGGGGAACTTTTATTTAAATTACACAGCAGACTCACTGCAAATAATTGTGCTGTAATCTCACTAGATTGCATTGAACTGAAAGGGAGGAAAAACTGGTCATTGGTAATCAATTGCCTTGGAGGAAAAGAGAGCTCTTCAACAGAGCTGCATAATGGATGAATCATAAAAGGCAATAATTGGAAGCTGCTTGTCCCAGAGGGTGCTAAGTTTACAATTACAATTAAAAAGTTATTTTTCATCCTGATATTATTCTTTCTAAATTTGTATTTTCTTGACTGCCTCAATATGTTTTCCAAACCAATTATGTTCTCTTCATCTTCAATCTGGCCAGGTCGAAAAACTAACTGAAGTATATAAGTAATGCCAAAAACTATTATAATAAAGCATGTGAAAGTTACCTTATGATTATTTGAAGATAATCCCTTAACAAGAGAAATAAATCCTTTTGAATACATGACTCTAAGACTATTCTTTTAAGAAAGTTTAAATTTTTTGTTCCAAAATTTTAGACTTGCAGTGTTTCAGAATTATAGCCTAAAATTTTCTCAATTTCCAAAGGTGTTCTCTCTATATATGAGTGCTACAAAATTCATAGGTAGAAAAATAATTATTCTGAAGTGCTTAATGTCAAAAAATAAATTTAAATTGGGCATGGTGGTGCATGACTGTAATCCCAGCACTTGGGAAGCTGGGGCAGAAGGATTGTTGCAAGTTCAAGACCAACCTGAGCTGCAAAGTGAACTCAAGGCCTGCCTGAACTACAAAGTGAGCTTAAGGCCAGCCTGAACTGCACAGTAAAACCCTGTTTCAAAAAGGCTAATAATGAACTTAATTCTGATGAGAAAAATCAAAAAATTTATCAAGATTTTGTGCCAGGCCATAATCCCTTTTCACACAATATAGTTATTAGTACATTACATCCTGATATTTTTTACAGTTATTAGAATACTTTTTTTTCCTTACAACAGTGTTTTAGTATCTTTTTTGTCTTCTTGAGACAGTTTCACTGTGTAGTTCAACCTGGCTTTGAGCTCACTTCCTACCCCAGAATAGCCTTGAGCTTACAATGATCCTCCAGCCTCAGCCCCCTGAGTACTGGGTTTACAGTATGGTGCCACCACTAGGCTGCTTATTTATTTATTAATTTCTCTATTCTAATATGTCTTTTCTTACTGTGCAAGTGAAAAAATTGAAAATTGAGGTTTATTCACTACGTGGCCCAAATATAACTTGCATTCATGTCTTCTGACTCTAGATATAATATTTATTTTTCTATAATTCATTGAGTGATAATAGTCTAAAGATTCAAATAGAAAGGTATGGAGGCTTTAAAATCAGCAGAGTTGTGTCTTTTCTCTTTTCCATGTCAGTCACAGTTATCATTAGTCTAATACCTTTCATAAATTTCATAGTATTAATGATGTATGTCATAATTCCCACTTGAGTGACTGGTCTGCACAGTTTATAGAAAGACTATTTTCATTTAAACATTTATAATTTCCATTTCTACCAAGATAAATTCTCCTGTTGGCTGCTGCGGCTTAATTTGAAGAGATTTTTATCATGTCCACATAGATATTGTTGAGATAAATTGGAATATTTCAAAACTCAGTACCTAAACCTGAGTGGTAATCCTCAGAAGTTTCCTAAGATGTCATCACTGAAGGACGCACTTATATTTGAAAGTTTAAGTATTATGGAAAGCCTGTTATTTTTATGAGGTATGACACCAGGCATTTTCTTTCCAAGTGTGGTTCTTATCTTATTATTTTCAAGGTAACTATTTACCCTTGTTATTGTCTTATCATTTGGCAGAGATTGAAGATGCTTATTTAATATTAAATAAATATTAAGTTTAGGAAAAAGCTTAGTATCTATGCCAAACTCCTTGTTTTTACATGTAAAAATGGGGTTCGGTGGGGCAGTGATTAGAATAAATTCACACTTAACAATATAACTATAATTTTTTCTTTTATGACCCAGATAAATATTTTTCAGTGGATCATTTAAATCTTTCCTCATTCCACCACATAATGTAGATTTGAACAAAGCAGCTAATTAATTTTTAGCATTGGAGTAACAGTTGAATAAAATGAAGAATATAAGTAAAAGTATTTTTTATGTTTATGTGAGGTGAAACTTATGTTCTTATCCGTTGGGACATTTTTACATTTTCTTAACATAGTTACATTTTAGGAACCAAAGGTCACTTAATTTACCTTGCATTACATTAAAGTTTTTTATGTTGTGAAATATAAGATAGTAAAACATTTACAGTTGCACTTTACACTTGTTAACAGGCTAAAAAATAACAAGACATGAGAGCTTCAAACATTGAAGACATAATTTGATATACAAATTTTAGATGATGTTAAATAAGCACCATATTTTTGCTTTTTGGAATATTTTGTAATCAATATCATTACTTCTCATTCTTTTTCATTTCTGAATTCAGCTATTAGACTAATTTGACTAAAGCTCATGTCTCTGAATGCACAAATGCCACAACTATGTGTCCCTCTGTACCCTTACACTGATTTTTTCCTAATGAAGATTGTAAAGTCCAGTGTGTGTCCAGTTCTTCCCAGGAGAGGGTTTTTTATCCACAAATAAGAGAGATTAGTTTTTGGTTATCTATCAAATGGTGTTGAGTATTTCAATCTAGCTCAAGTGGCTAATAAGAACCATTAAGACAGTCTCACTGCTTGAGTGTCCACTATGTGTGCTTTAATTTTGTAACTTGAACAACTATTTCTAAAAGAACAATATGTAATTTATCAACTAGTGATTTCTTACTGTTTATCTTTTTTTCAAATTCTGTAATATTCTACCCTTTTTCTGTTTTTTTTCTTTTTAAGTAAAAAAAATTAAAAAATTAAAAAAATTAAAAAAAGAACCATTAAGAGCATTCAAGGCATACCTAAAGTTGTTTGCATTTCTAAGTCAAAAACAGGACACTGGGAAAAGCACTATGTCTCTGACAGTGGAAATAAACATTTACAATACTCATATAGACCCATTTGAACTCACTTATCTCATCCTTATATATATTATTCTCATGATAAAATTTTTCTTTTCTTGTTTTCCACTTCTGAATACATTTTTAAATCTTCTGTATTTTAGTTTGTTCATCTGTATGAGTGATCGTGAAGAGCACAACATTTACTTTGTTTTTTTGATATTTTAAAACTTTTATTACTTAATATTTGCAGCATACACAGTCTATAATCATCTTGGTGAGTGGGTTCATGTCCATATTACAGTTCATTTCTTTTTTTAATCCTCTTCCTCTTCCCCCTTTCCTCCTCCTCTAATTCTTCTATGGTGATTTTCATTTTGGTTTATATTATTAATTTTAGCTCATGTTATGGCATGTACTGTTTATACTTTTTGTGGATATTAGGTTGCTGTACATGACATATATTTATTCTACTTATGTCCCTTTCCCCTCCTCATCACCCCTCACAATTATTTGCCTGGACATTTCCATCTTGTGCCCTTCTAGATATCCTTTATTATTATATTTGTCTATACTTCGCCTCACTCAAACAGAGATGCTAAATGGCTTTTAAGATTCTGTGACTGGTTTATTTCACTTGACATGATATTTTCCAGATGCATTCATTTTCCTACAGATGTCTCAAATTTATCATTCTTTATAGCCAAGTAGTTTTCCCTTATACATAACTGCATTTTCTTTATCCAGTTGTCTATTGGTGGATATACAGGCTGTATCTAAGATTCAGCTATTATGAATTGTACTGTTATAAGTACGTATTCATGTGTCACTGCAGTATCATGTCTTAAGCTATTTGGCAAAGACACCTAGAGGAGTGATAGCTGGGTCACATCGGATTTCTAACTTCAGGTCTTTGAGAAATCTCCAGAGTGATTTCCATAGTGGTTGTACTAGTTTACACTCCAACCAGTTATGGAGAAGGGCTCCTTTTTCATCACAGGATTTCTTATTGTTTGATTGCTTAATGATTGCTATTGTTCTTGAGTACGATGGGACCTAAGCATTGTTTCAATTATATTTCTCTAATGGTTAGAGTTGTTGAACAATTTTTTCTGTATTTCTTGACCATTTGTAGGTCTCCCTCTGTGAAGTGTCTGTTCATTTCTTTTGCCCATTTCTTGACTATTTAATTTTATACAGTTTACTTTTTTGGAGTTATTTGTATATTCTAGATATTAGAAGTACCTTGATAATTTTTCTCATTCTGTAGCTGACTCTTAAGTATATTAAGTGATTCTTTTCTTGTACAGAAGCTTTTGGGGGGCCGATATAATTCTATTTGTTAAATCTTGTGGGTATTATTTGTGCAATTGATGTTCTTTAGAAAAGCCTTTCCTAGCAGGGAGTTAGTTCAGTGGCATCAGCCCCTGCCTAGCAAGTGCGAAGTGTGAAGTTGAGAGTTTGATCCCCGGTACCACAAAAAAAAAAAAAGAAAGAAAGAAAAGAAAAAAAAAAAGAAAAGAAAATTCCTTCCCTATGTCTCCAAGAGTTGTACTTATTTTATCTTCGAATAGTTATAATGTTCCTGTTCTAACGTTTAGATTTTTTATCTACATTGATTTTAAAGTAGTATAAGTTCAGAAATAAGGGTCCAGTTTAAATCTCCTGCAAACAAATAAAAAGTTTTCTCAGCAACACTTGTTGAATAGGCTGTCTTTCCTCCAACATAAATTTTGGGCCCTTTGTCAAAGATCAAACAGTTGAAGTGTGTAGGGATGTTTCTGTGTCCTACATTATTACATTCTGCTCCATTGACCCACATATCTGTTTTAGGTCCAGTACTATACTATTTTTATTACTGTTACTTTGTAGTATAACTTTAATTCAGATATTTCTATGCCTCCTTCTTTGCTCATTGTTCAAAACCCCTTTTAAATTTCTGGTGCCATCTAAATTTTATGGTTTTTTTCTCCAGGACTGCGATGTATGTTGTTGGTATTTTGATTATGATTTCATTGAATCTGTGTGCCACTTTTGGGAGTATGCCCATTTTGATAATATTGGTTGTGCCAATTGAGAAGCAGGGGATATCTTTCAATTTTCTAATGTCCCCTTCAATCTCTCTTTTTTTTTCAGAGTACTATAGCTCTCTTTGTAGAGGTGTTTCATTTTCTTGGTTACCTTAATTTCTAGGTATTTCAGTTTTCTTTATGCTTCCATATATGATGTTATTTTTATAATTTCCTTATCATTGAGTTCATTCTTGATGTACAAGAATGGTAAAGATTTTTGTATATTGACCTCGTATCCTGCTACATAGCTAAAGTTTGGTTATTAAGTTTCAGAGATACTTGGTAGAGTTCTTCTTCTCTTTTTCTTTTTTATTTTAAACAGATTAAAAGTGTCTTGGGTCTTCAATGTTGAATACCATGTCATCTGAAAATAATGATAATTTCCATTCCTCATTCCCTACATGCATCCATTTCAAGTACTATCTTGTACAGAAATGATGATAATGTATACACCTGTCTCGTTCTTGATTTTAGGGGAAATGCTTTCAGTTTTACTCATTCAATATAATTCTGGGTATTTGTTTGCTGTGAGTAGCCTTTATCACATTCAAGTATGTTCCTTCTATACCTGTTTTCTTCAGCATTTTTATCATGTAGGGTTGTTGAATTTTTTCAAAAGGCTTTTCTGCATCTATTGATATCATTATGTGGTATTTGACCTTACTCCTCTTTTTGTGATATATTACATTTATTGCCTGATGTATGGTGAAATCTCCTGCATCTCTGGGATGAAATTTACTTGATTATACTGTATTATCTTTTTACTGATGTGCAAAATCATGTTGAGAGTTTTAGCACCTATTTTCATTAAGGAGATAGGCTTATACTTTTTTTTAATTGGGTGTAGTTTTGGGATCAGAGTGATAATGTCTTCCATAAAGGTGTTTGAAAACACACTATTCCTTTAAGTTTCTTTGAAGAGTAATGATGATATAACATACTCCACAGTATTATAAAATTCGGCAGTAAATCCATTAGGTACCTGTATCTTTTCACTTTGTAACTTTTATGTTATTGTGTCAATTTTACATTCTTACTGAGTTGTTATTTATGTCTTGTTGGATGAGTTTTGCTAACTTACATGCATCTAGGAATTTGTCCATTTCTTCAAAACTGGCTAACTTACAAGAATAATTTTTTTCAAAGTAATTATCTTCTAGATTTTGAAGTGTCTGTTGTGTTTTTACCTTTTTTTATTTATAATTGCATTGATGTGAGTCTTTTCTCCTTTTTGGGGGTATTTTTAAGAGCTTATCAATTTTATTTATTCTTTCAAAGGACCAGATCTATAATTCATTGATTTTATTGTACTTTTTAAAAATATCAATTTCATTGTTTTCCACTCTCTTAATAATTTCCTTAATTTTGATTTGAGGCTGATTTGCTGTTGTTTCTCAAGTATCTTAAAATTTCTTATATGGTTATTAATTTTGTCTTGCTCTATTTTCTTAATATGACAACAGATTACAATGAATTTCCCTCTTCTAGTTGCTTTCATTGTCTAGTACTAGTATTTATTCCTCTGTTATTTATGTTAGATTATTTGGACTATGTCCATAAGTTTTATTGAAAGAATTACTTCTGATTATAGCAGCATCCATAGTTTCAAACCATACAATACATTTATATGAATGTCCTTGCAGTTATACTGCTCCCTTTGTCTATCCTCAATGCTTACTAAGATCATTTATTATCTGTACATACTCTGCAATGAAATTGGTGACTTGGAGGGAGGAAAATGGAAGGTGGTTAGATGGGAAGTGTAAAATGCTAAGGGGGAGGTTTGAGTTGCAGTAATGATAGATGGCAAGAAAAGCTTTATTTGTGGTTTGATTCTATTTGGTACTTTTAGCTGATTAACAGGTCTTGATTTGAGAGTTTTCAGACGATACATGTGGGGAAAGGGTGAGATACTGGAGAAAGTAGTTTTATTCATAATTGAGGAAAGCCACATGATTTTCAGAACCTGCTGATAAGGAAGACACTAAGTTAAGATATGGGAGGCATAAAGTGGAGAGCATTTTAGGTCTGTACTAGAGAAGATGAGAGTGACTGTTGTGGAGCTAAGTATGGGAATTTAAAAATTTATGGGGAGGAATTTTTGTATTGGGAAAAATAATTTTAATATTTTGTAATTGTATGGCTAGATGTGGTGGTACACGTTTGTAATTCTAACATTTGGCTATTGCAGGAAGATTGCTGTGAGTTCAAGGCCAGTCTTGGCTACAAAGTAAGTCAAGGCCAGCCTTAACTGCATAAAGAAACCTTGTCCTCTAAAGCAAATAAATAAATAAATCAACAAAACAAGAAGGCAATTGTATTATTTTATTGCTTTGAAAATCTGAGGTGAAAAAATTAGGAAATGAGAGACAACAGAAAAAAGATACACACAATTAAATCCTGAAAAACACAAAATACAATAAAAGAATATAATGTAGCCCCACATTACTAAACAAATCAAGAAACAAACAAAAATTGAAACCTCTAAGATACCTGATGGGAACTCAATTATATATTCCACTGTGACAGTAAATTTTTGATTCATGGTTAGCTTCTTTACTTCACAGTCTGAGTGTTCAAACCCCACCATGTCTTTTGACTTTTCCAATATAATATTGAAACTCAGACTCAGGACTTCATTCCATCAAGTTGCAGCAATTCTCATAGAGTCTGATCCAGTCCAAATCTTTGGGTTAGGAATTCTCTGTTTCCCTTTCCCCAGATAAGATACTGGAATCAGCAGACAGAATCACTAGCATGAAATTGTCTACTGAGTCAGAAATATTGCTGTCCAATCAAATAAGCTACAGTAGCAACAAGTTAATCAGTTAAACTGGTTTCTATTAAGGCAAGTAGAGTAACAACAAACCATGATAACCAATTCTGGATCTCCCTTAAGCATAGAAACGAACTGTAGAGTTTTAGTATAAGCATTGTAACAACACAAGTATTGACCTACTTCTGATATGCATTAATGTGATGTTTATATGTTAAAAATGCATTCAATAGTAGTTTTATAGAGTAAAAAAGTCAAAACCAAGATAGCTGGAGATTGTGTAATGCCAGAAATGGAAAAAGAAAAGTTTTTTTTTTTTCTTATGGTCTTTTGCTGTGTGGTATGAAAAGGAGAAAATAGGAGAGGGGTGAAGGACACTAATGATAGCAGAGATACACTATATATTTAGATGAGAATAATAGAGAACAGTGAACACAAAATTGATACTGATAAATGGGAATGAGAAGAGATACTATGACTGTATACTAGGGAAAAGGGAGAGAAATGAAAGGGTAGGAATGAAACAAAAGAAAAAATTTAAAGTGGTTTAAAAAAAGAAAAAATATGGGCAAAATGACATTTGAAAAATAGAAAGAATGATAAGGGACTAAAGAGAATTCTTTTTTTGTCTATTTTGAAGAAAATAAAACAAAATGAAATAAAGCAGAATGGAATCAATCAAAACAAAACAATGAACATGGTACATGACTTGAAAACAAAATACTAAGAAATCAATAGTGGCTACCATAATGCCTCTTGTTGTCTTCAAAAGAACTTCCCATACCATCAGGCATAATAAAATCAAACATAATAATACAGAATAAAACCAGTGAGTTTGTGGGATCCAAAATGCACAACACATACTGTGGAAGGGAAACGGAAGGAAGTTTCAAAAAAGGGAAGTCAGTTGCCATTGTTAATCTAATTTGATGATTTGAAACAGATATTTTCATTGTTCTGTTTAGCTTGGTTTTATTCTCTTTTGTTTTGTTTGATTTTATCATATTTGATGGCAATGCATAGCTATTTCAAAGATAATAAAATATATTAAGGTAGCCATTATTGATTTCATATTTTCTTGTTTTGAAGCCCTGTGTTGCTTTGTTTTGATCGATTTTATTCTATTTTGTTTTGTTTGATTGTATCATGTCTGATGGTATAGAAAACTACTTTAAGCTAACCAGAGGCATTATGGCAGTCACTAGTGTTTTACTATTATCTTGTTTTGAAGTCCTGCACCACTTCCATTGTTTTGTTTTTATTGGTTTTATTCTGTATTATTATGTTTGATTTTATTATGCCTGGAGAAACTGAGTTTTAGGAAGTTACTGCTCCACCATTTTTTTTCAGTTTCACAACATTTATTTTGTAAGTTGATATGATGATTGATCACATAAGATTAAATAATGTGCGATATTTAATTTTCAATAATTGATAAATACTTTTATGATCATTATTCTAATTTTGTACATATTGTTTTCCTAGCTGTTCATGTTATACAAATGGAGGGATAAATTTTTATTTTATCACAGTTAAACACAGGTTTTATTTTTAAAAATTTTGTTGATACAAGCTTGCACTATATGAAATTTATATTGTGTTTAGGGAATAAGTATGTTGCCTAATATATCTTGATTCATATTAATATCCCTTCCTCTTCATACCCATTCCCCTGCTTCCAATTGTAAATCTGCTTCCATGATGTCTTTAGCTCTTTTGGGAAGATATATAGAAGGTGAATGGCTGGGTTAAATGGAATTTTTTATCATTTCTTTGAGATCTTTCCATATTGGTTATACAGTTTTATATTCCCATCAACAATGTAGTGTGATTCTTTTTTCACCACATGACATGCCATGATAGCAGTTGTTTTTTTTTTCAATTCTCAATCATTACCATTTTTTCTAATGTAGGATAAATTCTAAAAATTGTTATAAGTTACATTTCTCTGATGGCCAGGTATGTCGAAAACTTTTTCACATGTATATTTGTCATTTGTTTTTCTTCATTTGAGATGTGTCTATGTATTTCAGTTTTCCATTTTTGTATTTTTTTATTTTGCAAGATCTGACATTTATTTGGATCTTGAAATATTCTAGATGTTATCCTTTGAGAAATTGTTGGTAAATTTTTTCCCATTCTGTAGGATGTCTCTTTACTGTGCTGTTTGTTTATTTGTTTGAGAAGCTTTTTAATTTGATATAATCCCATTTGTTGATTCATGCTGCTCTTTCTTGTGAAATTGAAGTTCTGTTGAAAAGTCCTTGCCTACAAGGTCATAATTCAAAGGTTTCTCCTAATTTATTCTCAAGTAGATATATTGTTTCTGTATTTCAACTTTAGTTCTTTGATTCATTTTGATTTTTCTTTACTACTTGGTAAGGGAGATGGATCCAGTTTCAATCTTCTGTATATGTATAGTCAGTTTTTCAAGTACCATGTTTTATTTTCTTATTTTTTCAATACCATTTTTAAACAGCCTATCTTTCCAACATATTTTTGCCTTTTTTGATGAGGATCGCATACCTAAATATTCTGGGGATTTTTTCTGTATCCTCTATTAAGTTTTAGTGGTCCACATACCTGTTTTTGTGCTGATACTATGGGTATATACTTGGTCCATATGCATTTTAGGATTATTTTCTTCAGTTCCATGAAAAATGATGTTGAAATTCTATCTACATGTCAGTTTTGGTAGTAAGGTCATTTTGACAATATTGCTTCTGGCTAGCCAATAACAGTGTAAGTCTTTAACTTTAAAATGTCCTCTTTAAATTCCATTTGAAGAGTCCTGTAGTTTACATCATAGAGGTCTTTAACTTCCTTGATTAGTTGGATTCTTGAGTACAGCATTTAATATTTTTGATGTTATTGTGAATAATATTGTTTTCCTAATTTATTTTTCATTAAGTACATTATTAGTTGGCACCAGTGTTGGTGATTTCTGTGTGTAAATTTTGTATCATGCTACATTTCTGAAATTCTAAGAGTTTTTTAATGTAGACTTTTAGGTTTTCTATGTAGAGTATCATATCATCTGCAAATAATGATATTTCTACTTTCTTTATGATTACTTTAAGAAGTAATGATAATTACTTCTTTCTTTACATATTTCTTTTATTTTCTCCTCTTGCCTGATTACTCAGTGAAGAAATCATAGAAAAATAGTGATTTCTAGAACCAAACAACAATGCCAGTAAAACACATCAGAACCTCTGACACAGAATGTATGCAGTCCTAAAATGAAAGTTTATTGCAACCAGTGCTCATATTAGAAAAGCAGAAAAAGCTCAAATATATAACTTCATCAGAAAGCTGAAGATAGTTGACAAACAAAATGAGCAACCAGCACAAACTGAAATTAAGGAGGCAAATCATACAGATCAAAGTGAAAATTAATGAAATTGAGATTTAAAATCAACACAAGAAAATGAATAAATAGAAATACTGGTTCTTTGAAAATAGAAACACATTAGATAAACTGTTAGGCAAACTTACCAAAAGAGAGAAAATATTCACAGCAATGGAATTAGAAATTAAAAAGGTGAAATCACAATGTACATTGTCCAAATCTAGAACACAATAAGTACTATGAAAAATTACATTTCACCAAATTGTCAAATCCTATAGAAATGGACAGATGCCTGTACTCATACCAATTACCAAAACTGCATCAAAAATACTTAAAAAGTTTGAACAATACAACAGCAAGGAATGAAATTGAGGGAGTAATAAAACACCTGTCAATTGAACCACCCCCAAAAAAGAAAAAAAAAAGCAGTACTTGATTAATTCACTGCTGAATTCTATAAAAACCTTAAGGATATTGTATAAGCAATACTCATTTCTGGAAGCCAGCATCACTCTGAATCTAAAGCAAGTCAAAGACCTACCCAAAAATATCACTGCAGGTCAGCCTCCTTAGTGAACTTGTAAATCCCCTTAATAAAAATACTGGCTAGTTGAGTGCATCACATCATCAAAAGAGCCATGCATCATGAACAACTAGGTTTCATCTCAAGGTTGCAGTAAGGTTCAACATACTCTCAAATGTAATATATAAACAGAAATTGAAATAAACACATGATCAGATCATTAGACACAGAGATACTGAAAAAAGCCAACCTTCCTTTAGGATAAAAACCCTAATGAAAATATGTATAGACTGACTTTATCATACCTGATAAAAATGTCATTCATGACAAACAAATGGACATCATAATATTAAATGGGGGAACAAAAAGCTTTCTCCCTAAAATCAGGAATAAGACAGAAATACTCACTGACACCAAATATGTTCAATATAGTAATTGTAATTTTAAAACTCTAAATGTTAAATTCACTGTAACTAAAGTAAGAGAAACATTAATTATCCCAATGACACCTTTTTTTTCTAGCAATCTATTGCCCATAAAATGTGAATGGGAATGAAAAAGATCTCTACTCATGTTCAAATATTTAAGGTGATGTTTTTAGAAATAAAAAGAGAAAATGGAAACAATTTCACAACATAAAAACAAAGACTGATTCCCATTGAAAAAATAGCATTTGAGTTTTAAGTAGGACAAAATATTTTCCTCCCTAATTTATTATACAGAACCAAGGTGTGTTAAAGGTTGAAGTAGTGCCTTCTTTTTAAAAATATATCTCAAATATATGAATAAATATATTCATCTAATAAATATATGCTGAATTCCTATTTTCTTTTGGATATCATATTAAAAAGAATATCAGAAGAGCATGTGAAATAATGAACTATCCTAGGGTGGGATTATGATAATATATAGAAATTGATGTTGAAGAAGAAAAAATCAAGTATTTTCATGTTAATAAATAGGCTATTGTCCTAAGTTATATTCTTATTTAGGCAATTATGTGTATAAGTTATTGGTATTGTTATATTTATATGAAATTATTATGCATATATTACTACAGTTAGATTGGAATGTCGTGAAGGGCAAGGACTATCTCTCCCTGTTTTAGAACTACTGGAATATTTTAGTGATCTAATTTATGAATTTCAAATGTCTAAGAAATTGATGAAAATATCAGTTTAATATTTGGTTTCACTTTTTCCTCAAGGCTTCTCAGCAGAAAAGTATAACACAGTGGTCTGTTCTGAAATTCCTGTGTCCAATGTCTGCAAATGAAATTTACGATATTCTTTCTGGAAGCTACTTTATACAGACTGAAATGATCAACAATTCCTTCTCAATTCATAGTTTCTAGACATACAAAATTCATACTTTCCATTTCTGACTCCTCCTAAGCAATAAGTAGCTTACTATACTTTTGCTTTTTTTTTCATTGCATATGTTACTAGATTTGAGTTTTGTTTTGTGTTTAATGAGGGTGTTTGTAAACCCATCATGATTTTATGTCCTTTATTGTAGATGATAAACTTGTGATTAGAATATTTCCGTTTTTGTACAAAAGGAAACCTCAAGATGCTGTGGTATCTGTTACACAGCTCATTTAGCTAGCATTAACAGAGTTGGGGTTAGTAATTGGGAACAATATTTTTCCGCCTTTGAGCCATAAAAATTCAGAGCTGAAAACAAAACAACTCAGAGGGTCCATACTATAAGGCAATATTTAATAAATACAATGTGCCTTACTTAGGAAAAATCTTCTGCTCTTTAGGAAAGAAAAATGTTTTTCACCTAATTTTAATGTCTTCTTGTGGAAATAGTGGATTTTGAATGATAAAGTTTGTCCAGATTTCATAGTGGACAAAGGGATTTGGCACATAGGACATTTCTAACTCCAAAAAGTATGTGTTTTTTGATATTTCATATAACATATTTAATGAGTTTCTGGATGTTACACATATGCTGTGCCTTTTTTTTCATTCGTGTTTGTGTTTTATGACCATTTGCAAACTCCAAACACCTCTTTCCTTCTGCCTTCTCTCCCATTCTTTCCTCTTGCTCTGGCAGCCTTTTTTTGAAGGTGCACATCTGCTGCCATAAACACACAAATTAGCACATCAATGTTTCTGATGAAAAAAAGTGCAATAAGAGAATGTTTTGAAAGCAAGCCAGTTTGTCAGTAAATTATAAGCTTCATTACCATAAAACTCTAACAAATAGAACCCATATCTCATTAACTGAAAGCACAATATGACTGCAGCAATATTCATCTCCCCAAAGAGTGCTTATCCATAGGAAAAAAAGATAAAAGTTTTGCTTAGAGCTGCCACTAATGACAGCATTAACTTTATTTATTAAAGAATGTCTAAATATTTTATAAAATGTACATTTTAGCCCCTCCTTCATCTTTTTTTCTGAATAAATACAGTTGCAGGTTGCAGAGTACAAAAGCTATAAGATGCCCTGCTTCATTCCACTTCAACGTTATTCTAAAGATTCTTTAATGTAATTTGACTTAGGATGGAGAAAAAGATTTTCAGACAAAGTTTTTAGTTTCTATTCCTAGTTAAATTTTCCTACTATATTCAAGGCCTAAATGTCACACACAGTTTAAGTCTCTTATGAGTTTATTTCGACACAGATAATAGTAAAAGAACTTACTTCATCACTTTTTAAAAGATAGAGAATTTTTTACACTCAGATTATTCAGTAAGATTCTCAAGGACTTGCAAAGACCAAATCAATTTCTATTTAATTTATTTTATCATGATTTGTTTAAAAAAGTTAACAGAATATTGTATGTGATTTCTGTGGATTTTACATTGGTTTTAAATTCCAGCAAAGCGAAACTATTTGTAGTAAAGTTTTTGTATTATCTTATAGATAATTCACACTGCTAAAGTGTATTGCTTTCACAAATGATAACTAATTCCAAATTAATTAAGTCACTTGATTGACAGCAAAGAGCAAAGATTAATAGAGAATAAGGAAATTTCTGTTAGAAGGTAATAAAAATGGTAAACTAAGTTTTGATAAAATTTTTGGAAATAATAGGCTAGGTATTTAAATGACAAAATTTCTTGGACTCCATTTAAAATACCCTAGAAAAAGACAAGGAGGATCATGGACAGATAGCACAAGATTCAAAAAATGTAAATTTTGAGATTGGGTGCTAAGTAAATGGAAATTCACTCTTCTATTTATCTATGTGAATGCATGAGAGTTTTCATAATTTAGTGATTTGAAGAGGCAAAGTTATGTTACATGACATTCAGTAAGGAGATCTAACATCCCTTTTATTTGTCTTATATGTTTCAAGGAAAACAAGAAATGCTGTCAGAGAAACAGTGGTGGGGATAGAATTTTATACTGTGTTTCACTGTAGTGCCAGAATTGAGTCCTGAATGTACCAGTTATTGATTCTAAGGACACAAAGAAATCTATTAGATTCTTTATTGTACAATGTGGATGTTTCCTCATATATCACAAGGTTGTTAGTAGAATTATATAGAAAATTTGTGAACTTGAAATTGGCATAGAAATGCTCCATTTCTTTAATCTGTAAGATCACCAAATTTAACTAAGAATTATAAATATTTAAAACCACAAAGATTTTTTAAAACACCCAGTTAATTTGAATTTTGAATTAAGTTTATAATTTTTGAACGGAGTGTGCTCCATGCAATTTTTTTTGGCAGAAAAAGAAACATAATTTATTTGAAAATGAAACATTGCTTATTGTCCTATTTCTATCGGCTAAGCCTATCTGAAAAGAATACTTTGAAAAACAAGTCTTGCAAACCCTTGCCAGAGCAAGCATTCTTCAGTTCCATATAAGAGTGCCAGCTATTGTATTACAGTTAGCTTTCAGTGGAAGATTTCCCTTTTTTAATTTTATTATTCTATTAGCATATGTTTGCAGTAACTAATGATTGCCTTCCTTGTGAGACTTAGTACATTTATATAACACATCTTAATTATGTTTACATACCTTTCTCTCCCCTCTCCCCATCTCCATATCTTCATCTCCTTTTTGCAAAACATCTATCTCCCTATTTTCTGAACAAAAAGGACTAATGAGGGAAATTTTGACAGAGATAGACACCACAGAAATATGTAGAGCTATCCATTAACAAAGGTTAACTATCACTTGAGAGTATCCATTAATAAATATTCACAATAAAAGGAGATTGTAGATATAAAATGCAGCTTTAAGTAGATATATAAAATTTTAATGCTCATTCCTTCACAGAATCTCCATTATCAATCACTGCTGTAGAGTATTTGGCCTTCCTGGATCCAGGTGCTATTTTGTTATTCTTCTGTAATTGGTTCTTTTGATATTTAGATATTTCCTCCTAAATGATTGATGTTTCACGTATAAGCATTTCTCTCTCCTTTTTGTATCTCTGCAGAGAGACATATAAGGATGTTTTAGTCTCCCAAAACAAGAATTCACAATGACCAATAACTGACTTATAGTTATCAAAGCATACTATATTTGACCTCATAAGCAGTTAAATAATATCTAACAAGCAGGCCAATGATATGAACCAGACCAAGACTACAAAGAGGCAAATAAATCACATTGGGAGAGACACCCTCAGTTTCAGTGCAGGTACCTCACGTGCTTCATCCTTGTCCAGGCATCATCTTTGAAAATGCCCGGGTATCAACAGCACCCACGTGTGTTTAACACAGTACATTCTGATAAAGTTTTGCTTTACAGTTTTAAACATAATGCATCATAAATGTTTACAGTACAAGATGCAGTTTTTCTCTAATGGATATCCTAGCCATTGATTACCATCTGCTCACCCTCACAATCTGCTTTCTGTTTCTTAAGGTAGAACTATTTCCTGATTGCCACCTGCTTGTGCTGTTCATGCCTTAAGACTTGTCATCCTTTTCAGACTTTTGCTGCTCCTCTAGAACTAAGAGTAAGATGTAAAAAATTCTTTTGTGTTGTTCAGATACCATTACATAGTGTTAGAATCACATTATTTGTGATAATTTTGCAAATAACTTGAGTACCCAAAACAAGTAAGTATGCATGTATAGGAAGAAAAAAAGATGGAAAGGAGCATTTTCCTCCCATTGTGTTGGGGGCACAAACTATCCACATTTCCTTCTTGTATATATATTAGCCTTCATGTCCAGGATGATCTTGTTTTCTCTACTATAGCGGTACTTTCCATTCTCCCTTTCTGCACTATGACATTCTGAATTAAATTATTGTGTTCAACCCACACTTAAGGAGTTAAGAGTTTGTATTTTTCATCTCTCAGCAGAGAGTACTAATAAATTATGTGCAATTCTTATGCAAGTAATTTGTCTTTAGTACACTTATGTTTCTTCAATACTTATGTTGTTAAGAGCTCATCGATATTTAATCTATTAAATAGTATTCATGTTTTGTTCAACTTTTTGCTCTACCTTTCCTTACTGAATTTAATTCAAGTCTTTCAGTTGAATTCTGTACAACTTTGGGAATAATCTCATCATTGTGGGACTTTACTTCTTTTTCTGGAATTTGTTTCCTTATAGAAAGTTTTAGTCTCCTTGCACACTTCCTATTCCATTCTTTCCTTACATATATCTCTAAGTACACCTTGTCCATTTACTGGAGAACAATATTAGAAATAAATATCTGCTCTTACTTGACCCTCTCAACTGGTAAAACAAGGAAATAGATGTGCATATAATAACCCATGTAAACAAAGTGCTAAAATATGCCTATATTCACTATTTGTGTTTATATTAAGCTAAACATAAATAAATACTTATGGTACATGTTTTATTAACATATAATTCATTTTAGCCTTCTCTTAAAGGTTAACTGTACATTTCCATTCCAACAAAAACATGGTTCCCATCATATGCTATGTATGCATAAATTGTTTATTTTCAATATAATGTGTAACATCATCAGTATGTTAATCCATGCAACCACGGGGAAGAATGTGACTCACTTGAGTACAGTACTGCTGTATAGTTCTTTCTGCTTTTAGTCTTAAAAACTGCATTCATTTCCATTGTTGCATGAATTTACAACATGTTCCCTCAGTTGATTATTTAAAGCTGTTTCACATGTTGACATATGATTAGACAGGTTTATTGCTTTCTATATTTCATCCTAGGTTTCCACTGTCCTCATAAATAATGGTTTTTTGTCCGTATAAAGAATATCTTGTACTTCTCGGTCCTATCTAATCTCATTTTACACCTCATTGATAAACTTTTTGTTATCCCCTCCTCCTCTAATCTCACCAGTCTTTGATAATTATCATTCTATTCTCAACTTCTATGAGATCAGTATTTTTAGATTTCACATATAAGTGAAGAAAAAAAGTCTTTATTTGTCTTTGGCTCTATCTCTGTCTCTATCTCTGTCTCTATCTCTAGGAAAGGCACAGTGTCATTTATACCCCTCCAAATACAATATTCCTGGTTGCTTGCAACAACAGCCCATTGTTCTTGCCCATTGTTCCTGTATAGGTCTGAAAGTCCTTTTTCCATGAATCCCTTTACTGTGCTCTCTTAACTGCCTTGACATATGAATAGATTCAGTATGTTTATCTTTCATTGCCATTTTGACTTTGGGTAAGACCTAGAAGTAGTCAGGTGCCACATTCAGTGAATAAGGTGGGTATGAGCATGACTATGTTTTTAGGACTCTGTCTTTCCATTAGAAGGCAATCAGAAGCATAATCCATCTTAGTTTTGGTCATATTTGATGTAAACACTCACAGAAGAGGACTTCCAAAACTGCTTCAGAAAGTGACAAGAAGGATGAGATAATCGTGTTTAAAACAGGAGGTGGTCTTTTACAATAAATTAATGGAAATTTATCTTTTTACTGTAATCATTTTGTCAAAAATTGAAAGATTCGCCACATACCTCAGTCAACCCTTGTATCACTGCTCTTGGTCCTGGTGTCAAGACTGTTTAAAGAAGGAAAATAAGTGATTATAATACTTTCTGATATTCTTAGAGAAAAATAAAAACTAATATATATGTTTGTCAGGCCCATGAGATCTGGGATAATCTTCGGTCAACAAATACCTAGATTGTTTGTTAGCTTAATTAAAGCAATTGTTGCTTCTGTGTTTCTCATATTAAATATAGAGAACTACCTGATTGCATTAATAAAAACTTTATATATGCTTATGATTTTAAAATGATTAATTCAACTAAAGAACAAACTGTGAAACAAAAATACATTGCTTGATGTATGTGAAACATGACAAAGAAAAAGATGAGAGACATTTTAACAGATTCTGAATGGGATAATTTCAGACTCTACTTGTTACCCTAAACTCATTCCTGTTAGTAAAGGTAGAATTTCTTTCTCAGAGGAATTTTATTTTACAAACTCTTCTGTGAGTGTTTTCAGCAAGTATGACCAAAACTAAGATGAAGGTCAGAGTTTTTAAAGTGCCTTTAACATATGTAGGTCTCTAAATTCTATATTTTAATATACTTCCTATCAGATATATTTTACAAGTATAGTAAACAGGTCCTGTAGAATGAGGACATATCCCTAGAATCTGGAGTGAAACTATATGAACTTGGAACATTCCCTATTAGAAATGTATGAATCATTAAGATAGCCTTGCAAGAGACAGGTGATTACTTAGATTACATATTTTGGTAGTTTATTTTATTTTATTGAGTCAGGGTCTCACTCTGTTGTTCAGGCTGTTTTGGAACTCACTATTTAGATAAGGCTATTCAAACTCAAGGCAATCCTCCTGTCTCAGCCTCTTGAGTGCTGGGATTACAGGCTTGCATCACCATACACAGTTCATTTTGGTATTTTAGTGCTTGAGTAATTTAGTACTTCTATTTACATGAATAGACTAATTCCATGAAAATGTAAAATTTTGTGCAGAGTTATTCAAGGCACTTTTTAAAAGTAATTTTAAGTTTCACTGATTACTAATGATAAACCTGCCTTCTGTTACTGTTTCATAACTCCCATGAAAATAGAAATGTCAGTAGCTTTTTCTTAAGTAAGTTAGAACAATTCTACATTTACCTTAGTTTGTTAGAGTAAGTAATAGCATCTGCCATTTACCATGATTCTGGTTATTTGTGCTTTGTTTACTAATTATCTCTTTCATTGGAGGAAGAGTTGATAACTAACCTTAAAATAGCTTTATAAACACTACATTTTATTTGAAATGAAATCTAAAATTCACAATTAATCCAGCAGAATTTCATAGTGCCAACTTCAGTTCCATCATAAGCAAAATATCAGTAGTTCAGAAACTGGAAAAAGTAAGTGGCTGTGAATTACTTTCACTTTTGAATAGGTCATTAGTTTTGACCATTCGGGCAGTTTTCATTCTCTCTTTTTGATTCAGTGGCTTTTTCAGACTTGTTTTAAGTTCTAGAATAAAATAAACCAGGTACACAATGAACAAACATTCTGGAGCTTAGCTGTAACCTCAAGGCAAATATTTCAATTGATATATTCTCTTTTTAATAACACCTTTATTTCTCTTCACATCTTCTCTTCCTGTCTTCTAGATCCTACCTGACCTCTAAACAGAAAAAAATGGTTATATTTTTACAATAGAATGATTGGAAATAGATTTTTTTACATTAAAATTCACTTTTTATTCAGACAAACTTTTTATTTTTCTAGCAGTTATATTTATAATAATGTGAAGTACTTGAGAAATCAATAGTATCGCTTTTAAAAGCAATTTTCAGCATATTGTGGAGGGAGAGTGGGGGATAATATCAAAGGCTTTGTTTAAAAGTAAGTTTGCATAAAACTTATCAATAAATGTTTTTCCTGGACGTGTAAGCACAAAAGGTCTTTCTATTAACAATTTTGTTTTAGAGTTAGTTAGAGTTATAACTTATCCTGCATCTATTCTCTAAAAAAATACGTTTGCATACTAATAATTTAGCTTGCTTATAATATTGGAACAATTCTTAATATGTTTAGCTTTCTAGACACTAGATGTTTATATAGTTTTCTAAAACTTAGATAAACTTACATATAAATCTTATATGTAAGACAGTTTTGGACATCTATTAGGAAACCTACCAATGATGAGGTATAAAACATGTAGATATTGAATAGATATGAGACAAGTTTATGCTTACCCTCATATTAATGCACATATGAAGTTTGTGGAATGATGTATAATAGGTAATTTGCTTTATAAATTTTCTATGTCCCCTTGTTTTAAAATATTTTATAGTATCAGTTTTCCTTTTTTTGTCATTTCCTAGCCAATACGGTGTTATATTCCACTATGTTGTCAGGTAATTGCCATAAAATAAATTAATAGATAAACTACATTGATAATTGTGTATTCAGGTTTTTAATAAGAAAAGGTTAAATATCACTATCTGTGAATTAATCTACAGCCAAGGAAAATGATTTAGCTTATATAACTCAGCTTAATTTTGGTTCAGAAGATACCAATATCTAAGATGTACTTTTGCTACCAAATAATAGAATGTGTTATATTATGAATACTGAGCACTCTATATTGGCAATTCCAACCTCTTTCCTGTAAATGATCCAAAGCACAAGGCTAAACAAATATAATTAGGTTGTTCTGTGAAAAGTTTCTTTTTGTTTAAATGTTGTAATCTTCTTACTAAATATATGCTGAAATTTAATTTAGTGTCAAGCAGTAAATACTGAAAAACACATCAAGCTTTCATAAAATCTACCTTGGTATGCACCTCCTTTGATAATTTTCTTATTTTCATAATTAAAAATTCTTTGCCTTACTATTTCTTCAACTCCATTGAAAATTTCTTGGAATTATAGGGTAAAGAGGGCAAGAAATGAAAATTATTGTTACTGTAATCTTATGGAAACCAAACAATGATGCAATATTATACACAATGGACAGAAATTTTTTTCTTTCAGATGAGTAGTCAGAGATCTTTGAGAAAATCTTTTTCATGTCCCTTTACAGACTTGAATGAAAATGAAAATAGTAATCAATGTGATTTTCCCCACTGTAGAAATAAATTCAGATAACATTAACAACAGTAACTTTAGCTTTGTTTCCTATTTTTATAGTACAAAGATGTAGTATACGGAGAGTGTAAAGTAAATGGCAGAAAGTTTTCACTATTGAACAGAGAGAAGACATTTTTACTTTCTCTGAAGCAGTTAAAATCCTTTAATTCTTCAATACAGAGATCAGCTTCCTCAGTTGAGCAAGTGGACATTCCATGTATAATATAATCTGAAGCTCTTTAGAAATTACTTGAGTTTTACATATGGCTGTTATTCTGAAATTACCTGACCTGTTAATTATTTTTAAAATAGAAGAAGAAAAAAAAAGGACAAACCAAAAACACCTATGAATGCATAAAAATGAGATGGCTACATAAAGTTAAAAACAAAGGGAAAAAATCTTATCTTCAAATCAGACATTGGAGACAGTCCTCAATATAGATCTATCAAAGGCTAACGGTTTAAATCAAGGCCTTTGACAATACTTACTGCTGGAAATACTGCTGGAAAAACAATTTCTCCTTAATTTGTGAGAGCCAGAGGCCAGATTTTCAGCCTGTTTTAGTCCTGAGTCATCTGGAAATTACTTTAAATCCCCAACATAAGTTATATTGTTTTAAAACAGTGTGATTTTTAAAAAATTATACAGGTTGTTTTTAAAGAATAAACAAAAATAAAGATATAAAAATGTAAAGGAAAATCCCCTGAAACTCTATTTGTAGTCAGTTTCTTGATGAATTAATTTAAGAACATTTTTTTCCTATTCAAATCATGTTTATCTTTAAAAGCAGAGCTCGGTTTGCCTCTTCTGAGACACTTGTGATTAGATTGCTTACCTCTTACACATCTCTTTCTTCAGATAAGTCTTAAGAAAGAAAAAGAATATCAACATTAAATGACTATTTATTTCTTATGATTCAATTTCATTCTCCCCAAGTGAACAGAAGTTCTTCAAAATTTTAAATCATATTTACTGTATGTTGGATAGTATTCATAATACAGGAAACATTCAGTAAATGTTTGTTGACTTGTATGGGCCAACACACATTTATAGTAAGTATTTACAAAAAAGAGGTTAAAAATAGGAACCTGAAATTTTTTAAAATGTGAGATTTACTTCAGACCTGGAAGCAGTCTTATCAATTTGTATTAATTATTGAATTTTTCAAATAGTGTTTATTCAAAAATAAATTCTAAAACTTTTGATTTAGAACCATTGTATATATCTTTTGTAGCCAGAGTTTACAGGGAAAGTATATAGGACACATAATTCATAGGATTATTTTATAATATTCACCAAAAAATATCAAATGAAGAAGAGTTCAAGAGATCTGTCTGTGCACTAGAGATCCAAAGAATCTTTGGGAAGAGTTTAATCCCATAGCAATATCCTGTGTGTACCCCTGAAGATGTGAAGCCCATGGCAATGTCCTCCATGAGTCCAACTGGAGGCCTGGAGTCCATGACAATGTCTCATGCAAGTCTGTATCAAGGATCTACAGTGGGAAAGCCCAAAGGTCTGTGGTGGAAGTTAGAAAACCTGTGTTAGTGGGGAGAAGGATCTGTGCCACCAGGCTGAGAGATCTGCACTGGACCCAAGAAGCAAAACTCAAGGTTCGGAGTTCCCCTGAAGACAATCACAGCTATTCTTAGTGGTAGTGAGGAAATGAGTTCCTCCAGTGAAGAGAACAACTGAGTTTATATCAGGAAAACTGGAATGACAAGCTTCTCCTGAAGAATCAACACCACACCATCTTCTCCTCCTGTTCTGCTTTTATGCTGTTGGCAACAATCCTCATATTGGCCTTCCACACCCAGAACCACATCAACTCAGTTCAGTTGGGTGTTAAAAGTTTACTGTTAGTTAATCCACCTTGGAGTTTATAAACCAAGAAAGGCTTTACCTTGTGGTCACTACTCACATTGCACATACCAGTAAGTTTAGCCTATACTTGGTAGGCTTATGGCCTGGCATTTTTTCTCTCCATGGATAATATATGTTCTCCTGTGCATTTTCTTCCAGAAAAGGCCAGTTTCATCACAGTTGAAAACATGATGAGAGCAAAAACCATTCCCCTGTGTCACAGTTTTGAATTAGTATATATAATTTTAAGTAGCCCTTAATTCAGTACTACTTCACTGTACCTAGTTAAGCTCTTTACACACTACTCATTTTAAAATTTGAAACTACCTCTTACAATTGTGAAATGTTTCACAATTGTCACTCACTGATTGATTATTCTTTATGAGATCTTCATTTATAGCCCTAGCTTTTTCACAAATTACAGATTCAGGTCTTCTACCTCTTACTTATCTACACAAATAAGAGCTTTTCTACCTTTTCTAACAATGTTAAACATGTCATCCTAATAAATATCACCATTAGTAGCACTAGCTTCCTTATATAAATCTTATCTCTGTAAGATTGTCAAGATGGAGGATTTCAAGATGTCATATGTCTTAGCAACATCAGTTACATGGACACCACTCCCATATTTCTTTCTTATTTCCAGTTGTGATCATTATATCTTTCCTTCTTTCCTTAGCCTCTTTTAGCTGTTTTTTTGGTGGGGCTCTGGGATGGCCTTAATCATAGCTAATACATAAAGCACTGACCAAACTCATGTCCACAAACATACGCATCTGGGCTCAGACTGATGCTTACATGTGCTTACATAGTCTTTTCTGGTATTGTGAGTCTGTTTACAACTGCACAAGTGGCCAGCATTCAGGTTGTAGCTGAATACTTCAGTCATAAGTTAAACCTAAAATTCTAGTCTAGCAAAAGTTGTTCACATGTAATGCCAGTTGTAACTTGAGTATCCACTGTACTATGTCTCATTCTGAGTAATGACTGGCAAGGTTTTTTTTGGTCATTATGTAGGATGTCTCTTTATTCTATTGGTTGTTTCTGTTGCTGAGCAGGTACTCCTTAATTTTACATAATCCTCTGTGTTGATTTTTATGTTATTATTTAGGCAATTGAGATTCCATTTACGAAATTCTTGTCTATGCCTATGGATTCAAGGTTTTTACCTTTTTTATGTTCCAACATATTGTTTCTGTACTAATATCTATGTCTTTCATCATGTTTGATTTTGTATTGATTCATTATGAAACATATGGGTTTAGATTCAGCCTTCTGTATGTGCGGAAACAGTTTTCCCGGCATTATATGTTGAAGAGGCTGTCTTTTCTCCTGCATGTTTTTGGACACTTTATAAAATGTGAAATGTCTCAGTGTTCTTGTATTATCTTTGCATCTTCAATCCTGCTCCCTTAATCAACATGTCAGTTTTTGTGCCACTATGTTGCTGTTTTACTGTAGCTTGAGCCTTTGGATTGTGATACTTCTTGTTTTGCTCTTGTTTTTCAGATTTTTTTTGGTCTTATACTTCTCTTTGATTTCAATATAAATTTTAGAATTTTTTTTCTAGACAATGAAGAATGTTTTTAGTACTTTAATTATGATGTATTAAATTTGTATATCACTTCATCAGCTAGACTCTTGCTACTGAAAGAAAATACCTGACACTCAAAAATCAAAGGAATAAAGGTTTAATTTTGACTCACAGTTTGAAGAATCCTTGGTCCATAGTAGGTTGGCTCCAAGGTATGTTTCAAAGGAGAGAGGCTTGGCAGAGGAGAAACAGCACATGAAATGATAACATTGAATATAGACAGTGATTTAAAAAAGAGAAAGAGATAGAGGCCCTTGCAATCTCAAAGGAGGTTATTAACCTTCTTTGACCAGAGTTCACATGCCAATATCATTGTTAGCTATAAAAGCATTAATGGAATGATGCTTTTATGAATATCACTCTTCCATAATCTAGTCATCTTGCCAAATTCCTTCCTATGAGCCAGTGAGACTTTGCAGGACATTGTAATATAAATTACTACATTCCATCCCCAGCCTGTGAAAGATTCATGTGCATCTCTTTGTGCAACATGCATTTATTTCAACTCTAAGATTTGCTAAATTCCTAAATTTCAGTAATGCTGAAAATTTCAAATCCAAAGTCATTGAGATTTAAGATAAATTCTTCATGGTGTGCCCCTGTAATAGTAAAAAAGACTGTTAAACACTGCTGATATATAAAGTGTAAATATTCTCATTTCAAAGGGGAGTAATAATGTGATAGACAGGAATAGGAACAGTGTGAGACTGAAATCTAGAAAGCAAACATTAAATCCCCTAGTTCCATCTCCAGCACGTGTGGCAATCTGTGGTGAGATGTGAACTCCAAAAGGCTTAGGAGGTCATGCTCTTAGAGTTTGGACCAACTTTGCTCACTCCTTGATATTTTCCTCAGATGTTACACAATCTTTGTTTTTCCAACATCCTCGGGTCTGCATTGTACATCTGAATTCACCCTCACAGACTCATGCATTGGATTTCAGGGTCACACTTCCTGGTTTCCCAGACTTTCTTCAGAAATCTTGGTAGAAGCCACCCTGACACTGTAACTCTTGCATTCTACATGCTCCTGAAATCAGTACCATGTGATTGACATGGTACTGACTGACCATTTTCCAACTGGTGCAGTAGGTGAGCCCTTTTGTGTCTTGCTATTTGTTATAAAAGCCTCTGGATACCTGAAAGGCTACTCACAGTGAATTGAATGATAATCAATTCTCATTCCCTAGGTTGCTGTCATTTGGGAACATGGTACCCTGAAGCTCTGTTCTTAAACCAAAGTCTTTCTCATTTCTCATTTTGAGCCTGCAGGTACTCTCAAACCATTTTTTCTACTGTCCTGTTCCAAAGTACTTGGCTTGTTTTTCATGATAATCTTTTTAGCAAACAAGTTATCCTATCCTCATTCTTAACAGGCCTCAAATTTACCAGATCTTCCTTTCTAGCCAAACTCAGGACTTTTTACAACACATTGTTGCAGTTTTCTCTTGATTCTCAAGATAGTACTGGCTAAAAGACCCAAAGAGCACCAAAACAAAGCCTAGCTATTTGGCTAACTTGCAATTTTCTCCATCATGTTATTTATTCTCTAGCTCTTATCTCATTCTCAAAGTCTCTGGGCATGAACTAAATGCATTCAAATTTTTCTGTCAGACCATAACACATAACCTGGACTTCAACTGTCAACAAAGGACTTCTTTGCAAGCTCTCTTGAGACTCGTCTTGTATGACCGCATTACTGTCAGTGTTCTGATCCTCTGAACTCTTATAGAGTCACCCATGAAGCTCAGCTCACAGCATTCTAGAGCTGGTTCTTGATCTCACATATTCAAAACTTGTCAAACTTCAAATTCCAAGAGTATATGATTAATATTGTCAGGTGTATCACAGCAATGACCTCGTTCTGAGTACCAAATAGTGTCTTAGTTACTTTCTTATTGCTGAGACACAATACATGACACCTACAAAGTAAAGAGAAAAGATTTATTTTTGGCTCACAATCTGCAGAGGCTTCAGTCCATAGTTGACTGCCTCCAAGACTTGGTAGCATAGTAGAGGAACAGTGGAGAGGATAACTGCTTGTGGCATGGTGAGGGTGGAAGCAGTGAGAAATCAAGAAAAGAAGAAAGGATATAGACTGTTCTAGACCACATCCCCAGTGACCTACCTCCTCTAAACAAGCTTTATCTGCCAACATCACATTTCTCTATGAATTAATCAGTGGATTAATTCACTGTTAATTATTGTATACCTATGAGCCAATTGCTCACAAAAGCTCCCTTTATGAGCACATGAAGCTTATTCTGATTAGTTGTAGTAATATTTCCATTATGACAATGCAGGTTGTGGCTCTCTAGAAACAGAGGATGTTCATTTTTTTATGTCCTCTTTGATATTGTTTTCCATATAGTCTTTCACTCTTTTTGTTGAATTGATACCTAGGTATTAACTTTTTTAAAGGAATTGCAAATAGTTATTTTTATTTATATTTATTTGTGTTGCTAGTTGTTGTACAGCAACTGCATTGATTTTTGTGTTGATTTTGAATCATGCTATGTTGTTAAATTTGTTTATTAGCTCTAAGAATTTTTTTGTGTAATTTTGGGTGGATGGCGTCTACGTACAGGCTCATATCATCTTCAAATTAGGATATTTTTACTTGTTTTTCCGTATGCACCTCTTTCATTTCATTATGATGCCTGACAGGTCTGCTTAAAGTTTTAAGTACTCAACTGAAAAGAAATGGTGGTGGTTGGGGAACTCCAACCAGTGGGGCACATGGGGCTGGGCTAGATCTGGGCCTCTCCTGCAACTCCTGACTTCTCTGCAGATGACCTTGTGGGACCTGGGAACTGCAGGCAGTGGCACGCACAGGGCTGGGCCAGAATTGGGACCCTCTCATATCCTGCAGTCCTGGCCACCCACCTCAGGACCTAGGAACTCCAACCCATGATGCGTACCCCCACAGTCCCACTGTTGCCATGGGGGATGCACCCACCTCATGGACCTAGTATTGCTGTTGATGTTTGGCTCCCCCACCTCCCTCCAGAATCTTGGACTGCAGTGGATTAATGATGCAATATTGAAGGTATACTCAGTAAGAAGAAGTCAGGAGGCTTCCATCAGTGAGGTGAGTTTACCCTTAAAATAGGAATAGAGTTTTCCACCTTCAGTGGATAAACAGGAGCAATAAAGAAGCCCCCTCCAGAAGTAGGCCATAGGTGAGCTTGACAATTGGGTGGGTGAGTCCTTTCTTCACACAGAGAATATCAGGTAGGTTGAGGAGGGTTCCAACAAGGCCTCCCCCAACCTGGAAAAAATTAAGGGGGCCTGTGCGATGCCCAGAGACACATTAGGGTCCCAGCTGAGACAAACACTTTAAACAGGGAGATCTGGTGTCTCTGAACAACCTGAAGACATAATAACAGCAGGAACTAGGGCTGTTATTAGTACTCCTAGTTTTGTAAGCCTAGGAAGAACATAGTACTCAAACAACAGGCCCTGCAGGGGGAATTCAGGTGACTAGCCGATCTCTTCATTGTGGGACCCAGCAATTAGAGAAACATCAACTGTATAGTAGGACCCCAAGACACTACCAAAAGTTGACACTAGTGGGATTGAAGGACCAAATATTAACTCAAAAGGGGAAAATGGCAAAACAAAAAAGCAAAATGCAATCTCAAAGATCTAGTCCACCAGGAGCAAGTATAAGAGACATTGAAATGGAGGACTTCAAAAATAACACATGGGAAATCTTTGAAAAGATAGCAAGTGAAATAAAATAGCAACTACATGAGGCTATAGAGGAAATCAAGTTAGAAATAATATCTCATGTAAACACAGAAATAATGGTCTTTTAGTTGCTCAGCATAGGTAGAGAAGAAATACATAAAAAAGTACAGGAGAGTGGGAAACTGATTGAAACCTTGAATGAACAATATAGAAAACAAGCAGACTTCATGAAACAAACTTAAAGAGACATCCAAGAAACAAAAATTCTATTCAAACCTGGAAAAACCATTTAAATGAAGCTGAGGATAGAATTGGGGGCCTTGAATTCAGGATCACAATTAGCAATCATGAAAGGATAGAACTTTCAAAAATAGCAAATCACCATGCCAAAAGAAACAATATAAGTTTAATAGGCATCAGTGAAAATGCAGGAATCAATGCAAATGACATATCTAAAATATTCACAGAAGCAATAGCAGAAAAGTTCCAAAAATGGGGATAAAGACTGATATGCAGATAAGTGAGGCATATAGAACCACATACAATTGTAAACAATGTAAAATTACACACAGACATATAATAATTAAGATCCCAGTATATGCATGATAAAAACAGAATACTAAAGGCTGTTAGAGAAAAGACACAACTCATCTATCAAGGCAAGCCCATTAGAATCATAGCAGATTTTGCAGCACAAACCCTCAAATCAAGACGATACCTTGAGTGACGTATTTCAAGTTCTAAATGAAAACAACTTTGAATCCAGACTGATATACCCAGCAAAAAATTTTCATTCAAATTTAATGGAGAAAGAAAATACTTCCATGACAAAGAAGCAATGAAGAAATTCATGCCCACCAAACCAACCCTAGAAAGAGTGTTGAATGACATACTAGACAGAAGTAAAACTGACCACAATCAACAGAACAGCAACAGAAAGAAACTACCAGGTAAGACAAGCAATTAAATAAGGGGAAAAGCAGATAGCAAACAACTGGAACATGACATGGGAAGTCAAGCCAGTACATATCAGTTAAATCCATAAATGTAAAATGACCTCAATTCACCTATTGAAAGAAATAGGGTGAGAGTATGGATGAAGAAACATGATTCCACACTATGCTGTATACAAGAAACACATCTAACCCAATATGAAACTCATAGCTTATAAGTCAAAGGATGGAAAACAGTATTCCATGTTTCTGGAATCGAGGAAAAAGCAGGGGTAACTATTCTATTTGCAGACAATGTGAACTTCAAACCTTAAATGTTTAAAAGAGATAAATAAGGTCACTACATACTCATTAGTGAAAAAATTCAAGAGGAAGAACTAATAATTATAAATATATAGGCACCAAATACAGGAGCACCCAACTATATAAGACACATACTAATGGACATGAAAAACCAAATACACAAAAACACAAATATAACAGGGGACACTACAAACCCATTGTCACAAAGAGATAGATCAATTTGACAAAGAGTCAGCAAAGAAATAATAGAACACAATCATACCTGTGAACACTTGGACTTAGTAGATGTTTAAAAATGATCCACCCAAACACATCACAATACACATTCTTCCCAGGTGCATATTGGACATTCTCCAAAAGTGACCATATATTAACCCATCAAACATTCTTTTTTTAAAAAAATTTATTTTAAAGAGAATAAAACAAAAGAGGACAAAACAAAGCAAATCAGAACACAAAAATGTAAACAACACAGCACTTCACAAGACAACCAAATATTAAGAGTAGTTAATTTTAATAATAATGTCTCTTTCTTTGAAGTATTTGAGCATACCTTCACACAATAACATTAAACATAATAAAATAGTATAAAACCATTAATGGGAATGAAAGTATTACAGGACACTCCAAAACAAATAACAGAAAATGAACAATGGCATCTATAAAATCTCATTTTTCATAAAATTTGGTTTACGCTACCACACATATTAAAATCCAATAACACAATATGATAGAACCAATGGAAAAAGAACAACAAAAGCATGGTAGGACTTCAAAGCAAGATGACATTAAATAAGCAATGGCTGCCATAATGTCTTGTTTTCTTCAAAGTAGCTGTTCATTTCATCACACATAATAAAATCAAACAAAACAGAACAAAACCATTCCAACCAATGAATGAAAACATGATAAAGCTTCATACAAATCTAATAGGGAACCATGATTACTATAATATCTTATGTGCTCTTATCATTTGTTACACTACGGAGAATATACCAAATTTAAGTGAGTTTGATTTATTTCATTTACGAGTATGGTCTCAAGTTGTATACATTTATTTATAAATATCTCAATGTGATCATTCTTTATAACTGTGTAGAACTCAACTATATAAAAATACCATAACTTTTTTATCCATTCCTCAGTGGATGAGCACTTAGGTTGTTTCCAAGATCTGGCTATTACAAATTGTGCTGCTATAAAGATGGGTGCGCATATATCACTGTGGTATGATATTTTCAGTTCTTCGGGAATATGCCTAGAATTGGAATAGCTGGGTCAAATGGGATGCCAAATTACAGCTTTTTGAGGAATCTCCATACTGACCTCCACAGTGGTTGCAGCAGTTTGCACTCCCACCAATAGTGCAGAAGAGTTCCTTTTGCCCCAAAGCATCTCCAGCATAACTTGTTGGTAGTTCTTGATCCTGGCCATTGTTTCTGGAGTGACATGGAAACTCAGCATGGTTTTAATTTGAATTTGCCTCATGACTAATGATGCTGAACATTTTTTCATGTATTTATTTGCCATTTGTATTTCTTCATCTGAAAACTGTGTATTAACCTTGGATGCCCATTTTTTGATTGGGTCTTTGAATTTTGGGGATTTTTTAAATTGTTTATAAGTTCTACACAGAAATCCTTTGTCAGAGGGACAGTTCACTAATATTTTTCCCAGTTTGTGGGTTTTCTTTTCACTCTGCTGGAGATTTCTTTGGACATGCAGAAACTCTTTAATAAGACGTGTTCCAACTTATTGATTCTGTGTAGTATTTCCCATGTGTTTTGATTCTAGTTCATGAATTCTTTACCTACCCCTATGTCTTCAAGATTTTCACCTACTTTATCTTCCAATAGATTTAGTGTTTCTGTTTTAATATTTAGATCTTTGATCCATTTAGTTTAGTGTATAGTGATAGACATGGGTTAGGTTTTAGTTTTCTGCATATGGATAGCCAGTTTTTCCAGCACCATATTTTAAAGAGACTGTCGTTTTTCCAGTGAATGTGTTTGGCCTATTTATCAAACACAAAGTGGTTGACTGTGTTTGTAGTTGTAGTTTTATCTTCTAATCTATTCCATTGATCTTCAGGCCTGTTTTTATTCCATTACCATGTTGATTTTATTACAGTAGTTTTGTAGTATAATTTCAAGTCAGAGATTATGGTGTCTTCTGCCTTGCCTTTGCTTCTTAGAATTGCCTTTGCTATTCTAGGTATCTTCTGGTTCCAGATGAATTTTAGGAGTGATTTCTCTAGATCTATGAGGTATGTCAGTGTTATTTTCATTGAGATTGCTTTGAATCTGTATAACAATTTTGGGAGAGTGGCCATTTCCTCAATATTTATACTTCCTATCCATGAATAAGGGATGTGTTTCCATTCTCTGAGGTCCTCTTTGTTTTCTTTTTTCAGGGCATTATAATTTTCCATGTATAGCTCTTTTACTTCTTTTGTTAGCTTAATTCTTAAGTATTTCATTTTTTTGGATACTAGTGTGAAGGATGTGGCTTCTCTTATTTCTCTCTGGGAGATTTTGTTGTTAATGTATAGAAATGCAATTGATTTTTGAGTATTGACATTGTATTCAGCTACATTGATGAATTTATTTATTATATCTAGGAGTCTTTCAATGGAATTTTGGGTGTCTTCTATGTAGAGTATCATGTCATCTGCAAATAATGATAGTTTAACTTCCTCTTTTCCTATCTTTACTCCTTTTATTTTTCTCTCTTTTCTAATTGCTATGGCTATTATTTCCGTACTATGTTGAATAGGAGCTGTGATAATGGACATCCTTCTCCTCTGACTGATTTCAAGGTAAAGGCTTTCAGTTTTTGGCCATTTAATATGACACTGGCTGTTGGTTTGTCATAGATGGCCTTTATTATATTGAGGTATAGACCATCTATTCAAATTCTCTGTAAGATTCTTAACATGAATGGTGTTGGATCTTATCAAAAGATTTTTCTGAATCTATAGAAATGATCATGTGATTCTTACTTTTGGCTGTATTGATATGGTTGATTACATTTATTAATTTATGTATGTTGAACCATTACTTCATGCCTGGAATGAATCCCACTTCATCATGGTGTATATAATCTTCTTGATGATTTGCTGCATCCTGTTTGCCAATATTTTATTGAGAATTTTTGCATCTATATTCATTTGGGAGATTGGCCTGTAGTTCTCGATTTTAGTTGGGTCTTTCTCAGGTTTTGGTACAAGAGTAATATTTGCTTCCAGGAATGACTTACGGAGAATTGCTTCCCTTTGATCTCATTAAATGATTTGAGGAGTGTCAGCACTAAGTCTTCTTTGTATTTCTTGTAGAATTCCACAGTGAATCCGTCTGCCTCTGGGCTCTTCTTTGTTGGTAAGGACTTAATTACATTTTCAATTTCATTAATAGAAATTGGGTTATTCACCAGTTTTACATCTTCTTAATCCAGCTTTGGTGGTTCATATGTTTCTAGGAATCTTTCCATTTTTGAGAGCAGAGGTTTTCAAAGTAGGTGTTGATGATCTTCTGCATTTCCACAGTGTCGTTAGTGCTTTCGCCATTTTCATTCCATGTTGCATGAATTTGAGTCTTTTCTTTCCTTTTCTAAATTAGGTTGGCTAGGGGATTATCAATTTTATTTATTATTTCAAAGAACCAACTCTTTGATTCATTCATTCTTTGTGCTGTTTTCTTAGTCTCTATTGCATTAATTTCTGCTATGATCCTTATCATTTCCTCCCTTCTTTTGGTTTTGGACTTGGCTTGCTCTTCCTTTTCTAGTTGTTTGAAATGTACTATCAGGTTGTTCATTTGTGTTCATTCTGTTTTCCTAATGTGGAAAGTCAGTGCAATAAATTTTCCTCTAAATACTGCTTTCATTGCATCCCACAGATTACAGTATGTTGTATTTGTATTTTTGTTTGCTTGTAGATATTGTTTAATTTCTTCTTTAATTTCCTCTGTGACTCCTTGATTGTTCAAGAGTGTATTATTAAATTTCCATGTGTTTGTGTTGTTTTTGCAGTTTTTTAATCATTAATTTTCAGTTTCATGGCACTATGATCCAATAACAGGCATGGGATAATTTCAATTCTTTTGTTTGTACTTATATATGTTTGGTGAGCTAGTATATAGTCTATTTTAGAGAATGTCCCATGTACGGTTGAGAAGAATGTATATTTTGATATTGTTGGATGGAACACTCTGTATACGTCTATTAAGTCCATTTGTTCACAGGTGTGATTCAGTTCTGATATTTCTTTGCTGATTTTCCATCTAGTTGATCTGTTCCTTGGTTTAAATGTCATGTTAAGGTCTCCTGTTATAATTGTGTAATTGCTTATTAGATTTTTCATTTCTGTTAATACTTGCTTTGTATAGCTGGGTAGTCTGGAATTTGGTGCGTATATATTTAAGATTGTTATCTCTTCCTCTTGAAGTTTTCCCCTAACTAGTATGTACTGACCATCTTAATATCTTCAGACCTTTCTTGGTTTGAAGTTCTCATTGTCTGCAATCAGAATAGCTACCCGTGCTTTTTTTGAGTTCCTATTGCATGAAGTGTTGTTTTCCATCCTTGGACTTTCAGTCTATGAATTTCCTTTTGGGTTTAGATGGGTTTCTTGTAGACAGAATATGGTTGGATGTTGTTTCTTGATCCATTCTATCAGTCTGTTTCTTTTAATCAGTGAATTGAGGCCATTTACATTAGTGGTTATAACTGTTATATATTGGTTTTTTGTTGACATGTTATCTTTCTGCTGTTTTTATCTTTCCTTTCTGTTTAATTATCTGTCTTGCTTAGTGTTTTATTCCTATGTGTATCTAGAATGTCTTTGAGTATTCTTTGCAGGGTTGGTTTGGTGATCATGAAGTCCCTCAGCTCTTCTTTGTCATGGAAGTATCTTGTTTCTACATCCATTTTGAAGGACAGATTTGCAGGGTACATCAGTCTGGAATTCCTTTTACTTTAAGATCTGAAATGTTTCACTCCATGGTTTTCTTGACTTCATTGTTTGTGTTGAGAAGTCTTCTGTGATTGATAGCTTTTCCTTTATAGGTGATCTGTCTTTTCTCTCTAACTGCTTTTCATATTCTGTTCTGTTGTATTTCTAGGAAGGTGACTATTATATGTCTGGGTATAGTTTTATTTTGGTAATGGCTGTTTGGAATTCTATATGCTTCACTAATCTGAATGTCAGTTTCCATTCTTGTGTTTGAGAATTTTTCAGCTATTTCTTCTGTAAATAGCCTCTTGATATCATTTGTGCAGTCCCCTTCTTTTTCATTTATGCCTATTAATCTTATGTTGTTTTTCTTTGCATCATCTTGCAAATGTTGAATTGTTATTTCCTGATTCCTTGTTATTTTTAAAAGATCTGTCCTTTCTGGTTCACTAGCTGCACTCTTATCTTCGAGGTCTGAAATTCTATCTTCACTTTCTTTGAGGCAGGTTTGGCAACTTACAATAGAATTTCTGATTTCCTGTATATCTCTTAATCTACTTTATGTATTCTGTTTGTTTCTGATACTGTTCATTCAGGGATTCTATCTGTTTGCTTTGTTCCCTTAATATTTTAGCTGTGTCTTCTTTAGATGCATTCACTGCTTCTTTCACTACTTTTATCATTTCTTCTTTTATCTGGGAGATTATTTCTAATTTGAGTTCCTACATAGCTTCCTGTACTTGCTTCTTTATTTCAGTTGATATCATTTCAGGTATTTTAGGTGTATGGCTAGTATTTTCTTCTATGTACATGCCCCCAGGCTTTCTTGGGATGGGCTGGAGGTTTGAGATTGAATTTTGGTCTTTTGTTTTGTCATTTTCCTATATTTCTTTGTTTGAAGTGATGTTACAAAACTTTACCTGAGTGTATTGAGAATCACCCCTTGTGCCCTCAGCTCCTGGGACTCACAGGTCTTGGCTCCCATGGTTGAATGAAGGTCTCTGGGCATGGTCCACTCAAGCCCTCGAAGCCTTTCAAGGCTCATCCAGTGTCCTAGGGGTCTTGGTTGGCACCCAAGCACCAGGAGTCCCAAACTCTGCCATGTCAGAGGCAGGGAGCTGGAATTCTGCTTGCCACCTTGTGGGCCTACCGCCTCTCTCGGAGCAGACTTGTTCCCCTGATTGAATAAACATCACTGGGCATGGTCCACTCAAGCCCATGAAACCTCTCCAGGCTTATCCAGTATCCTAGGGGGCTGGGCAGGCACCCCAGCACCAGGAGTGATGTCCCAAACTCCCCAGAGCCAAGGCTAGAAAGCTGGAACTTCCCTTGCCCTTGCTGACACATGAGCTGGAACTCCCTCATATGTACCACTTTAGAAAAAGTATACGTTTCTGTGGACTTCTGAAAACAAAGAGGAAACAAAAGTCCAAATATATTGACTATTCTATCAGACTTTTAACTTTAATTTTATTGCCAAGGGCCAACATTTTAAGGTGTTCAATAAACAGGCTTGAGTAGTAAAATAGATGAAGTGACAGCTCCTGAAATCTCAACATGATGGCAGGTTGAGGCAGGAGGAATACAAGTTCAAGCACAACCTAGAAAACACAAGGAACATCTGTCTCCAAATAAAAGGTAAAAGAGGACTAGGAATGTACCTCAATGTAGACCTTAGTATGAAGTGACATTGGAATTGTATTTCAGGTCAGACAGAAGTGTACATTATGTATATAAAATACTATTGCTTAAAAAATTATAAAACTCTGGTACTATGTTCCTCTTAGTTGGTCACAAGCACAAGAAATCACAGTAAGAACCAACAAATTGGATTGAATCAGACCGATTCTGTATACCAGAAAGAAAAAAAGAAAAGAAAAGAAAAGAAAAGAAAAGAAAAGAAAAGACTGTAGAGTGAAGAGAAAACAGGATGGGAAAAATTTTGCCTGCTGTTCCTCAGGCAGATAACTAATATCTAGAATATAGAAGAATTCAAAAAAGATTAAACTAGACAAAATTAAAAATCCAGTTAAGAAATGGACAAATTAATGAACAAAATCTTCACAGAGAAAGAAATACAGGTGGTTAACAAGTATATGAGAAAATGCTCAACATTGAAAAATAGAAATTAATAAAATGCTAAAATTCCATCTTATTCCAGAAAGAACAGTGATCATTAAGAAATAAAATAACACATGCTAGTGTAGTTGTGATGAAAAAGGTATCTTCCTTTACTGTTGAGAGAAATGTAAACTAGTACAAACATTGCAAAAATCAGTACGGAGACTTCTCAAAGAATGGAAATTAGAAATTGCATATGACCCAACCATCCTCATGGTAAAAATGTTCCCCACAATGCTTAAGGGATGATATTACAGCAATCCTTGCATATCAATGTTTATAGCAGCACAACTTGAAAAAGCTTAATCCTGGAAACAGACTATATACCAAACAACAGATTATTCTATAAGGAAAATGTGGTATCTGCATAAAAAGGGATACTGTCCTGCTATAAAAAAATAGGAGATTTGAGACAGTTGTAGGAAAATGGATGCAACCAGAAAATATGTGAATTGAAACAAACTAGGCATACAAGCTTAAATATCATATGGTATCTCCCAATGAATTGTTGCAAAGTACAAACAAAGGCAATAAGAAGGATGGACAGAAATGGACAAGGAGATGGATCTCTTGCAGGGCAGATTTGGTCCAAGGGAAAAAAGTGAGAGGTGAAGACATAGAATAATGAAGGACATTCTAGAGAGATAAAAAAATACCAGGATTTTAGGAACAGTGGCAGAAAGGCCTCAATGAGTGTGGAAGGCAGGAGAATGAAAGAGAAACCTAAACAAACAAAGGCAGAAAAATAGCATAGCAGAAATGAAGCAGAGAAAGGTAACTAGAAACACTAACATAGATGGCCTTGATGCACTATATTGTTAAGAGTACACCAGGATTTAAAACCCACATTACTCACGCTACTCTGCTTAGATGTATTATATTCTGTTCCGGTCATTCTACCTGTACTAGATTTGAGGGCACAGACAGCAATCCCGAAAATAACAGGATATAGTACAATAATCATCCTTAATTTTCTATTAACTTAATCTAAAGCTCTATAAACCCTACACTGTTTTACCATGACTGATTGTAGTTGAATCTGGTTTGTTGGATCACTATTTTGTATTGATAGATTTTATTCAAAGCTGTTATGATTGACAGTATCAAGGCTGAGAGTATAGGCAACTGCCCTTAAGATGACAAGATTCACTAGAATATCCACTCTGGTTTGATTATTAACTGCCTTTGAAGTTTTATACTGTCTACAATGTTTTATTTTTACTAATATTGTTATTTACTGCTATACTCAATTATACTGCTATGTTCAATTATGCCTGATATTATAGACATTCTATTGAAGATAATATAAAACAACAGAGTAATCATTGTAGATCATCTTGTACTGTGGTTTTATACGACTTTTTGTTGTCATGTTTTTTTAGGAATTTGTTTTGTTTTGTCTTGCTATGTTTTGTTTTATCCTCTAATATAGAAAGGATAGAAATACATGTAGAGATTCATGCAAGCATAGCTGTTTACACTCTCACTCTTTGACTCTCTACTTTGTATGCTTTAATTTTGTAACTTGAACAACTATTTCTAAGAGGACAATATGTAGTTTATTAACTAGTGATTTATTATTGTTTATCTTTTGTTTGGAATTCTGTATTATCTCTAACATTTACATGCTTTTTTTCTCTTTAAATAAAAAATAAAAGAAAAGAAAAAGAAATGCTTGTGGGGCTGTGGGGGAAAAGGAACTCTTCTCCACTTAAGGTGGGAATGTAGGCCAATGCAACCATTCTGGAAATCAGTGTAGAGATTCCAGAATAAACTACAATTGCTGGCCCCATTTGACCCAGCTTTTCCCTCTTAGGTATCTTCCCAGAGGAATTAAAAACATTTAATAACAGCAACATATATGCACCCAAGTTTGTAGCAACACAGTTTGTGATTGCTAGATCTTAGGAACAAACCATGTGCTCATCATCTGAAGAATGGTTAAAAAAGATATGTCTGTGTGTGTGTGTGAGTGTGTGTGTGTGTGAGTGATTTTTACTTGGCAATAAAGATAAATTTGAGATTTTTATAGGTTAATTGAGGCAAATTGAGACCACAATTTTAAGTGAAATAAAACTGATCCACATGTATAAACATAGAGTCTCAGTAGATTGAGAATCAGAAAGATTAAGCAATGCAAAATAGTACAACAGATATTGTGAATAGGGAATAATCATTCCAAAGGAAAAGAAAAACTCTGATGTGAAAAAGGTGAAAAGAAGGAAGGGAAAATATATACAAACACAAGAGAATGAAGCTAGTTATACTTCCAGTTTCTTTTGGTTTATTGATGGGAAAGTTTTGTGCTAGAAATTTTTTGGACAGTGTTTCATACCTGTATCTTGTACTCTGAACAACTACTGTGAGAACAATAATATGCAGTGTGTTCATTATTGTTACTCTCCTACTAGCCAGTTTTGAAACTGTGTTGTTGTTGTTGTTTTTGTCATTTACTTGTTCTATTTGAAAAAATAATCCTGCTCATACTGTCACAAGACATTATGGCAGCCATTGCTGATTTAATAACATCTAGCTTTGAAGTCCTACCATGCTTTTGTTCTTCTATTACCATTGGTTCTATAATGTATCTTATTGGATTTTAATATGTTTGATAGTATAAACAATTTTTATGGAAAATGAGATATTATAGTAGCCATTGTTCATTTTCTGTTATTTGGTTCAGAATGCCCTGTAATACTTTCATTCTCTTGAACGGCTTTATACTATTTTGTTATGTTTGATATTATTGTATGTGAAGCTATGCTCAACTGTTTCAAAGAAAGAGACATTATGGTAGCTACTGTTAATATACACTTGTCTTGTTATGAAGTGCTGTGCTGCTTACATTGTTCTGTTCTGATATGCTTTGTTCTGTCCTCTTTTGTTTTATTCTCTTCAAAATAAAACTTTTTTAAAAAAGAAAAAAGAATCCTCGAGGAAGCCAGAAAAGTACTCAGAGGGCAGTGGCTGAGTTAGTTAGGAACAGTCAGTCCTAGGGACAGAGAGGAGCAAAGTGCACTGTCCTGGTCAGGGATGTGGATCCACACATTGAGGGATCTGTAAGACATCAAGAATTACAAAGGGTTGCTGCATGGAACTGTGACCAGTTAGAACAAAAGGTGGAAAAAGGACACAGGAAAATTATCAGAGGAGTTTCTCTCACACCACTGTCCTAAACTCTAGTGAGTTCTGGGCCTCTGTGCACTCTCTCCTACTCATCCACAGTCGACATTGAATTCTACGTCAAGGGGTCTATTCTGCCTATTTCATCACTTCACAGGGTAGAAACAGACCCTTTGTGAAACTGAACATCTGGGACGTGGAATCTCCAAGAGTAGGAAAAAAAATTCAAGTCACTGCCCATGGAGGCTATTTCCTGCTGAGCCATAGAAACCACTAAATACCCCAGTTATAACTGACATTCAGAAGAGGCATGGCAACCCGTGCCTGTAAATTCAGCATTCAGGAGGCTGAGGTAGGAGAATCATCATGAGGTTCAAGGCCAACCTGGGATACATAAGTGAGTTCAAGGCTAAATAAGTGAGTTCTCCTGCTTGGCCACAGGGGACCACTGAATTTGCTGTCCAGAAAAAGACTGAGTGGAACTGAGACACAACTGCAAATGAGGAGCATGGGAAGCTGGGACAGCTGAACTGAGTGGATCAATTACCAGAGCTTGTGGCACAATCACAGATGGGGAAACTGAGTTTTCTGACATTGCTATTTATCAGAGGAAAGAACACTGGCCACTCCACATTCTGAGAACCCCTGAGGCTCCTAAAAACACAGCCCCTTCTATCATTGCTTTGTGAGGGGAATTTTTTGTATATATATATATATATATATATATATATATATATATATATTTTCAGTTGTTTCATTTTTTTGGCTCTAAGCATTGTATATATGTTTTATGGCTATAGAAATGTGTATATGTTTTCTAAGGTTTTATGTAAAACACAAAGGTAAGTAATTTCCCCATGTCCACTTCAAAGGTTGTTTCTGCATGCTATCTAAACTTTCTTAATCATTCATCCAATAGTTACATAGAATCATCCATTTCATCTCTTACTTCCCATACACAAAACTCATTCTTCCCTTACCTGTATTATTTTGCCTGCACCTCTTACCTTATGTCTTAGCTCTTCCATCTTATTTTTTATTACTTGTTTTTTCCTATCCCTTTCTATGTATTCCTTTCTTTATACATAAAGTATGAAGGTAAATATAAATACCATAGCATGTTACCATTTCACTTTTGGTTTCCCCTTCACCAGGGATGCCTTCATAGGGTTTCAAAAATTAGTGCTTCTGTTATGGTGTTGATTTGAATAAATCTCCTGTATCTTTTACACCATCAATTTAAAACCTCTCCCCAAGTCTTTTCCGGCTTAGTTTTTCAAACACTAATAATTCTTCCCACTTTACCTTATTTTTCCTGTAAATGAAAGCTATTATAAAAATTAAAATTTATTTTTCCTACTTTTAAATTTCAGCATGTGTATGTCCATGAGCAAATGTATATGAATGCTAATGATTCTATACATTGACCAACAGATTTTCCATCATCGAAAGTCATTGTTTTAGCCTTCTAACATTGAGTTTCTTTTGGTTAATAAACCAGGTACGGTTGCCACAAAGACTTTCTTGCTTTCTACTCCTAAATTCCTCACCTGCACTCTACCCCCACACATATTTTTCCAAACTCCCTTGATCTTTCCAGGTATAAAAAACTTTCTCTTCTTTCATTTGCTTTGTTACTTTTTAGTCTCCCTCTGTTTTTCTCAAATTTTCTTCTTTCTTTTTAAAAATCCTTTTCTCTGTTATCTTCTCTTATCTCCCAGAACTTTTTCTACCTTTATTAAATCTTTGTATTTCCGGTTACTGAAAGGGTATAAAACTTACTAAACAAGTTTAGCACTCCACTACCTCTAAATTATGTATCAACATAGGATTAATTATCTGGATGTTATTGCTGGATGCTATTGTCTCCTTGCAATTCAGTGCTAGGAAGCAATCACTATTCTTTGAATAACCTCAGTAGGTGTCTGTGCACTAAATTTCACCCAAAGCTAGAAGCACATCAGAGGGAGAAACACACTTACTAAAGAGATCTCTGCAATAGTGGCAGAGCTTACAAACCCTACTGATAGGCAACATTCAACCAAATACAAGAATCTTGAGAAAACAAAGCAAAACAATGCCTCAAAAATTGATTAATGTCCAAGAGATTGTATCATGAGCACCATATTGCATGAAAATCTCAGACAAAGTCCTCAGAATTCAAACGTTTGAAGGGATCAGAGAAGAATATATGAAGAAATTACCAAGATACTCCATGAGCTCAAAGAGGATATAAGCAGATAAAGGATTTAATTAATAAGATTATCAATGAGATTAAAGAAGACACAAAAAAGATTGAATTAAAGACATTAAAGAGGAATATTAATGAACACTTTAGTAAAGATATATAGATTCAGCCAGGCAGGTGGCACACGTGTGTAATTCCTGCACTTGGGGAACTGAGACACGAGAATTGCAATGAATTCAAGGCAAGCCTGTGCTACATAAGTGAGTTCAAGTATAAAACAAACAAAGTGACAAAAGCAGAGCCAAAGATCCTAGCCTAGTGAGGTGGTTCAAGCCTCTAATCCAGCTTCCAGGAGGTTGAGGAAGGCATATGCAAGTTCAAACCCAGCCTTGGCAGTGCAATGAGTGACAAAACACAATTTAAAAAATAATAATAATTAAAAAAAAACTAATAAAAAGGCTGGAGATGAAGTGTACTGTGAAGGCCCTGTGTTTCATATTTGGACCAAAAAAAAGTAGTGGTTATGGAAAGGAATCAAGCAGAAATCCTGGGACTGCAAACATGATGGAAAGCCAAAACTATAAATAATAGTAATCTGGAGAAAGTATCCGGATCTGATGACAATAGTAGTGTCAATGATACTTTAGTACTTTGGAAAGCACAGGTGTCAAAAACAAACTGTTTAGGCTGAAATGGGGTAGCAAATTACAAAAGAGTCAACACCAATAAGTCCTAGTGTATATGCCAAGTACTGAAAAAGTGATGGATAAGAGAGTAAACTTTTGCATAAAAATGTGTCAGGTAACATACTCAGTAAGTTTAAAAGCATGTGCATACCAATGATGACTATAACAGATCATTTACTCAGTGATATTCTAAAAAGAAAAATCCATGAAAGGTGGATACAAGTGCTAGATGAAACTAAAAATTCAAACCAATGAATTACTATGTAAGGAAGTTTTGGAAAAGGAAACTAAAGTTATAAAAGTCTATTAGCAATAATCGTTGCAGACAGTATTCCAAATCTAGAGACTCAATTGAATACTAAAGTAAATGAGGCATTTATGACCCCAAATAAATATAGTTTGAAAGGAATTCCGTGAAACTTCATAGTCAAGATTCTAGAAAGTCTTAATAAAGACATAATGAAAGCCATTAAAGCCTGACGTCACCACGGGCACCGGAAGTGCCTCCTAAGAGCATGGAGGCAGGGGAGGCAGAAGCGGCAGTGGCAGAGGCAGAGACCCTTGGAGTGTGTTGAGAGAGTCGTGGCTGACAGAAGATATGACATGTGGTGTGAGGCACGACATGTCAATGAAGACTTCCCAGAAAGCGAGGACCACTTAGGAGTCATCCCAGTGATGGCTACAATAGAGTACTTAACACTGTGCCAAGGCAACCACCATTATTAGGAAGGAAACCATCACTGCTAAAGAATCCACCACTGCTTGTTAAGAAACCACCACTGCTAGGCATACCTGGTGAAGGAAGATACAATAGATATTACAGTCTTGCTTATATGACAAGGGCGGCAGTTTTTCTCATGATCGAAGAAGTGGTTCACCCTAGAGAGATGAATCTGAATATCAGTGGTCAAGATACAATCATTCTGCAACCCATGATTGATTACAGACACTTGAGAGATGGCTTTAGAAGAAAATTTTTCTATGCTTCCCATTGTATGAGGCATCAGTTTCCTCACATAAGGAATCCTACTTTTTTCAGAAAGTCACCTGTAGGCCAAAAATTTTCTGTACACAACAGATTTGTCCCCAATTTTGAGAAGAGATGTTACTCTCCAGTCCAAAGAAAAATGTCCTATTTCCAAAAGTGTCAGCATAGAAGAGCAGAATGAAATTTTTGTGATGGTGGAGAAAAAGTCAATTGAAAAATGTCCTTTCCTAGACAAGTCTATATGATTTTCACTGAGTCAGAATTCACCTGAAATAAGTGTGCAGTGTGTCAGAGAACAATTCAAGCATTCCATTTCAGAGTATGATACATCTACTCAATATTCAAAAGCCATGACATGTGGTCTTAGGGACATTATGACTGTGAAAATCTTTCCAGAGATCAAGCACCACCTCAGAGTCATCCCAGGGATGGCTACCATAGAGTACATGTGGTCTTAGGGACATTATGACTGTGAGAATCTTTCCAGAGATCAAGCACCACCTCAGAGTCATCCCAGGGATGGCTATCATAGAGTACTTAACAATGTACCAAGGAAACCACCATTGCTTCTAGCAATGAGATTAAAGAAGACACAAAAACTGATAGAATTAAAGACAATAACGAGGAATATTAATGAACACTTTAGTAAAGAAATATAGATTCAACCAGGCAAGTGGCACACATGTGTAATTCCAGGAAAACACCACTGCTAGAAAAGAAACCACCACTGCTAGAGAGACCTGATAAAGGAAGCTACAGTAAATTTTACAGTCTTGCTGGTTACCAACAATATGTCAAGGGATGCACGTTTTTTCTTATGATCGAAGAAGTGTTCCACCTCAGAAAGGTCAAGATACAATCATTCTGCAAGCTACCAGAGTTATTACAGGAGCAAGAGCAATAGCTGTAGAAGAAAAAGTTTCTACTCTTCTCATTATATGAAAGACCAGTCTCCTCATACAAAGGATCATTCTTTTTTTGGAGAGTCACACTTAGATGGAAAGGATTCTCCTGTCAGTAGCAGAAGGCCTTCTCCAGTCCAAGGAAAACTTACTCTCTTCAACACTCTCAGCATAGAAGTAATGAAAGAAAGGTCCAGTCTTTGAAAACATCAAGATACACTTCACTCTCAAGTTCTGAAGCAGCGCTTTCATCAAATGTATTAAATAAACCCCGAAGGCTACCTGAAAAGGAGCTTGCTGAAGCTGTAAGGGCGTGGGATGTCAAAATGTCTGAGACATCAGAGGAAAGTGAGTTGTCTGGGATCTCTGAATTCAAGGTGGTACCTACAACACCATTATTCAGTAAGCAGCTACGGGTGCCAGTGACAGATGCACCTCACCGTACAGAAGTATGTGATGATAGTCAGCACAGCAGTCACTTCAAATCAATAACATCAAAAGCCAAAGAGATTGAACAAGTTTACCAACAATACAGTGAAACTTTTGGGATGGTGATGAGAATGTTGATTCAAAAGGATGCTTTACTACAAAAGTCTATACAGTTTTCACTGAGGCAAAATTTTCAAGAAATAGGCAAACAGTGTGTTCGAGAACTCAAGGACTTCATTGCAGAGTATGATGCTTCTCAAGACTTTGGAGAGTCTACTTAGAGGAAATAGGATCACGCAGAAAAAAATGTCATTATTTTTTCCTGAAATCTTTAAATCCTTAATAGATGTCATGAAGAGAAATACTTCATGAGTTTTCCATATCAAATAAAGGTCTAACACATTCTGTTTAAAATATTTTAATTAGAATCTTTTCTACATGTTATATCCACTAATATATATTCATCTTCCTCGCCCAAAATGTTGGTCAGTTAGTTGTTTAAGCTTTAAGAAGCAGTTCTGGAGAGCAGTTTTCTATACTTACTCATGTTGCATAATCTCCCAAGTGTGTGATTCATTTGACCACATTAGTGTAACTTACAGGTTAGAGATCATTCCACCTAAACATTGGCAGTCCTTTTACATTTCATAGTGAATGATGCCATGTGGAAGTATTGGAATTCTGATTTGTGATTTTTATTAACTTGTTAATTGTTTGTCTTAAGCTTCATGAGTTTTGATATGCAAAAAAATACCACCACAATAAAGTGAATACTTTAGTATCTTAGAGAATATTTGCTTTGAGAATAATTCTCATTCAGTGTTAACAGAGAACTTAAAATTTCTGAAATACATCAGAATAAAATCTTTTTTCTTAGTAAATGAACTCAATATGTCCCTACTATTAAAATAATCCTAACGTTTTTAATTACCTTGATGTCTTAGTTTCATGTACAAAAAGAGAAGTAACAATCTGAGATGTAAACAGAGGAGTATTTGAAAACACTTATGACCAACTGAGGAAAGAAATTTTAATATATGTCTACTAGGGTTTTGTTTTTATAAACCCATATTCTCTACATGCATCATGATTAATACAATTCATTGAATGAAATTATTTACAGATTTTAGAGGGGTTACTTTTTAATCTTGTAAGTTCTTTGTTCGGATAACTTTGAGAGGTATATAGTCTTTCCTAAGTGTTCTTGAAGAAAAACACAGCAAAATAGCCCCACACAGAACCCCTTTCCAAGAAATCTAAGTAAATAGCCCTTCATGAGGGAGCCATCAAATCACAGAATAATTAAGAATCTTAACTAAGGTCATTGGGACAGTTCATTTATTTCCAAGTCTCCTCCAGCAATCCAGTGGCACTGAACCAAAATATGTAATTTATACTTAGTCTTTTCTAAGTGCTCTTGGGTAAACAGACACAGCAAAATAGATAGTAAGCCCAGCACAGTACCCCTTACCAAGAAGTCTGGGTAAGTAGTCTTTCATGAATGAGCCATCAAATCACAGATTGATGAAGAATCTTAACTAGGACCATTGGGACAGTTCACTTATTTCCTACTCTTTTCCAGCAACCCAGTGATACTGACCCAAAATATGTATTTTGTGTCATTAGAGGAAATCAGGTTTTATCATTATTTCTTTACTTTAATATTTTGTCTTTCCATTTCCACTCTTGATATCACCTTTACTGGCCTCTTGACATTACGTAAAAAGCTACTCCAAAGCACAGTAAGATTATATTAAAAGTGTAAAAAGCTGTATAGTTTTAATGGATCCTATGCCTCAAAATATGTGTTATGTCATTTCACAAATTTAGAAACTAATTTAAGGCAACATTTAATTTTATTAACATTTTCTAAGTGAGATTATCTTGAACTTTTATTTTTGCCACTAAGATGTAGTACTTATCTTTTATAAAATATAAGTCAAGTGAAAGTCCATATACCATTTCTTATAGTCCTCTTTCTATATGGAAGACTATAGACATAGTCTCTAGAAAGACTGAAGAGGAACTTTCAGTGATTTTTATCTACAAATATTCTAGTCCCAGAATTTGTTTCCTTTAGTCAAGATGTCACAAGTTTAAAAATAAAACTAGAGAAACTAACAGAGGTAAAATAATTGTTCTCTGTGTTAAAAATTATTAAAAATTATTGATAACATGTATTTAGATGTAAGTACAACTGGTGATTTCTTCTTGCATTCACTCAAATTACACTCAGTGTGAAAAGTTGTATATATCATTCCTTAAGCATTATTCTTCAAGGCCTTTAAGTTTTAATATTTTTTAAGATGGATTTTAAATCCTGTTTTTAGGTAAATTCAGATGTGAAACAGTTTATATATTTTTCAGAATATTCTTGATTAAAGAGATTTTTTTCAAATTATCCATTGTTTTTGTACATAACCAATTGATGTGACAATATTTTTATTGTCTTCCATAAAGCCTTGATGGTCAAGCAGATATTTTAAATCATTGTGTGACTTTTAAAAGTGAAAATAAAGCAACCATGCTCAAGAAAAGAAAGGCATTAGAGAAAAAAATAACTGACAAAGGTAAGCCTATCCAAGTAATGTCAGATTTCTTAACAAACACCTTAAAAGTCAAAAGATCTTAGAATGAAGTTATTCAATCATCACCCACTAAGAAAGGAGGTCCATGCCAAGATAATTACAACCTAAAAATTAGCATTCAAAGCTGATGGTAAAATGAAAACTTTTGCAACTAAGAGAATCTAAAGAAATTCGTGACCATTGTTATGGGTTAAAAACTGGTGGTCAACTTAACACTAGCTGAGTTAAATCACCATGGTGTTGAGCATAGATGTTTCACCTGAGGAAAGTTGTCAGCATAAATAGAGTCTTGGAGAGGGAGCCGGGAGGCATTGAGGCATTGAGCCATTGTGGGTTCTCCTATGTGTTACTGTTTGAGCCATTGGTTTTCCCGGGGAAACTCTGGTCCTTATATTGGGCATTGCTTCTTGGCTCTGGAAGGAAAGATGTGTGATGTTGAATCTCCAGGATGAACTCATCATGTTGGCTTTCTGGAACGTATTGGACTGTGCTTATCATTGGAGGAGCTGAGGAAGTCTATATCACTAAAGACAGTTGTGGTATTTTTCAGGACAGCCCTGTCTTTGTCTTGAGTGTGACTTCTTGGCTCTAGCATAGAAGCCTCAACCTACCAGCACAGCTTCCTCACTTCACTGGCATAGCCTCTGTAGCTTTTACCACCGACCTTTGGGCCTTCCCAGCACAGATCCCTAAAACAGACTGTCATGAATCTTTCCTGTGGGCTCTAGATCTCCAGCTGGACTTGTGGGAGGCACGATCATGAGCTCTGGGTCTTCATCTAGACTCATATGGGACATTGATGTGGGATTCAAGCACTTGATTAAATATTCTACGTCTTTGGTGTTGTGGATAAAGGTCCTACACTTTCTTGTGTTAACTCTAGGTAACCATCATAAAATAATGTTATAAATTATATGTCCTAATTCTAATCGTTCTCCTCACAACCCCTGACTACAACAACCATCAAAACTAGCATTGCAGAAAATACTCTTAAAAAAATCTAAACAGACGTAGCAAGGCACCAGAGTCCAAAGGACATAACACACCAAACTGGAAGATTAGTTTAAAAAAAGGAAAAGAGAAATGTGCCAACCAGGAAAAACTAACACAGTAACAGGAATGACACAGACTGGCATACTGGAACAAAAAAAAAACCTAATTGTATGTTTGCATGTCAGAGACAAACCTCATCCACTAAACAAACAAACAAACATAAACTAAAAAAAAAGAAATGATGGAAAAACATTTCTCCATGTAACCAGTACAGAAAAAAATGGACTGTAGATCCCAATTTCACACAAAGTAGACTTCAAGTCAAAACTGATCATCAGAAGAGACAAAGAAGGTCACACTATACATTTGTAAAGAGAATAATTCACCTGGAATGAATAATTTTATATATATGTGTACCAAATTTTGGTATACCCAATGAATCAAACAGAAACTACTAGGTGTAAAAGGCCAAAAGAACAGATACACATCAATACATTTGTAGTAGAGGACACCAATACCACTCTTTCAAAAATAGGTTAAGCAAACAAATGCTCAAAACACTTTAATGATTACAAGTAAAAATAGTCATCTGTGTAGACATACACTTGCAGTGTCACACAAATATGAGTAACGTGATCATTTGTTAAATTAAAAGAATCATGATATTCTGGGGAGGAAAAATCTTTGATTAATACTATTGAAAAATGCTAAAAAAAGCAAAAATTTTATATAACTAGTAATCCAGATCAGTAGATGCACATATGAAAGAAAATATATCTTTATTTCTTTAATTCTAAGACCAATAATGTTAAATTATTGTGGACTGATCAGGACCACACCTTCCCAAATGAGTGGATAGAAAAAGCTTAAAGAAATGAGTGGTATGATATTAGGGATCCAGCAGAATCAAACCCTCTAGCAAAATTTGAGATTCTCTGGGGGCTGAGACAAAGAATTTTTCTGGGAAGCCTATATTTATTTGGTTTTCAAAAAAAGGAGGAGATACTGAGGAAAATGGGGAAACTGAGGAGGGAGTCAGTTTAGAGACTCCTCCAAGTACTAAATTATGCTTATTGAGGATTACTATCTTATCTCCAGGTTGATATTTATTGCAGGAATATATCCTGTGGCTACAATCTATATTTAAGTAATTGATGCTGTAGCCAGGGGTCCTCAGATGTGGTTCTAACTTGTCCTTTGAGGCATCATGGCATCCAGGCCACTACAGGCCTCAGTCAGGACTAGTGATTCATAGAATTTCACTTACAATTAATCTGCTGCCCATCTCCAGACAAGCGCTATATGCCTTGGACAGACTCACAAGTAAACATAGAAAGACAACTGGTTAATTTTAAATCCTGCTCAAAGCAGCTTTGTAGTGACCTACATCACTAACTGACAACTATTTTTAGTGTTGACAGTTACGAGCCTTTTACTTATATTTACTTCTAATTGTTCTCCTCACAATCCCTGACTACAACAACCACCAAAACTAGCATTGCAGAAAATACTCTTAAAAAATCTAAACAGGCATAGAAAGGCACATATAACCACAGTCCAAAGGACATAACACACCAAACAGGAAGATTAGTTAAACAAAAGGCTATATCTCATTTAAAGGCCACAATGTCCAATCAATATAAGAATATTGTAACCCTTGATTTTACAGTGATCAAACTGATACATAAAATAATCATACAGAAAGAAAATATTAAAACCAGAAATTAGGCTTAGGGAGTCTACCTAAAAGTATCAACTACTAAAATATGACTTCCTCCTATAACAACCAAAAATTTCTGTAAATAGTGATTTTGCACAATGAAAAACCAGCTAGATTAGAACGCAATTTAACTGTATGTGAAATGTGTTTGCGTTTTTTAAATTAATAACTTTAAAATTGTTTCAAATCTAAATATTGTATGTTGCAATTTTTAACTTTTTTGGTTATGATGACTATTTGTTGTAGTCAGGGGTTGTGCAGAGAACAATTAGAATCAGGACATGGAGTTTATAATATTATTTCTATGATGGTAACCCCAAGTTAACACAAGAAAAAGCAGAAAATCAATCCATAATACTAAAGACATAAAATATTTAGACAATGGCCTGATCCCATAGCAACATCCCACATGAGTCCAGATGAAGACCCAGAGCTCACAGCAGTGCCTCTCACGAGTCCAACTGGAGGTCTAGAGCCCACAAGAAGGACTCATGCCAGTCTCTTCTAGGGATCTGTGCTGGGAAGATCCAAAGGTCAGTGGTGGAACCCAGGAAGTCTATGCCAGTGTGGTGAAGGAGCTGTGCTGGTAGGTTGAGGGTTCTATGCTGGAGCCAAGAAGTCACACTCACAACAAAGACCAGGACTGTCCTGAAAATCACCACAGCCATCCTCAGTGACAGGGAGGCCCCGAGCTAACTCCAAAGATAAGCACAGTCCTGTAAATGCCAGGAAGTCAGTGTGATGAGTGCAACTTGGAGACCAAGCATCACATGTCTTCCCCTCCAAAGCCAGCAAGCAATGCTCGATGTGAGAACCAGAGCTTCTCCAGGAGAACCAATGGCTCAAAAACCAACAAGTAGGAGAACCCACAATGCCTCAATGCCTGAACACATGCAAACTGTCTCCTCCATGTCTCTATTTAAGATGTGATTCCAGTTATTGATTCTGGGAACTATTTCCCCTGTGGTTTGGTTCTTGTTCATGAATTTTCTACCTACCTCTATGTCTTGAAGACTTTTACCTACTTTGTATTCCAACAGATTTAGTTTTTCTGTTTTAATACTTAGATCTTTGATCCATTTAGGTTTTAGTTTAGTGCGTGGTTATAGGCATGGGTCTAGTTTTAGATTTTGGCATATGGATAGCCAGTTTTTCCAGCACCATTTATTAAAGATACTATCAGTCTTCCAGTGAACCTGTTTGGACCCTTTATCAAAGATAAGGTGGTTGAGTGTGTTCATAGTTGTTTCTTCTAGTCTATTCCATTGATCTTTAGGTCTGTTTTTATTACAGTACCATGTTGATTTTATTATGGTAGCTTTATAGTATAACTTCAAGTCAGGAATTGTGATGCATCTTGCCTTGCCTTTGCTGCTTAGAATTGCCTTTGCTCTTCTAGGTCTCTTTTGGTTCCAGATGAATTTTAGGAGTGATTTCTCTAGATCTATGAGGTATGTTAGTGGTATTTTCATTAGGATTGCATTTAGTCTGTATAGCAGTTTTGGGAGAATGGCCATTTTCACAATATTTATTCTTCCTATCCATGAACAAGGGATGCCTTTCCATTTTCTGAGGTCCTCTTCGATTTCTTTTTTTCAGGGTATTGTAATTTTCCCTGTATAGCTCTTTTACTTCTTTTTTTAGATTAATTCCTAAGTATTTCATTTTTTTGGATGCTAGTGTGAAGTGTTTGGCTTCTCTTATTTCTCTCTCAGTGATTTTTGTTGTTAGTGTATAGGAATGCTATTGATTTTTTATTATTGACATTGTATCCAGTTACATTGCTGAATTTATTTATCTAAATCTTTCAGTGGAGTTTTGTGGGTCTTCTATGTAGAGTATCATGTCATCTGCAAATAATAATTGAGCTTCCTCTTTTCCTCTTTTCCTATCTTTACTCCTTTTATTTCTCTGTCTTGTCTAATTGCTCTGGCTAATATTTCCTCTACTATGTTGAAAAGGATCAGTGATAAGGGACATCCTTGTCTTGTGCCTGATTTCAAGGTAAAGGCTTTCAGTTTTTGGCCATTTAATATGATGCTGGCTGTTGGTTTGTGATAAATGGCCTTTATCATATTGAGGTAAAGACCATCTATTCCAGTTCTCTGTACAGTTCTTATCATGTACTGCTGAGAAGAATGTATATCCTGACGTTATTGGATGGAACACTCTGTATAAGTCAATCAAGTCCATTTGTTCACAGGTATGGTGCAGTTATGTTATTTCTTTGCTGATTTTCTGTCTAGTTGATCTATCCATTTGTGTCAATGGCATGTTAAGATCTCCTGTTATAATTGTGTTATTGCTTATTTGATTTTTCATTTCTGTTAATACTTGCTTTTTGTAGCTGGGTGCTGGGAATTTGGTGCATATATATTTATGATTGTTGTTTCTTCCTCTTGAAGTTTTCCCCTAATTAGTATGTAGTGACCTTTTTTATCTCTTTGAATCATTCTTGGATTGATGTTCACATGGTCTGCAAACAGAATAGCTACCCCTGCTTTTTTTTTTTTGAGTTCCTGGTGCATGGAGGATTGTTTTCCATCCTTTGCCTTTCATTCTTTGAGGTTCCTTTGTGTTAGATGAGTTTCTTGTAGACAGCACATGGTTGGATATTGTTTCTTGATCCATTCTGCCAGTCTGTTTCTTTCAATTGGTGAATTGAGGCCATTTACATTAATGGTTATAACTGTTATATATTGGTTTATTTTTGACATGTTATCTTTCTGCTGTTGTATCTTCACCTTTCCACTCTGTTTAATTGTCTGCCATGCTTTCTTCCTATGTCTGCCGAGTTTTCTTCCCATGCCTATCTAGATTGTCTTTGAGTATTCCTTGCAGGGTTGTTTTGGTGATTATGAAGTTCTTCAGTTCTTCTTTGTCATGGAAGTATCTTTTTTCTACATCCATTTTGAAGGACAGTTTTGCAGGGTACATCAGTCTGGGTTGGAAGTCATTTTCCTTTAGAATCTGAAATACTTCACTCCATGCTCTTCTTGACTTCATTGTTTGTGTTGAGAAGTCTGCTATGAATCTGATAGGTTTTCCTTTATAGGTGATCTCTCTTTTCTCTCTAACAGCTTTTAATATTCTGTTCTTCTGTTGGATTTCTGCGATGGTGATTATTATATGTCTAGGTGTAGTTTTATTTTGGTTATGGCTATTTGGAGTTCTATATCCTTTACTAATCTGTATGTCAGTTTCTGTTCTCATGCTCGGGAAGTTCTCAGCTATTACTTCTGTAAATAGCCTCTTGATATCATTTATGATGTCCCCTTCTTTTTCATTTATCCCTATTAATCTTATGTTGTTTTTCTTTGCATCATCTTGCAGCTGTTGAATTGTTATTTCCTGATTCCTTATTATTTTTAAAAGACTTTCCTTTTCCTTTCCTGTTCACTGGCTACAATCTTATCTTTAAGGTCTGAGGTTCTATCTTCAGTTTTGTTGAAGTGGTTTTGGCAACTTTCAATAGAATTTTTGATTTCCTATATATCTCTTTTAATCTGATTCATGTATTCTATTTATTTCTTATACTGCTCATTCAGGGACTTTATCTTTTTGCTTTTTTCCTCTATTTTTTAACTGTGTCTTCTTTTGATGCATTCAGTATTTCTTTCACTACTTTTATCATTTCTTCTTTTACCTGGGAGATTATTTCAGATTTGAGTTCCTTCACAGCTTCCCATACTTGCTTCTTTATTTCAGTTGATATCATTTCAGTTATTTCATGTATATGACTACTATTTTTTTCTATGTACATGGCTCTCAGGCTTTCCTGGGATGGGCTGGAGGTTTGAGATTGCATTTTTGCCTCTTTTTTTGTCATTTTCCTATATTTCTGTGTTTCCAGTGATGTTCCAAAGCTTCCCCCAGGAGTGTTGGAAATCACTTCCTGCGCTCTAGGCTCCTGGGACTCACATGGCCCTGGCTCCCCTGGTTGAATGAAGATCACTGGACATGGTCCACTCAAGCCTGCAAAACCTCTCAAGCTTAGTCCACTGTCCTAGTGGCTTTGGTTGGCACCCAACCACCGGGAGTGATATTCCCAGAGTCTTCCTGTGTCAACTCCTCCCTGGTTGAGTGGTCACTGGGTGTGGTCCACACAAGCCTGTGAAGCCTCTGGAGCCTAGTCCAGTACGCTAGGGGGCTTGTTGGGCACCCAGCTGCTGGGAGCGATGGTCCCAAACTCTCTCCAGGCCAGCATTGGTGAGCTGGAACTCACCTCATGGCGGCATGGGCCTTGCTACCATCATGGCACATGCCTGGCTCCCCTGATGGAATGTGAACTCTTGAATTTAAAAATATATTAATTTATTACACATTTTACAAAAGAAATGAAATTCACTTAATATGCCAATTAATTTCATATTAGAACTTTGGTGACCAACACATGAATGCACATTACATCATAAATCAGTGGTTGCAAGGCAATGGCACATGTGCCAAAACAAGCTGTTCACATCACTGAAAGATCTAAAACATTCACAATCTCTGTTATATAAAATATACCAGTAAATGATTTAAGTGATATAGGTTTTAATATCCTGCCTGAAAAAATCTGAAATCTGAAATTCTCTAAAATAAAAAAAAAAACTTTCTGGATGTCTACATGATTCCACAATTGGAAAATTTCATATCTGACCACATGTGATAAGACACAGTCACAATTTAAGGACACCAGGAATGTTATATAAAATTACTTCTCACTATGTGTATACTATAGTGTGTAAGACATAAATTTTTCACACTTATGTTGTTTATTCCTTTATCTTTCTCTAATTCCTGTTGAATTCTGATGACCCATACATTTCCCTTTTTTTCATTTTTTTCTTTCTCAGAATTTTTCTGAAGTTCAGCAAGGTTCCTTAAAAAAGATTTTGAATTCTTTCACAGGCATTTTATATAACTCTATAGGACCAACCATTTGCAATTAATTTTGTCCATTTTTGATATCTTTTCTCTGGATCCACACAGATGTGTGTTGATACGTACACATTCAAGGAGAAGTTACTTATTCTAGTCTTCTCAGTCTGGCTACCTTGGAACAACTTCCAATAGAAAGCCTAATTCTGGGCAGATCACTCATTGTGGTCCCTATGCATACTTATGACAGCAATAACTCTTACAACACTAGGCAATTCTCTAAGTCAAGATAGATGAACATATTGCTAAATTTTTGTTGGATCATTGAGCAGAACTGTTTGCAGTATCACTCTTTGAATGTCCACTTTGTATGCTTTAATTTTGTAACTTGAACAACTATTTCTAAGATGATAGTATGTAATTTATCAACTAATGATTTCTTAGTGTTTATTTTTGAAATTCTGTATTATTACTACCTCTTTTTCTGTTTTGCTTATTTCTGTTTAAATAAAAATTTTTAAAAATGATTTTAAAAAGTGAAATATTGATGGTGAAATATTCTGTCTTGCTCTCAATTTTACAAAAAGAGTTTCCTCCATTTAGTATGATGTTGGTAGTAGGTTGATCATAAATGGTGTTTGTGATAGTGAGATAAGTTCTTTGATGCATATTTTTCACAGATTTTTTTCTTAAATTGATTTTGGATTTTGTAAAATTTTTCTCTGCATTGTTTGAAGTGATTATGTGAGTTTGACCTTGCTTCTGTTTGCTTGATGTGTTCCACTAATAGGATTAAGTATATTGAAACATCCTTGCATTCTGTCTATATAGGTTCTTTGGTCATAATGGAGGATCTTTTAAATGAATTTTTGTATTCTTTTTACCAGTATCTGACTGAGCATTTTTTAAAATATATGTTCATTAAATAAATTGGTCTATTTCTTTCTTTCTTTCTTTCTTTCTTTCTTTCTTTCTTTCTTTCATCAAGACAATATCAGTTTCCAGGAATGAGTTTAGCAGCATTCCTTCCCTTTCAATTTTATTGAAGAGTCTGAGGAGTATTGTTTTTTTATCTTTGAAGTTCTTATAGAATTCACCAATGATTCCATTAAGTCTTGGGGTTTTTTCAGTTGTTTCATTTTTTATTACTACATTAACTTCATTATGTGTTATTGAACTATTCAGATATTTATATCTTATTGGTTCAGTTTTAACAATTCATATGCATGTAGTAATCTATCAGTTTTTTCTAGATTCTACAATTTATTACAGTACAGATTTTGAAGTAATTACTTATTATAATCCTCTGGATTTCTAGGATGTCCATGTGATTTTGCCTTTATCAATTCTAATTGTGTTTATATAGATTCTTTTCTTTTTTTGTAAGGTTAGTTATTGTTTTTTGTATATTTTTATACTTTTGAAGAACCAACTCTTTGATTATTTAATTCTTTGCATTGTTTTTACTCTCAATTACATCTCCAATAGCCATAGTTTCCTCCTTTGTACTAATATGATGTTTTGATTGTTCTTACTTTTGTGTGCCTCTGAGACTTTGCAGGTATCTAAAACCATTAATTTGGAAAGAATTCTTCTCTTTATCATGGGAAGCAACAGAGAGCCAAAGTTCCCAATCCATCACAAAATCACAAGGGTTCACATTACGCTTTGTCAATAAGATAGGAGGGCCAGTAGATTAGGTGTATTAAGTGCATTTCAATTTCTGATACTTTGAATTTGCAGTGGGTTATTAGGTGGTAACTCTATTGTAAGGAGATGAACATCTGCATTTTTCTTTTATGTTTGGGAGACTACTCCATTAGAAAAGATAAATATTTAAGCACAGATAACTGGTCCTAGCACAAGTAAACTGAACTACAAATTCAGAAATGGAGTATAGGAATCTTCTAGTATTCCCAGATAAATCTGTTGGTCAAAAAAGTTTAAACTCCACAAATACAACTAAGAGCCCAGATGAACCTGAAGTATTATAATAATATCATACTTCCTATTTGTTCTGATTTGACCATATATGTAATGACCCAGTATTTATGGCAGGATTTATCATTTTGGTGCAAATATTTTTTATTCAGCTGTTAAGATCTGAGTAAAATTCTTCCATCATTCTCCAGTAATTTTCTATCAGACACTATCTCAATGCTTGGCACTTCATATTGTAAACCTTTCTGATAGTGAATTCTTCCCCCACATAAATAGACATATCCATCTGTTATTTTAAAAACTAGAAATGGAAGAAATAGTTTTTAAAACAAGATAGATGAAATCAGTACTTTATGATTTTTCAAGGGCTTTAAACAAACACTTAGTTCAGTGACATAATTATATAGAATAATTCAGACAAGAATTAAGAATGGTCTCTCTGGAAACAATATGCCAACCCCTTCCTGTGGATCAGTGGCAATCACAGGTCATTGGGCGGGGAAATAAGAAGCCAAACTCTTCTTGGGACCAAGCAGCTCTCATGGCAGTGGGGAGGAGAAACAAGACACCAACCACTTCCTTTAAGCCAGCAGCATTCTTGGGAAACTGGGTTGAGAAATAAGATGTCAACCCCTTCCTGTGAGGTGTCGGGTACGTGGGCCAAGGCAAGGAGAAACAAGCAGCCAGGCCCTTGTTGTGAATGGGCCAATGTGCTGGCTGGGAGACAAGAAGAGCCAAACCTGCTCTACCTCACATCATAAGCAATTGGTTGATCTGGAGAAACACAGGCTGGGATCATAGCATCTGAGGGAGGAACACACAACTTAATGTTTTTAATTTTTAATATTTGATTGACTTTGCAGGCCTAGGGCCTGTGTTTTGAGCATCTATTTAGAGGATAACAATATGCAACATAGCAACTACGGGGGATTTCCTTTCAAAGGTGGTAACCAAGGGTAATTCTCAATTATCTTATTTTAAAGTTCTGCATCATTTTCATTGTTTTGTTTTATTCAGTTTTATTCTGTTCTGTTTTGTTTGATTTTATTATATCTGATGGCATGGGCAACTATTTTCAAGATAAGAGACATCATGGTAGCCATTTTTTAAATTTCCTATTATCTTGTTTTGAAGTCCTGTATCACTTTCACTGTTTTGCGTTGATCACTATATTATTTATTTTGGTTTTTTAACTCTTTTTAAAATACAAACATCAGGACAACCCACTTAGGACCCCTTTTGTCTCTCTCTCTCCCCCTCCCTCCCTCCCTTTCTCTCTCTCAGAAAGAAGCTTTCTTTCAATAAATATATTCTGCTCTTAAAAAAATAAAATAGTCAAAAAAGTGATAAAGATCTAACTTCCATATCATTGAAGCCCCTAGAAAGAGAAGAAACAGTGTTGTTGAAAAAATTACTCAAATAAATACTTTCAAAAATCTATGAAATTTGGCAAGATATATTAGTGTATAGCTTTAAGAAACTAAGCAAACTCTAAGTAGGAGAAATCCATGAAGCACATGCAGCATTATTAAACTTCTGAAAATTAAAGTAAAGGGAAAAAATCTTGTAATAACCAGCAATAACAAAAAGTTCATCTACAAAGGAAAAACAATTCATACATCAATGGATTTAAACTATGAAAATGAGAAGAAAGCAACATATTTTTCAAGTGCTGAAGAAAAGATAACTGTCAAACTACTACTTAGGTTTTACACTTTATCCTGAATATTAATCAAAATAGATCATGGCAAAGGTTAAATGTAAGATTAAAAGTCTTGCAGAAAGAAGCAGAAAAATTCAAGATCTGGAGTGAGGCAAAGATTTTTAAACTTCTTATCAAAATCTTGACCTATAAAGAAAAAATGGATACAGTTCATGAAAAGTAAAATATTTGCACTACAAAAAAGTCTTTTAAAAGGGTGAAGAGAACTATAGTTTTCAAAGTAGAGTTAATTTACATCTTTTGTTAGGTGACTCCTAATTGCTTCATTTTATTTAGTGCTATTGTGAAAGATGTGGTGTCCCTAATTTCTTTTTCAGTGTGTTTCTTATTTGTGTAAAGGAATTCTATTGATTTTTTTGTGCTGACTTTTTATCCAGCTAGGCAACTGAATATGATTATTAAATCTAGAAGTCTTCTGGTGGAATTTTTATTCTATGTAATGTATCATGTCATGTACATATAAAGATAATTTAATTTTAAAATATAGTATTTCTGAATAATATTCATTATTATTTCAATTTTGAGTTTCAACAGCAAATTTTCCAGCATTTTGAATTATAGGCAGCCTATAAAAGTGTTATACTTCTTCCAGAAAGCCATTTATTTGGTCATTTGTGAAGGGTCAGAGAAGATTGGTGTGGGAAAAATGTTTCTTCTTTAAAGATCAAATCATAGAGAGAATCAATCAGTGAAATATTAATAATCAGAAAACTGAGCCATGCCCTCCCCCCCAATGCTTTTCTCTCAAATCTTCACAGAGGCTTTTCAAGCTTCCAGCTCTGAAACACACATGATTCTGAAACTCAGTTGAATATGTAGTCAAATACGAAAATGCAGGCTCTTTATTCTAGCACAGCCACTGCATTAAATACAATGTGTGAGCTTTGTGTAGTACCACACTCTGTACTACAAATTGAAAAAGAATGCTTTACACCATGAGAATTTATCTATAATTAATCCTCCCTACTTCAGTGATGTAAGAAATGAAAAAAAGCATTATATGTAGATAAAAGAGGTGGTCACTTATACCGTGCCATTTAAAATGTGTCAAAAAGTCTTTTTGTTTCAAAATATCCTTCAAATTTATACTAGCTGAACATATATGAAGTGATTTATAGTCTGCAAAGCAATTTCTAATGATTACTATATTTCTGTCAACAGCCCAAAAAGGGGTAGAAGAAACATTTTCATCCTGGTTTTCCATGAAAGGAAAGTGATACTAATATGTACAAGAAACAAGAGATTGTTTTAAGCACCTGGTATGCAATGATAAGTTTTTACAAATGAATATGTCATTCTCTCTATAATTCTACTTTACAGATAAGAAGAATGCAATTGATAAAGGTTAGAAAACAAACAAAACAAAAGTTGGTGATCATTAAAGCTGAGATTAGAATTCTGATCTGTACTCTTTTGATACCATAGCAAGAACTTCTCAGGCAATTAATTTAATAAATTGGTAATGCATTTCAAACATGAATTTCCAGTGTTTTAATTATAAATGCAATGAAACTAATTTGAAATTTTTTGCTTTTCAAGCCACGTTCTCAAGTATTGGAGCATATTTTTACCTCTGTGGATCAATAATTATTAATTCTCTGTCTATCTGTCTGACTCTCTTTCACTCTCTCTCTCTCTCTCTCTCTCTCTCTCTCTATATATATATATATATATATATATAGGTTAAATGTTAACTTTATATATATATATATATATATATACATACATATACTGCTATAAATGGTAACTTTTTTCAACAACTGTTTAAATTTTGCTTATTACCCTATTGTTATACCTTTATTTATAAGATATGTCACATATGAACATAAAACTTTATTTTTATTTTATTTTTATTAATATATTTACCTACTTTAGAGAAATATTCTCTAGAGTACATAATATCTCATTTAGAAAACTCAAACACTCCAATGTCACTAAAAGCCCCCACACACACACACACACATACACACCCCTCTATTTTTCTCTGTTTATCTAATAATTGAAGCTGGATATCTTAACACCTTAACCCTGTCACAGCTCAAGATTTCATGACTGTTTTAATGTTAGTATTTATAATAATGGGCTCTTATTAATAATAATTCATCAAGAATAGTCACCTGACGCTACCCTATTTCACTTGTCACCAATTCAGCTGTCCCAAGTCAAAGTTATACTCCTTACCACTTAATAGACCACCAACATATATCTAACACTTTAATCACTTTCTGCTTCCCTTCATGAGAAAGGTTTCTGAGATGTAAGCATGGGTGACTTTTTCCTTGTAAAAGTTCCTCTTGATGAATATCAATGAGTCTGTGTATTAAATAAAGTAAACTAGTATCTGTTATACACGTGTTTTGTTCTGAGCAACCTACATCATTGACCTGGAGATATATGTGTTTAAATGTTAGAAGATATAGTGTTGGGCTGTCTGTGAGTATTGTCTGCCATTCACTAGCTGTGCAAGTATGGAACTTGAACTATTACTTAATTGCACAGACCCTTTCTTTGTTTTTTTTAATAAAATGTATATAATTGTAGTTACTAGCTGAAAAACTTGCTGTGGTCATTAAATGAAACAAATCACATGTCCAACATGCAGTAAGTGGTCAAAAATCTATCACTTTTTTCTTCTTCCTTTTTTGCGTCATATAACTAATCCCATTCACTACTTAATTTTCAGTTCTGTCTCTAAGCAAAACAAGGAAAAATCAACCAATATGTCTTGAAAGAATTTTTAACAACTTCTGATTTGTACAATGAAATCTCCTGCTCCTGCCCGACTCCAACATGTCACCCATTTGGTCATGCCCTTCACATGTGTTTGTGTGGGGTCTTACTCCCAGCACTGACCGTGGATCAGTGAACGCTCCCACCCCGCTGCTGGCTCCGCTCTCCGCTGGACTCTCCAACCCCCGACTTCAGCGCTGCTGTGCGTCATGTTTGGAATTCACCCAGTTTCAGGCAGAATACTTTGGTCAGCTTCATGTGCTGCTGGTGAGGCTGGAGTGCCATATGACATTGTGCTGGAAATGGATGAAATCAACCATGATTTTCCAGACACTGATTTGGTCCTTGTAATTGGAGCTAATGACACTGTTAACTCAACAGCTCAAGAAGATCCAAATTCTATTATTGCAGGCATGCCGGTCCTTGAGGTCTGGAAGTCATAGCAGGTCATTGTCATGAAGAGGTCTTTGGGTGTTGGCTATGCTGCAGGGGATAATCCAATTTTCTACAAACCTAACACTGCCATGCTTCTAGGCAATGCCAAGAAGACATGTGACGCTCTGCAGGCAAAAGTAAGAGAGTCCTATCAGAAGTAAATGCTACAAATCATGCTGGTGTCCAGCAAAGCCACCCCTTCAATTGTAGGAACGAAGTATCAGTATACATGGCTGATGCATATCTGTAGAAAACCTGGAAGAAAAAGAAGACTGAAGAAAGCCAAACAAATAAAAGGAAATTTTTCAAGAGCAGTGATCCCTTGATTAAAAAAAAAAAAAGATTTAAAATTCTAAATGTCTCTCTGTGTGTGTTTCTCTTTATCTGTGAAGAAAAAATATTTTATGGAAGAAGAAAGAACAATTTCATTTTAGATGTAGTACTGTTGGATTTTTAAATCACCCTTCAATATCCAGAAATGTTTTCTGAAGTTGAATGTTTAGTTTCAGGACTTATTCTATGCTTGGTTCTAAAAAATATAACAGTGTAAACACTTCAGGTGCCGGCAGTTACGTTTTCATCAAACATGACTAATTTGAAACTTTTGTTAATTCCTGAACTGTTCCCTTGCATTTTAGTAATCATCAAAATTGATCATACCTGATATGTTTCAATTTTTCAAATTGTGCTTCAGATTCTATATTTACAGGGTATATTTTCTCACTTCTATTTTATACTTGAAATGACTAATCTTTCAACAATGATGGAAACAATTGATTTTCTTTATATGTTCAGTGAAACATACAACTTGAAAATATTAATTATATTTTTGAAAACTCCATTTCTAATTGGAGATCACCTTAATTTCAATCAATTTATAATGTGTAATATATTAAATACATGAGAGGCATACAACTATTTGACTAATAAAACAAGAGTATCATGTTTTCATATGATATAACAATTATCTCTGGTAAAAAAATCTAATGTTGAATAGTTTGGTGTACAGTTAAAACTGGGGAAAGACCTACTATTTTGAAAAGATGAAGTTAACCTCTCAGCTGTTTAAAAGGATGGAATTGTTTTTCAAACTAGAGCTTGTTTTGACATCTGTGTATTTACGATGCTTGAGAGAAGTGATGACTTTTTCCTGTTAGTTACCTCTGTTAATCTGAGCTCCCTTAAGGATCATATCCTTGGTAGAAGAAGTCTAGATTTTGTGACTTTGCTATTGTGCCAAAAGTTCTAAATATAGGTGAATGTGATACACAACTAGAATACATCTGTTAATCAATTTGGCATGAAATTTCTCAAAACAATTATGAACCAATGAAAAACTGTCTCTGAGCCAGAAAGAAAGCCAGTGTATAAGTTTTTTTGTTGTAACTCCCATATGCTCATGTTTACTATGTTTACAGAGCACAGTATTTGTTGGTTTGGTAATTGATTTCTGTTTTTGCTGTGGTAGAGATTAAGAGGGGTGTGTGTGTGTGTGCGTGTGTGTGTGTGTGTGTAAGCAAGAATGATTCCTTTAAATTTACAAGTATTGATACAATTTATTGGTGAAGCAGAGTTTACTAGTAACCTGAGGACTGAAGTTTATCATGAAAGTTCTATATGAAGATATTCAAATCACTTTACTCTTTTCCTTGTCATATAGTAATTGTAGGTATATCTGGAAAGTGACAACTTCGATTGTTCTAACAAGATAGTTTCTGCATTCAGTTTAAACAAAAAAAATCATACTTGGATTTATTATAATTTAGATATAATTTAATTTATATTTGGATTTATTATAATGAGCTTTACATAAATACAATTTTGTAAAGTATGATCTAATTCTTTGAAATTTGCCAATCCTTAGTCATCTAACTGTGTGAATTGAATTGAAACTTTGTGTTCCAATGGTCTTATTTAATTTTGTTGTTTAGGACATGTGAAAGATTTTTGGATATACAATTTCTCAAATTAATGCTAAACAGGTTGATGGTCTTGGTTAATTAAGAATAGCCAGGTCTAAAACAACAAAAATGGACTTTCACATCCTATTTTAGTCCACTTTTTTTGATATTTCATGCAACTGGTAGATATGACTTATTTTTATATTATTCACGTTATATCAGCTATCTATTTTATCTTGTTCCAACAAACATTTTTCCTGTAAATTTAATTCTTTTTTTATTTAAAAAAAGAAATCACCTGTTTTGGATTTATTGTCATACATCATTTGACTTAAAACATATAAAAAATATAAACATATATTTATGTAAGTGAAGCAAAGCACTCCAGAATAGCAATAATAGTCTACTGAATTTCATGTCCGGCAGTAAGGAGTATATTATAAGTTACCTTTAACATTGCTGGTGGTGAGAAATAATCACACTCTCACCCATTCATTCTTTTCACACATTGAAAGGCAGGTGGCAATAGAGAAGACAGGACAACTACTTATGGTTCTATAGCATAATAATAATGCTTGGCCCATTCTGGGATAATGTAATACTTTCGTGAATCACGTGCTTTAATACACTGAATTAGATGGCCACAGATTTCTAAAAATATCTACTCTATTTTCTAGAAGTACTTTTTAGATAACTAAAACCTAGAAATTTCCTACAGGCATGACTACATTTTGAAGGTAAGTTAATGATTAAGATTTTGACAATTGTGTACCCAGAGACCAAAATGACATGCTTTTTGTCACCTCCTCATTAGTTTAGTAGAAATAGAGAAATTTATCCTTATCTCTATATCCTTATTTTTTTTTTACTAAAAAGAAAAGACATTTTGAATAAAAACTTGCCTTCAGTTAAACATCTGCAAAATTTCTTTGGAAAAATGTCCACATGACATTGGCAGAACAGCCACATTCTTAATGAGTAAACATATCTTGGAATTATCATCACTTGATATTGATATAGGGGAATGAAACTCCAGACCTACTATGTCTGGTATGACCTTGTGTCCTCTTGAATTGAACAACGAATTTTAGGAACAATGGATGTTAACAGCAGAATATATTTATTGAGAGAAAGAAAACTTCTGTCTAAAGAGAGACAGAAGGGATCCCAAGCAGGCTGCCAAGGACTCTGTCTTTCCACGAACTTTTATAGAATAAAACCATGGGTTCAAGGTGGGGGAAGACTGGGAGCTCACAAGGCAGATTGGCATAAGGAGGGATATAATGGTAGTTAGCCAATAAAATCAACAGTTCAGGTAAAATTGATTACATTAGGAACAAATGGGGAAGACAGTCACTTAGAAAGCAGGCATTCGTAGAGCAGTGACTCTTTCCTAGCGGGGTGGGAACTATTTAGGGTATCAGTCCTCAAGATATGGGTGCATTTGTTTTGTCTTTGTCTTGAGGCCTGGCCCACAGCAGAAGGCGTCAGCTTCCCTGGGGGTTGCACTGTTGTCTGTACTAGCTCCATGGAGGACCCAGCCCTATATCACTGCCTATAATATTTCTAACTAACTCAGATGCCTACAACAATATATCAGTATAGTTTTCAATATTGATGCAGAGAATATTGAGTAATACCTGAATATATGGCATGAAATAAAAGGCCTCTGGAAATAAATGGCCTGGCTGCTTTCACAACTAACCTACTTTTTGTCAAGACCTCAACCTCCATTACACATTTTCTCTTCTTCAAATCAGTCATTCAGATGAACAAAATAAAAAGGAATAAACTTTATTACTAGCTCAATGAGAAACTGAGTTAGCCTGACAGCTTTTTGTGTAAAGGTAAGTTCTAATGTGATTCTAGTTTCAACTTTAACTTTAAAATTTTAGTGCCTTCAAATGTTCCCTGATGAGTAAAATGTTACTTGTCATCTGATTGATTTCTGTCTCTAGAAGATCCAAATGTCTTTTTATATTACTATTTCTGCTAAATATGAGCAATAGTTAGGGTTAGAACTGAACTACAAAATTTCATTGTTTTCCCTTTCTTCCAAACTTTCCTTTGAAATAGAATGCTATCTCTTGCTCTGTCCATCTAAATCATATGTATCCTATAGATCATAGCTGAAAATACATCCCCGCATGAAATCTGTTGAATTATTTTAACTCCTCATAGTTCGTGTTCTATTTTCATTGTTGTCTTAGCTTATGCCCTGAGGGCAATGGCTCATTACTATTTTTTTCTATGCTAATCTTTATTTATTTTATAGATGTCATTTTGTTTCCTTGGAAATTTTGAATATTACTTGAAGGCACCTTGTTTTGCATGTGAGCACTTTTTGCTATAATTCATATTTAACACAGTAGTGAATATATTCAAAAAGCATTGAGTAAACATGTGTATCTGTAAAATAGCAAAAGATTAGGAAATAGAATCTGAAATAATATCTGGGAATAATGAGGACCATGGCTTTGAAGAAATTTTCAGAGTCTTGACTTTTGTCACAATTCTCATGTGTTTGGTCCCCATATTACATTCACCCTCATGTAACACAATTAAGGTCATATATTACAAAACAGGTAATTCTAAGTAAAAATGGCTTAATATTTCAATTACCTGACAATTATAAAATTATTTCCTGAGGCTTTGTCATTATTCAGACAAAACAATGCAGCCTCTCATATGCAAACTACTTATGTGATGTTGGAGACCACTACCAAGGGACTCTGATCAGGATTTAAACTTTACTAATTGGCATTCTCGGTTTATCTGTGAGTCTGTTCTAGGCCTCAGCCCCTTTCCTGGCCATGGGAGCTGATTCATAGTAAGTGAATCTCTATGAATCACTGGTCCTGACTGATGTCTGTAGTGGCCTGTGAGGCCAGAGGTACCTCAAAGGGCAAGATAGGGCCACAGCTTAAGACACCTTGTCTCCAACACTAATTAAGTAAGTAGAGATTGCAGCTGAAGGAATTTCACTCCTGCATTTGCATTCCTACCATAAGTATTATCCTGGAGTTAAAACCGTTCTTCCTAAATTGGCATAATTTACTACTTGGAGAAGTCTTTGAAGTAACTCCTAAGGTCCTTCTCATTTCCCCTGCTTTCCTCAGTTTCCCCATCTTTTCTCCTTGGTCCTAACAAAAGTGGGCTGATCCAGAGAAGTGTTCATCTTAGCCCTTGGAGTCTTGAGCTCAGTGAAAGGGTTTTGATCCTCCTGGAGCCCTAAAATCATACCAATTGTCTCATTTTATTTCAACTTCTGCCATACACTCATTTGGGAGATTGGGAATCTAGGTCAGGACCTGATACGTAAAAGTGACTTACCAAGTGTTGAGAACCATTAACTGCAGTTGCATTTTTTCTCTCTAATATGGCTAGTGCTTAAATGGTTTCAAAACTCCACTGCAATTATTTGCTAAGAATAAGTCTTCTTGTACATGTGGACAGGAGTATAATAAAGTGAAGCAAGAATAGAAACTGAAGCTGGAGAATCATGAAATTTATAATAGTGACATAGTGAACAGATAGTCAAGTGAGCAAATTCCTCTGGGAAACATGCTGGAAACAGGCCATTTTCATTTTTCAATGAGATTAAAACTATTCAATGGTCTATATATAGATAGACAAGGCACCATGGAAGGAAGATGTAGACTTAAAGACCTCAAAGGTAATCAAAAGTTGTGTTGCTTTACAGCAGTGGCCATTCCTTTGCATTAGAACATTGAATTTTACACTATTCTTCCTCCACTTTCTATTCCTCTTTTCATGTCACATGCCTATACACTGAAACACATGAGTTTTGAATATGATATCTTTCTTTAAGAAATAAAGGAAGTATACTTCACTATTGAATTGTAAAAGCATATACAGATAAAAAGAATAAAAAAGACAGTGTTCAAGGTCTAAATTTTACAGTACAGAACTTAGGTAAATGTAAGGAAATGAGCCAAGTTTATGGCTATATTCTGCAAAAATATTAGCAATCTTAGATGCAGGAATAACCATTGTAATTTTAAAACAAATAATCTGAAGATCAATGATAGAAAATGAAAATTATGAATGTACACTTGCTTAAAATTGGAAAGGTAGATATAATTTAGCCTGAAAGAATTGAAAGTCTCTTGTGAAAAGAAAAGCTACAGAGAAAAATGTGAGTTAATATTCATATATTTATTATACTTGCAACTCTTATAATCCTTTGTACTTAGATGTTAATATCCTGCACTTCCTATTTCAGGAAGCACATACACACACACAAACAAAGCTGATAAACTGAAAGGCAGGCTAAAAGATAGAATGCAAGTTGATTGGAAAAGATAAACCTTACTTCAAATTTTATGCTGCTTTACTTTATATTATTTTCAAAGATGCAAAAACAATTTAACCTCCCAAACCTCTGTTCTCCATCAAGATAATAGTTTGCATCCCCAAATTGAAAGTTCAATTACAAGATGGTACACAGCTGAAGGATTATGTTCTGAATTCAAGAAGAGATTTGATAACTACCTTTTATGATTAAATATTTAGAAATTACAACAGGTCATGCTATTGTGATTTGTTCTAAATCCTTTTTGAAATGTTCTCTTTTCAACTTGTAAGCACCAGATGGAGTATAGTGAATGCTTTTACTATACATCTATTAGTATGCAAAAAGCAGTCCCATATCTAGCCCCAAAGAGTGTCACAAGTTTATTCCCTTTGCCCTTCCATTCCTTTAGTCCCTCCCTTGCCTAGCAACTGGTTACCCCAGTAAAACAATTCTAAGACTTGTAAGCATTTGGTCTCTGGTTTCGTTCAAGTTGTCAAAGTCTCTCTTAGGCAGAAGTGAAAATCAATTCTCCTGACTGAGTTAGCCTGTGCCAGCATTTGGTGTGATTTCTGTATCACCTCGTGAAGGCAATCCTGATCGTATTTCTCCATGGACTGTACTAAAAATGTGTAAGTACATAATTGAGTAAAATTGTTTAATTTTAAAGGTAAAAGTCAGTATGGATATGTTTGATATGAAACTAGGACAGGGATAAGTAGTTTTTGGTGGGTAAGTGAGAGCACAGGTTAAAACCTGAAAGACAAATTTAGATGGTAAGAGTACTAAACATAAGAGTGGAGATTTTTAAAGATATTTAAACACAATTTTGAAACAAAATTATATGAATCCCTGTTTTAAACAGTGTACTTTATGAACAAGGAAATTTTTATTCTAGGGTATGATATGGCTTAAATATAAAGGAAATTTAACAGAAATTGTTATATCTGTTGCTTCTTGGAGACAAACAGTAATGTTTGTTAACATACTTAAACTTTCTTAGAGTTCTGTGGAAAAAAATAAAGTGTTTCTTCTCAGAAGACATTCCCAGACGGTCTACTAGAATATGATCAGTAGGTTTAATGGGTCACAGATAAGTAAATGGACATGAAAGAGCAATATTTTGTGCCATATGTGTACAAGGAAACAATGCTGGTCATCTAAACATTGTTTGCTGAATTCAGGAAATATGAAAATAAAGCAGTCCCACAAAGCAGCTATGGTGTACAATCATGTAGGCTGGTGTTAAAAAGGAATTTCATGTGAAAGAATTATTGGACAAATAAAGTATGTAAATAGAGAGGATATTCTATTTTTTTAACCTGCTATATGTTAGTGAGTTCAGTCAAATACATATTTAAGATATTTTCTTGTCACTGCATGCTCATTTTTAGTAACTTTTATTTCTTTATTTCTTTTTTTTAAAACAAGTCTTGCAGAGCATGTCCCTTCCTCCATAGTGGCAGCTGTGGATAAAAATGGGACTAAGAATCTGCAACATGATGTTAGCCTCCCATATCTGAACTCCATTTTAAAGAATGATAAGGATGATACAGTGTCCTGGGGACACTGTCATCACATATTGAGACCTCCATTCAGTCTGTTGACAGCTCTGACAGGACACCAACTGGATCGCTCATCTGAAAAAACAAGATCCCGCATTCTAAGTCATTCAAGAGCTCTCAGTTACCACTGTGGGCTACCAACTGTTGTTGTGAAATATATGCTAGCAACACCAGAAGTAAATAATTCCCAGTATCTGGCAGAATATAGGCAGAAGAGTCAGCATTCTATTGATGTGTCTCAGGCAGTATTTGGCAGTCATCTGGCAGTGATGATAGGGGGCACAAGCATCATTAACTTGGCTACTGAGAGGGATGGCCATAATACAAGGCTACATATGGCTTTGCCACAATCCCCACTGTTCTTTACACCTAGGGGCCCACAAGTAAGACCCCCTACATGTATGTCCATCCTGAGATCAGGAGCAATAATAGAAGTGCCTCCACGAAACACTAGAAGGGGCTCTAACAGAAAGCTGGCTGATGTTTCTTTTCCACACAGAGGCCTAGGATATCTTGTGGATAATTGGCCAAGGCCTACTCCCTTGTTTTTCTGTGATCTGGGTTTTCTTGGCTCAAATACTCATTATTTTTTATCACCTCCACCTCTGAGTTTCAATGGGGATCTCATTACATCCATTGCCTCGCCTCTTCCCCTAGTGTTTGGCCTTCCTCTGTTACCTTATTTTGCTCATCCTCATTTTGCAAGAATGATATCTCCTAGATCTTCAAATAAAAAATTCAACTGATGGCATAAAGGAGGAGGAAGAAAAGCTTTGGGGGATTGCTAAATGTTACACTTACGTTTTCATAATGAGAATCCCTATCCTTTTGTACTCTGTTTTGCACTAATGTGTCTTTCATGGAGATTCAATAAAGATTCTAAAGCCTGAGATCTTGTGATACTTTTAATTTCCACCCTCAGAACCTCATTTTTGAATGTGATTTTCTACCTTTAAGCCAATTGAAGCATAAATGTTTCAGCGTTTCCTAAATAGTTTGGTTGAACATTTATCACTGTTTAAGAATGACTGGCCTTGTGTGACATCTGTAGAAACAGCTGTTTGTTGTTAAGCCAAGTCCTAAGGTGGGGAATTCCTACAAATCTTGGAAGAATTCCTCTGAGTCTAACAGGTAAATTGGAGTAAGTTTCATGAAGGCAGACAGGCCAAACTTTATATAATAAAGAAAAGTATATGAAGGATCAAAGGACCCAGAGGAGACTAAGAAGAAAATACCAGACCCAACATTTCATTGCCAGTGAGAAGAAGCAGGCTGAGTAGTCAGAAAATAAGAAGGGAGAAAAAAAAGGAGTCTTAGATCATAGTTTCAATTTAAAATAAGTGTCTCCATCCTACTTTTCACTGTTGCTAAATTGTTAGTGCAGGAATGGCGAACCATTTAGAGCTTTCGATGATACAAACAGCCTGCTGCAGCACGTGCGTCATAGGTTCACCACCATTGCAGTATATTATGCTATGGCTGGCTTAATAGTCCAGAAAGAAGGTGAAACAGGATAGATGTTTTCAACTACTCTGTGAAAAAAGGACTACTATATTCTCAGAACTTTTATGTGCAAATGAAACTCTTACTAATGTGGAACTTCCTTAAATATTGTTGGGATATTTCTTCATAATTGGCTACAAAACTAAATTATAAATACAAATCAGAGAGATTATCCAACTGCCCTGGTGAGGATTTTGAACATTCTAATGACAAAGCCATAGGCACAACATTAATTTTGGAAGAATCCAAAGTTTGACCACTTTGTACCCTAATTCATTATATGGGAAAGTGCTCTAAAGCATAATGTCAATATACAAGACAGCCACTAAATTGGAAATATCTTTAGAGGACAATTCTTCAAATAAACATTTTTTAACATTCATAGTTAATTGTGTAGGTGACATAATAGAAAGATGCTGATAAAAACTACAAATCCAAAGACACCTACCTTTTAAGAAAATCTATTAATATATTTTTAGCATCACTAATAGATTCTTTGCTACTGTGACAAGAGGGACACATGGATTCCTGAAGTTTCTTTTTCTCCATTTGTTTCTTAATAGGTCATTCTAAATATACAGGCAACATTATGAGACTTAGCACAAGCATCTGAGTAATGCTTGATAGAATTCCTCTCAATCTGTGTATGTCCAGAAGCTGGCAGGATTCCATCAATTCACTGTGGTGAGTTGAGCAGCAGAATTCAGCAAATCATCTGGCAGCTGCTTGCTATGAGATAGTTTAGTCCCAGCATACCAAACACTTACTGAAGTTTCAGGCTTAACGAACAGAGGAGTTGTGCATGCTTATAGTCATAAAAAGTATCTTTTGAACCAGATGTTAAAAGATATTTTGACTAGAAATCAAATTGTGTCAATGGAAGTGCTGCATCTGCAGAGATTTGGCAAAAAATGTGGTAAGTGTAAGTAGGATAGGATTTTCTTCCTTTCACAAAGAAAGTAACACAGACAAATGCTTAAAAGACTTTACCTGCAATTACAGAAATCCATTAAAAATTCACTATGACAAGAATGTGCCACCAACACAGTCTGCTTCTTTTCCACCCTCTGTCCTTACAACCCTGTGTGTTTATAATTTTTATAGAATTTCAAAACACTGAAAACATATAGTAAGCAACAAAAAAATGTATTAGCAAATTGAGTTTTCAAATTTTACTTTCACCTCTGTGGTATAGGATAAACATTGTGTATTTAGAGCTTTGTGTCTGTATCAGGTTTCAATGTGTGTGTGTCCTGCTGTCCGAGGCAAGTGACATGGAAATATTTTCATTTAATAATGACTTCCATATGGAAATGTTGTATCACTTTTTATCATACATGCCAGTGTCCTTAATGACAGCAAGCCATATGTTTATAAACCAGTGATTGGTTTTAAATTTGCTATTTTAAATTTTTTCTGGTAGAACTTGAACCAATATTAGTGCTATATCATAGCATTCATTTTAGAAAGAAAATTCTCATAAAGTAATATATTCAACCATTTTGAACATATATATTTTCTCTTAAATGCCTCATGAAAATAAAACAAAAAGAAAGATAAGCATCGATGAAGTAGACTTTTCTTCTGACCATAAATGGGGTGTTTTAAGTGGTTCCTTTTCTCAGCTATAATCATCGTCATGAAAAGATTCATGTGTTACTGTTTATTATTTACAGTTCTCATTATATTCTTTGTCACAAGACTATAGCATCACAATTTTAATGTCCTACATATTCTCAGAAAATTACAAACAGTATAACTTTGACCTTGTCTATGTCCCCAAGTATGATTCATTAGCCATTTCTATTTTCCACTAAATACAATTGCTGTAGCCTGGATGGAAATGGTACAAATGCAACTAATCAGAGTGCAGAAAACTGAAAAATTTAAAGTTCAAAGTTGTGAGATTTTTAGAGTTTATAGTCTATAAACATGAATGGCATTGAAATCAATCTTTATTTTTCTGAGGATTAATGTAGCAAAAAAACTAAACAGGATGAAAAAAATTTATTTTCCTGACAGTGTTATGGTTGAGATCATAGTACTGCTTTCACTCACCAATGGAACAAGAATTTTATTGTATGCTTCTTACTAAATAAACTGATAGCACATATATAATGGGATGAAATAGCCATAGTATAGCTAGCACAATATATTATAAAAATGGTGTGCCATTATTAATAGTCACTGAATGATATTATTATTTCTTTAATTGTAGGTTTGTGGAAAATGATTCTATTTCAAGATAAATGGGCTAAACCCAAAGACAAAAGAAAATTTAGACAGAACACATTATGTCCGTATCCTAGGCTAACTTTTTATCACAACAGTTTGCATTCCTTCCTTACAATGAGCCAGATTTGTGAGAGTCCAAAGAAAGAAAATGTTGATTGAACTAAAGTACGTGAAAGTTTATCCATTTCTCTGTGGTAATATTTTTCCATGTAATAATAAAAATATATATCAAATCAATTATAGATTTTAGTATTTTAATAACTTGGAATTCATCACACAGTACTTTTATCTAAATGTTATATAAAATTGACTGTAATTATTAACTTGGTGTCATGTGATGTTGCAGTACATATATACATTGTATAATATGCAAATAAGGTTAAGCATATATATCTCCTCAAATCTTTGCTAATTCTTTAAGGCAAAAGCTTTCAAAACCTGTTCTTCTGGCTTTTTGAGATACACATTACATCATCATGAGAGTCAATACATTGTGCAATACCACACCAGAATTTCTTTCCCTATTTAGCACTTAAGACTCATTCATCAGCTTCTCCCTTTTATAATGACTGCCATGTTATTGCAAATAACAGGATTTTTAAATAAATGCTATCCCATTGTGTACATGTGCCACATTTGCTTTGTGTATTTATCAATTGACAGGCATTTAGTTTGTTTCCATTATTTGGCTATTGCAAATGGTTCCAAAATAAACATTTCAGTGCCTTTGGATACATACCCAGTAGTGTAATTGTGGTATAGGACAGTTATTTTTTTAAATTTCTTGTGGACCCTCCAACCCGTCTTCCATTATGGCACAGGTAATTGACATTCCCAGCAACAGTGTGCAAGTATTCCATTTTTTCCACATTCTCAATAGCATCTATTAGAGATACTAAAAAAAAACTTTTTTAGTATCTCTATTTCTCAATGAAACACACTGTCAGACTTATTTTTATAAGTGACTTCATTATTGATTTTGGAGAATGGATTTCATTGAAGAAAAATGACTCCATTTTACTCAACTCTGAAAATTTCTTTCCTTAAGTAAAATAATTTAAAGCATATACATCCATGAATTTCCTGTATAAGATTATGTATTTAATGGTGTCTGATCATATATTTTACAGTGACATGTATGTTTATGACTAATTTCATCCAACATTCCAATATTAAGAGCTATGACCCAGAGGCAAAGTAGTACTGGGAGTATCAGGTTGATGGATGTTGTTTGTGCATGTGAAAAGCAGCAAAACAGAGTAAGACAGAAGATTAAAAATAGAGATATGCAAGGTTACTGTCAGTTGAGAAGAGATGAAATACTTTAGAACAGGAATCAACCACAAATTAGAATTACTGTAGAAATCCTAATAAATTTGGACGTAGGATAATATAATCTAGAGAAGATATAGTTGGGCAGTTTGAACACAAAACAAATCATCCTATGGATTAAGTGTTTCATGACAGAAATAGCTACGTGTAGGAGCCACATTTCTAAGGCGGTAGAGATGAGGTGATTAAAGAAACACTATCCAGGCTTCCTAAAAATAAATCTGTCTCCACTATTTCACTCTTTCCTGTAAATATCATAGGCCTTAGATACCAAGCAGTCTCCTATTCCTTATGTGATGCCAGACATGTTTTTTGGTTTATGTTTCATTGAGCCACTATATTGGACTTGATAATCAAATAGATTCTTAAGGATAATTCTAATATGTGAATTAGACTCAAGTAAGAACCATGGTAAAGGCTGAAGTAAGAATATTTTATCTCCAAATTTTCAAAAATAACAGGCAATGAATTATTTTTAATTTAAAATGTAATATAACCTTAGTGTGGTACACTGTTCATTCTCCAATTTTGTCATTCATTTTGCTCACTAAATTGTAACTTTCAGGAACAGAGTTGCTGACTTTATTTGCACATGTGTCACCTAGAAACCAAGTACTCTACTAGTTTTCCATGGTAAACATTTATAGCTCCTTTACATATAAAATTGCTATACACTTTTTTTCTTATTGATTGTTTTAGACAGCATTTCTCTCTGTAGTTCAGGCTGGCCTTGGAGTCAACATGGTACGTAGCTGAGGATAACTTCAAACTAGAGGTTATCCTCTGCCTCAGCTCTTAGCATGGGAGGATTATAAGCATGTACCACCATACCCAGTGCCATACATTTTGTCAATCCTCATTAGTACTCTACAGTTATAAGTAGATGAGTACATGTAGGTGAATTATCTGTAAACAGAACATTCTTATTCTTTAAAAATTTGTATTAATAATCAGTCACATGTATAGAAAAATATTCAAATATAGTATTTCATAATGTAAAAAGACCTCTGAGATAGTCTAAAGATCATTGTAATAACACAGATAATCCCATATGTATAAATAACATGAATTTAAAGCAAAAACTCTTCAGAGATTATATGAAATGTTATAATTTTGTTGTTAGCAATTTTCTTAAGCTATTTACAATCTATAGGTATTAAAGTTTACCAAGTTTATAATTAGTTAACTCTGTTAATCACACAAGTGTAACATACCCAAGAATATATCCCTTCAAAATGGTGTAAAATTTATCTCTCCTTTACCCACTGTATATGAAGTGAAGTTATATAAAATGCCAATTCCATGGTCTAAGTGTTACATTCTATATTTATTTAATTTTTTGGGATGGCACTTTACTTATTTTATTTAAAGAAAAAAATTGAAACAGAAAGAAGGTAGAAGTAATACAAAATTTCAAAAACAAAACAAAACAAAAATAGTAACCAGTAAGAAATCACTAGTTGATAATTAAATATTTTCCTCTTAGAAGTAGTTGTTCAAGTTACAAAAGAAAAGCCTACAAAGTGGACATTTAAACAGTGAGACTACAACCAGGTCTGTTCATCTATCCAACAAAAACTTAGTAATATGGTTATCAATCCTATACACTTAAACATACGTGCAGTTATATCCTTTAGAATACTTTGGCCTCCTCTATTTTTTTCTTTACAATAACTATAATCCACTCTTGTAAAGTACTTAGAAATTATACAGATGTAATAGTCTCTACATATATACATAGCCTTTCTGTATTAGAGGGAGAAACAAATCAAAACAAGTCAACAATACAAATTCCTAGATAAACACAAAATGAAAAGGACATATAAAACCACAATACTAGGTGATCTACAGTAGTTACTATGATTGCCCTTGTTATTTTCAATAAAATTGTCTATATCATCAAACATTATAATTAAACTTAGCATTGCATTACACTATTAGTAAAAACTAAACACTGGAGACAATATAGGACTTCCAAGGCAGTTAATAATTAAACCAGAATGGGAATCCTATTGAATCTTGTCATCTTCAGAGTAGTTGCCTCTACTCTCAGACTTGATATTCTCAAGCATACCAGAGTCAAATAAAATCAGTCAAGATAAAACAGCGATATAACCAATCTTCTCTGTTTTATCTCTGCTTTACTATTTTTCTGTCACTGTTCTTTACTTTTCTCCTTCATTCCACTGTCTGCCCCTTTCTTTGAGGACTTTCTGCCATTGTTCCTGGAATCTTGGTTATTTTCTTCTCTCTCTCTAGAATGTCCTTCAATATTCTTTGAAGGGTTGGATTGGTGGTCATGAACTCCCCTAGTTCCTCTTTGTCATGGAAATATCTTGTCTCTCCATTAAGTTTGAGAGACAGTTTTTCAGGGTATATCAATCTGGGTTGGAAGTTATTTTCTTTCAGGGCTTGGCATATTTTGCTCCAAAATCTTCTTGATTTGATGTTTTGCATTGAGAAGTCCGCTGTGATTTTAATGAGTTTTCCTTTATAGGTAATCTGGTGCTTTTCTCTGAATGATTTTAATATTCTGTTCTTGTGATGGATTTCTGGGATCCTGATTATTTTTTTATTTAAAGAGAAAAAAAACAGAAAAAGGATAGACATAATACAGAAATTCTAAAAGAGATAAACAGTAAGAAATCACTAGTTGATAAATTACATATTCTTCTTTTAGAAATAGTTGTTCAAGTAAAAAAATTAAAGCACACAAAGGGGACACTCAAGCAGTGAGACTGCAAACAGAACTGTTCAACAAACCAACAAGAACTTAGAAATACGGTTATCAATCTTACACACTTAAATATACATGCAATTATATCTTCTATGTCACTTACTATTTCCTCTTTTTTACAATAGCAATTATACATTTTTTAATATTTTATTTAAAGAAAATAAAAAAGCATAACAGAAAAAAGTACAGCAACAGTACAGAATTCTAAAAGAAAGAAAGGAAACAAAAAAAGGAAAAAGAGAAAACACCCACTAAGAAATCACTAATTTATAAATTACATATTGTCATCTTGAATGTAGTTGTTGTACCTACAAAGTTAAAGGATACATAGCAGACATTCAAACAGTGAGAGGGCAAACAGTTCTGCTCAAAGATCCAACAAAGATTCAGCAATATGGTCATCTATTTTACACACTCAAACATACACACAGTTATATCACTTAGAGCACTTTCTTTCCCTCTCTTTTTTACAATAGCAATTACACATTTTGAAGTTTTATTACAGTTGTGGTTCTTACTTTTTACACTAAAGACACAATATGATATTTATGAATATGATTCTTATTTATTTCCCTAATGAGGATAGTCTCGAGTTGTTTCCATTTACCTATGAAGGCCTCAAGATCATCCTTTTTATACCTGAGTAATATTCCATTGTAAAAAATGCCACATCTTTTTCATCCACTAGGCAGTAGATGGGCATCTTTGGTGTTTCCAGGATTTAGCTATCACAAATTGTGCCACTATGAACATGGGTGCACATATATCACTGGGATATGAATTTTTCAGTTCTTCTGGGAAAATACCCAGGAGGGATACAGCTGGATTGAATGGGGCTTCCAATCCTAGTCTTCTGAGAATTCTCCATATGGATTTCCATAGTGGTTGCACCAGTCTACATTCCCAGCAACAGTGGAGCAGTGTTCCCTTTTCCCCACAGCCTCGCCACCATTTGTTATCAGTTGATTTCTTGATGGCTACTATTCTTTTCAGAGTGAGGTGAAATCTCAGTGTTGTTTTAATTTACATTTCTCAAATGACCAGTGATGGTGAATGTTTCTTCATGTATTTATTTACCATTTGTATATCTTCCTCTGAGAACTGTGTGTTCATCTCAGATGCCCATTTTTGGAGAGGGTCTTTGAATTTTGGGGGCTTGATGTTTTTCAATTCTTTATATGTTCTGGATATAAGTCCTTAGTCTGAGGGGTTTCTGGCTAAAAAACTTTCCCACTCTGTGGTTTTATTTTCACTCTGTTGGTGATTTGTATTGAAGTGCTTTTTTCAATAATATGAGATCCCAATCATTGATTTTTTGCAGTACTTCCCGTGCAGTTTGTGCTTTGTTAATGAATGCTCTGCCTACCCCTATGTCTCCAAGTCTTCCACCTACCTTGTCTTCCAGTAGATTCAGTGTTTCTGTTTTAATATTGAGGTCTTTGCTGCACTTAGACTTTAGTTTTGTGCATGGTGATAAGCTTGAATCTAGTTTCAGTCTTCAGCATGTGGAGAGCCAATTTTTCCAACACTGTTTGTTATAGACACTATCCTTCTTCTAGTGGACGTATTTAGTCCCTTTGTCCAATATCAGGTGGCTGAGTGTCTTTGTAGTTGTGCTTGCATCTTCTAATCTGTTCCATTGATCCTCAGGTCTATTTCTTTGCCAGTACCATGCTGATTTTATCACTGTGGCTTTATGTTACTGTTTCAAGTCAGGAATTGAGATGCCTCCTGCCTTGCCTTTGTTGCCCAGAATTGCCTTTGCTATTCTAGTTTCCTTCTATTGCCAAATGAATTTTAGGCGTGTTTTCCCTAGATCTGTGAGATATGTCAATGTTAGTTTGATTAGGATTGCGTTGAATATAACAGTTTTGGGAGTATTGTCATTTTCAAAATTTTGGTTCCTCCTAACCAAGAGCAAGGTATATCCTTCCATTTTCTAATATCCTCTTCAATTTCCTTTTTCAGTGCAGTATAATTTTCAGCATAAAGCTCTTTTACATTTTTAGTTAGGTTGATTCCTAAGTATTTCATTTTTAGATGTTATTGTAAAGGGCAATATTTCTATAATTTCTCTCTCAGTAAGTTTTTTGTTTGTGTACAGGAAATGCTATTGATTTTTGAGCATTGACTTTGTATCCAGCTACACTGCTGAACTTGTTTATTACCTCTAGTGGTCTTTTAATGGGTTTTTTTGGGTCTTCTATATAGAGCATCATGTTATCTGCAAATAGTGATAATTTAACGTCTTCCTTTCCTTCCTTTATTCCATTTATTTCTCACTCTTGTCTGATTTCCCTGGCTAGTGTTTCCAGAACTATATTGAAAAGGATTGGTAATAGTAGACATCCTTGTCTTCTTCCTGATTTTACAGTGAAAGTTTCAGCTTTTGTCCATTTAGTATAAAGTTGGCTGTTGGTTTGTCATAGATGGCCTTTACAAGGTTGAGGTAGATATCGTGTATTCTGAGTTTCTGAATAGTTTTTATCATTAACATGTGTTGGATTTTATCAAAAGCTTTTTCTTCATCTATTGAGATGACAATGTGGTTTTCTTTTTTGTCTCTGTTGATGTGGTGTATTACATTTACTGATTTGCATATGTTAAATGATCCCTGCATTCCTGGCATGAACCTCACTTGGTCATGATGTATAATCTTCTTGATGATTTGCTGCATTCTCTTTGCCAGTATTTTGTTGAGAATCTTTGCATCAATGTTCATTAGTGAGATTGGCCTATAGTTCTCTTTTTTTGGTTGGAACTTTCTCTGGTTTTGGTATCAGAGTAATACTTGCATCCAGGAATGATTTAGGGAGAATTGCTTTATTTTCAATGTCATTGAAGTGTTTAAGGAGTATTGGTATCAAATATTCTCTAATTTTCTTGTGGAATTCAGCTATGTATCTTTCAGGACCTGGGCTTTTCTTTGTTGGTAAGTTTTTAATTACATTTTCAATTTCAATAGCTATTATTGGGTTGTTCAAAATTACTGTATCATCTTGGTTGAGCTTTGGTAGTTCATATGTTTCTAGAAATCTGTCCATTTCCTCTTTGTTTTCCACTCTATGTGAGTAGAGATTTTCAAAGTAGGTATTTGTGATCTTTTGAATTTATATGTGATCTGTATTAATTTCTCCCTTTTCAGTTTTTATTGCATGAATTTGTGTTTTTTTCTTTCTTTCTCTTGTTAAGGTTAGCTAGAGGTTTGTCAATTTTGTTTAATCTCAATAAACCACCTTTTCAACTCATTAATTCTTTGTATTGTTTTTTTTAATTTCAATTGCATTGATTTCTGCTCTAATCTTTACAATTTCCTCTCTTCTATGAGCTTTGGGTTTAGCTTGCTCTTTTTTTTTCTAGAATCTTGAGATGGAGCATTAGATTATTTTTTGTGCTCATTCTGTTTTCTTGATATGACAATTTGTTGCTATTTATTTCCTACTTCAGACCACTTTCATTGCATCCCACAGATTACAGCATGTTTTTTAAGTATTTTCACTGAGTTGTAGGTATTGCTTTGTTTCTTCCTTAATTTCATCTGTAGCCCACTGGTTTTTCAAAAGTTTGTTGCTTAATTTCCATGTATTAATGCAGGTTTTGCAATTTCTGCTGCCATTAATTTCCAATTTCAGTGCACTATGGTCAGATATTATGCATGGTGTGATTTCAATACCTTTGTGTTTACTTAGAAATGTTTTATGGGGTAATATATGGTCAATTTTGGAGATTGTTCCATGTGCAGCTGAGAAGAATGTGTATTCCGATGTGGTTTGGTGGCATACTTTGTAAAGATCTACTAAGTCCAATTGCTCACAGGTATGATTCAGTTCTGTTATTTGTTTGCTGACTTTTTGAGTAGTTGATCTATCTCTTATTGAATTGCTTAAAATCTCTTAAGATAGATCAACTAGATCTATCTGTTAAGATCTCCTGTTTTAATTGTGTTATTGTGTGTTTGGTTTTTCATGTCCATTACTATCTGTCTTATATAGTTTGGTGGTCCTGTGTTTGGTCCTGTGTTTGTTAGTTCTTCCTCTTGAGTTTTTCCACTAATGAGTAAGTAGTGACCTTCGCTATCTCTTTTAAACAATTTAGGTTTGAATTTTATGTTGTCTGCAAATAGAATAGCTACCCCTGCTTTTTTCTGGGTCCTTTTCCATGGAATACAGTTTTCCATCTTTTGACTTTTAATCTATGAGTTTCCTTTTGGGTCAGACGTGTTTTTTTATACAGCATATTGTGCGATCCTGTTTCTTGATCAATTCTGTCAATCTATTTCTTTTTACAGGTGAATTGAGGCCATTTATATTTATGGATATCACTGATATGTACTGGCTCAGCTTTTCCATGTTATTTTCCAGTTGTTTCTTTTTGTTTTTCCCCTTATTTAATTGCTTATCCTACCTGGTGGTTTCTTTCTGTTGTTGTTTTGGGGATTGTGGTCATTTTTATCTCTGTCTAGTATATCTTTTAGTACTCTTTCTAGAGTTGGTTTGGTGGACATGAATTTCTTCAGTTGTTCTTTGTCATGGAAGTACCTTGTTTCTCCATTAAATTTGAATGAAAGTTTTGCTGGGTACATCAATCTGGATTGAAGATTGTTTTATTTCAGGGCTTGAAATACCTCAATCCAAGCTCTTGACTTGAGCGTTTGTGCTGAAATTTCTGCCATGATTCTAATGATCCTTTCAGCTTTTAGTATTCTGTTTTTATGCTGTATGTCTGAGATCTTAATTATTATGTGTCTGGGTGTGGATTTATGTTGATTGTGACTGTTTGGTGTTCTATATGCCTCACTTATCTGCATATCAGATTCTTTCCCCATGTTTGGGATATTTCCTGCTATTATTTCTGTAAATACTTTACGTATGTCATTTGCCTGGACTCCTGTATCTTCGCTAATGCCCATTATTCTTATATTGTTGCTCTTGGCATCATCATGAAGTTTCTGGATTTTCATTTCATGCTGCTTGGTTATTTTTAAATGTTCTATCCTTTCCTCATCATCATTTGAGATCCTTTGCTCAAAGTCTGAAATCCTATCCTCAGCTTCCTTTAGGCAGTTTTGCACGTATTCAATGAATTTTTTTTGTTTCTTGGATGTCTCTTTGAGTTTGTTTCATGAATTCTGCTTGTTTTCTATATTTTTCATTCAAGGTTTCAATCAGTTTCCTATGCTCATGTGCTTTTTTCTCTATTTCTTCTTTAGCTGCATTCAACAACTTCTTCACTAAGGTTTTCATTTCTATCTTTACATGGGAGAGTACTTCTAATCTGATTTCCTCTATAGCCTGATCCAGTTGTTTTTTTATTTCACTCACTATCTTTTCATAGATTTCCTGTGTTACTTTTGGGGTCCTCTATTTCAATGACTCCTGTACTTGCTTCTGGTGAGCTATATGTTTGAGACTGCATTTTGCTTTTTCATTTTGTCATTTTCACTCTGCCTGATGTTTTCTATGCATAGGAAAGGATCAAACAATATTTTTTCAGACTCACCAAGGTCTTACATTTAGTTGGAGGGGGTTTTACTACTGGCCCTATTTATCCCCTGTATACCTCTATTTTAGGAGCATACTCATCATACTGACACAGTTAATCCTCTGCAGTCCAAGGTTCACCACCTGAGAGCAAAGTTCTAAGTTTTTTCATACTGAGAGGTGCCTGCTGAGGTTTTCTGATGTTCCAGGTGGGAGGGCAGGCCCAGCAGAAGCAGTCCAGGGCAGTTTTCATCCATCAGTGGGCTTCCACGATGTTCCTGTTGGCAGGACTGGCCCAGAGGTGAGGTCCCATGCAGCTTAAGCCTGAGGCCAGCTTTCAAGATGTTCTTGGTGGCAGAGCGGGTCCCCAGGGGAGGTTCCAGGCAGCTGGATCCTGATTACTATTTGTCTGGGTGTAGATCTGTTTTGATTGTAGCTGCCTGGAGTTCTGTATGCCTCATTTATCTGAACTCCACTTACATTACTATGTTTGGGATGTTCTTAATTATTTCTGTGAATAGACTTTTTACTTCATTTGTATTTGTCACTGCATCTTCATTCACATTTTTTATTCTTAGGTTATAAATCCTCTTTTCATCTTCTAGCCTTTGTACTGGTGCTTCCCGATTCCTTGTTATTTTTAAGAGATCCTTCTTTTTGTGATCATACATTGCAAATCTATCTTCAAGTTTTGAATGTTTGTCTTTAGTTTCTGTTAAAAGATTTTGCCAGCTTTCAATGGAGTTTTTAATTTCTTGATATTCTCTTTGGATCTGTTTCATGTATTCTAGGTCTTGTTTATATTCTTCATCACAGTCTTCTCTTCTTTCTCTGGTTTCCTCAATTCTTTCATTTTTCTCTACTTGAGGATTACTGAGGATTTCTTTTATTAACCTTATATCTTGCTTCACCTGAGTTAAAATTTTAGATTTGAATTCATCAATGAGGTCATGAAAGTATTTCTTCATTTTTGATGAGGCTATGTCTGATATTACATGTTTGCTGCTCTCAACGTCCTCTGCATTTACCTCTACTGGACTCACTTTCCCTGGTTTGGTGGTTGGAGACCTTTTTCTGTTTCTCTGTCTTGTCATGTTTCTGGCCCCCTTCAGATGGGTGGGGTGGTGGCCCCTTGCACTGCCCACAGTTTTTCTGCTGTGCACTGGCTAGGGAAGTGTGCTGATCTGCAACATGCACACAGTGATCTGGCCCCTCCCCCTACATCAATCAGTGGATGCTTCGGCATGTTTGTGTGTTCCCTGGGGATGCCACTGGCTCAGGATAGCATTGTCCCTGGCTATTGGATTCCAACCAGAGGCCTGGTCCAGCCCAAGCAGATCCCACCAATCTGGTTTGTCCTAGATTTTTTTAAATTGGTACCAGGGATCAAGCTCTGACCACATGCTTGCAAGGCAGGCACTTATGCCATTGAGTTAAATCCCCAGCCCCCACCAATCTGCTTTGGATCAGGAGCCATCAACTGATGCCACCTCAGGTTTTGATTCAAGCCAGCACTGCCCAACTCCAAAATGTCATCTAGCCAGTCATCCTACTCTGGGGAATCCAGTTCTCATCACTCACCAAAGTTCCCATAGCTCAACTCACCATTTCCACTCCCTGCCATAGTGCCTCCTCCTGCTGAGGGTCTCAAACTCACCAAATCACGCTCTTGGCAGGGCTGAGACCTCAGCTCAATCATAAGTCACCTGACTCTAAGACTGGAGTTTGCCCAGCTCCAGCCCTCTGTCCACACTTCTTCTTCTTTCAATTTTTTTCTTTTTCTTTTTCCTCAGTTTCTTCCTGGGTCATGAGAATTCCTCTCCTTTTGTCTGGCTTTCTCCATGATACTAGATTTTAGCATCTGAGTTTTTTTTCCTTTTTTCAAAGAGGTTCTTTATTGTGCTACCACTCAGTTGACCATCTTGGATCTCCCTATTGTATGGCACATTTCTATTTGTACTTTACCTGCTGAAAGGGGGCACCATACTGGGGTCCAGGAAGGTTGACAGGATGAAGGTTGATGATCCTGTAGAAGCTGGTACAAAACGTTTCAGCTAGGACAAAGAATTAATCATTGATGAATGCTCACATCCTGCTCTTTGGCAGCTAGGACAGTCGCTCTTTTAATGGCCCTTGAGATTGCAATAGGGGTAAGGCCCCAAAGGAATGCCAGGGTCTTGCCCAATGTCCTCGTTTGTTGCAATTGATGCATAGTCTGGGAGGGGCTTAGGCAGCTCCACCTTGTCTCAGTTTACCTGTCTCAGAGCTCTAAGTGTCACTGCTGTGATGATTAAGGTCACTGTTGCATGCAGATTAGCAGCGGCAAGTAAACAGTCCCAGAAGAAAAAAAGGTGGTTTATAGGCAGTGTAGCTCCAACTGGGAGCTAACATACTCTGCCATCCAAGTCTCAAGGCACCATTATGCTAGACTTTTCTGGTGCAGTAGAGAACAAAAAGTATAAAAAGGACAGGTTTATGGAGGTGAGGACATGGCAAAGAGCACACAACCCATGGTGGCTGGGCTGTCTCTTTGTACTACATTCTATATTTAAATTGATGTAATAGATAATCCTGATGTCCACTTGAATAAGAAACTCCTACTAGGTTGTTTCAACACAGTTCTGAGTGTATCTGGATGATTAACGTAATGAAGAAAGAGGACCTTCTGGGTGTGGGTGGCACCAACCAATGGGCTTGTAACCTAGATGGAATAAAAAAAGAAAGGATCCTCACTTCTGTTCTTCATGGGTGCTCCAACTTTCACCATCTCATTTGAACATCTGTATCCAGGGTTCCAGTGCAGATTATTCAGCTTTCCAATATGGATGTTTTAGTTTACTGAGGGACTGACAGGGATTTTGTAGTGAGCTCAGGGTCTTTGGCTTCAATAAAATAGTTTATATCAAGATATATAAAATATTTTACATAATGCATATGTCTAATCTGTTCCTATAGTGAACCTGATACAGTTGACATTGTTGTTCTTTCTCTATAGTTAGCAGTGGTGACCATGTACAGCAGTTGAGGCTTGATTGAAAAAATGGAGAAATCACATTCAATTTTGGCACTTAGGTTCACCTAGCCAAAATCAACAAACATAAAAGAATATAACACAGAATCCAAGGACTTAAAAATTAGGCTCATAAAGGCAAATATTGAATAGAGAATAACTAGTATAGCTCTACATTGGGTTCTGTGGAATGTAAACCCAAGTAAACATCTGTGCAGCTGACTGAATACTGAAAGACAGTTACTTTTGTCAGTGATGGAAATACACTCTTTATAATATAGTGAGTTCTTACATGCTTATGATTTAGAATTTCCATTAGCTCTATTTTTTCTAATAGATCCTCAATTTACAAATGGAGAAATTATGATCTCTTGATTCGATAAATATTAAAATATGACCATATTATGATGTCAGAATTTTCTTGCTAAATCATACTTTTCATTATATTTTAAGTCATTTCTGTTGAACCACGGAGCTCAAGTTTTGTTAAACATGTGCTGTACCAGTAACCTACACTCCCAAGCTGTACACTACATTTCAAAATGGATTCCAAATGTATGAAAGAAGTAAATTAAATAATAAAATAAAACTCTTCATATATATGAGAAAACAATATGAGTAAAATAGGTGAATAATTAAAGTTAGGTTTTTGTTTCATGACAATAAAGTTCAAACTAATATAATAAAATAATTCTGCATCAAAATTATCATAAGTAGAACTGAGAGACCAATGGTAAACTTTAAAAATTTCAGAGTGTATGTAGGAAAAGATTTAACTCTTCTGAATTTATAATGTGATAATTTTATAAATTAGAGAAACTGTATAGTCCTATAGAAAAAAACAGATAAAGAACATTAAAAGAAATTTGAAAAAAAATGGCCAACATATGTAAAATAATTAATCTTAAAATGTGAATTAAATTAAATACAATTTATCAACTATCAAAATTGCAGAATCTTTCCATAATCATATTCATTGCCAGAAAGGATTTAGGCAAATGGGTACTGTCATATGCTGTTTGTGGGAGTATAAACAGCAGAACATTTACTGAGAAAAAGTTACAATTCTAAGTAAATGCCTCAAAATTGTAGTGGTATTTGATCCAACAATTACACTTGCTGAAGTTTAGCCTTAGGATATAATCATGGATATGGTTAAAGGTTTATCTACAATATGTTAATCTTAGCTTACAATATGCTCATTATAACAACTAAAATTAAAACTAAATTTCTGAAACAGCCAGTTATCTAATTAAAACTATGCTGCATTAAATACAGTGCCACCATCAGAACAGTTACTGACAGCTACAATTTCAAATATGAAAATTCTTTAATATTCATTTAAATGAAAAAAAGTTTCAAAATAACATGGTCCTATGATACATTATTTATATATTAAAATTTTGTAATAACCATTTTTACATTTTAAATAAAATTAAGAGTTGTGACAAAAAGGAAATTGTAAAAAACTTCTAAGTTATCTTTCAAATTTATGTTTCTAGGGACAGGGATATAGCTCAATGACACAGTACCTGCCTGGTAAGAGCAAGGTCCTGAGTTCAATTCCTGGTTCAAAAAAACCCAAATTTGTGGTTCTGTAATTTGCAATAAAGATATTTATATAGAACAATAGAAAACAGATTTTCTACATGTGATATATATCTGATATAGATACTGAATATCCATAATTATAAATAAATTAGTCACCAATGGGGGAAATGAAATAAAGTTTACTAAGAGTAGTTATAGAAATTTGTATTTAAGAGGTTAGGAAAGATAAATCTTAGGAGTAACTTCCTATTTCTTAATTGTTAGCAAAATGAGTTTTTATGACAGTGGTGTTAACCAAGACAGGGTATTTGGATATATCCTTTTTTTCACAAGACATCAGCCATAGTGGATTAGGACTGGCCAGGATAAGCTAAGAATCAGAAAACTGCACCAAAAATGATGTCCAAACTACACCATACATTTAGTCAAAAAAAGGGGTCAAATTAAAATAATTCAAATGCTAAAACAATATGGCATAGTTCAGTTATAAAACCTTTTCATATATTGTTGCTTTTTTTACTTCAAAATTCTCAATTTTCCACTGAATTTTAATAACATTAGTTTTAATGCCTGCATCAGTGTGTGTTAATATTTACAGAAAAGTGTCAGAAGCATTTGAATGAATTGTGCTTCTGGTCTAGAATAAATATGGCTTAGTGTCATTTTCTTTTATGCTGTTTTCTGTTGAATATTTTCAAAAGCTGAAGTGAGAGAAACAAAGATGCCTTAAGAATTTTAAAACCTCAAATGGAAAGGGTTACTAATGATGGAGGAAGGGGTGAAGAATGGGTGGCCATGTAATTAAAAAAAATGAATATGTGTTACATACATATACCATGCCCCCGTGATGAATGTAAACATTATATACAACAAACATCTCCTAAAAAACATAAGAAGTAAAGACAAAAACTTAAAATTATGTATAGATTTTTCTGAACTGTATAGCTCAGAGAATAATTGTTTTCTATAACTTGTAATGATGCCTCCACTATGAAACAACTCAAATAGGCCCAAAGTGTATGGAGCTTATACAGTTCAAACCCCATGCAGGAGTGTCCAATCTAACATATAGAAATGAAGATTGTGAAATAGGAAGAAAATATTCAGTTGGGAAGGTAGAAGAGAGGAAAGAGGAGAAAAAGAAGGAATGAAAAGGTAAAAAAAGGAAAAAATGGAAACAAAGCTTTTGTAAATAAAGAGGGTAAGAAGGTTGAAAGGAAAGTCAGGTAATGAAAACAAAAAAAGAATCAAGTTATATAATATAAAGGTATTCCCTATGATGAATGTGATCATTATATATGCCTAAAATGTACCAACAAAAATAATTTTCTTTAAAAAACAGATAATAGGAAAAAGGGAGATAGATATTTTACAAAAGGGAAGAGGACAAAGAGATGGAGTGGAGGTGATGAAGATTACAAAAAATTAAGATGTGTTAAGTATACATAACACCTCCCCTAAAATGCAATCATTATGTACTGCAGACATGTGCTAATAAAAAATAAAAACTGAAAAAAAAAACACTCAAGATGTAAACTCTGCCTGTACTCTGCTAGCTAACCAGGACACCTGAGGAAGGACAACATTTTCTAAATTGCCTGACTGGAGTGAGTGCTTTTTCTATTTTGTTCATGGAAGCAGAAAATATTAGTGATGAATAACCAAAGGGTCCAAGCACCTTCATGTCTGATAAGACTTAAAAATCATTTAAAAGCTTGATCCCAGTTTAAAGAAACCATATTTTCAATGTCAAATGAATTAAAAAATAATTACCATTCAACTCGCCCAGCAAATGATCAAACATTAGCAGACTCTCAACTCTAAATTACCTGCTAGAAAGCTACCATTAGATATAGAAAATGGATTCATACAAGAAAATTAAAAATAAAATTGGCAAGTGACAGATGCTTTAGTGGTATTTCTACAAAGGAAGCATCTCTCCTTCATCTGTATAATGGAGATATTAAATGAGAAAATGTATAGAAATGTAGCTAGAACCCTGGAACTCAAGTTGTAAAATAGCACTTAAAATATGCTTTAGCAAATTATTGCTGAATTATACTATTAAAATATTAAAAATAGTAACAATAAAATTCATAATAAATGTCTAAAATAATAAGCCCAATGATACACACTAAATATAATTCAGTATGAAATCTACCCTTTTTTTTGTTGGTACCAGGGACTGAACTCACAACCTTGCACTCAGCACTTATGCCCTTGAGCTAAAACCTCAGCCCTGAAATATGCCCTTTAAAATGTATACTGACAATTAGGTATAAGTATATTAATGAAGCACTTTCCAAAAGTAAAATAATTTGGTTCCCTGGATACATTTAATATACTGCGGGCTTTTTTCTGTATTTCCTTTCACTTTATTTATAAGGGTGAGTTAGTATCAATGTACCTCAATGAAAATTTATCATATAACTCAGTTGTATTCACATTTCTTGTGAAGAAGCTTATTTAACAGTTTCTTAGAAGATGTCTCTTGGGTTTAGCTGTATGCAGGAAATGCTGTATAATTAGCACTTTTATGTGGAATTCACAAACAATCTTGTTAGTTCATTACTTTTTAATATTTGCATCAGTCTTCCAAAGCAGATTAAGAGCAACTGTAATTTACATATGCAAGATCTGGTAACTATAAAACTTGGAAAATATTCACTTTAATAAAAGACATTCTACAGTACTGTCTTTTCCATTTAATTTCCCCACACTCCGTTTCAGTCTACACCCACCCTCGCATCAGATATTTCAGCAAATTTTAATAAATAATGTAGGCATTTTAATTTAGCCTATTCTTATTACTAATGAAAGGAGGAAGATTAATAAGTATTGTCATGTATTCATCTGGAAAATATCTGTGATTTCTCATATTTTTCAAGATAGTGGAACACTGTTGTAGATAAAACATTTAAAGTTAAATTTGCCCATTAAAAGTTCTTGAGAGAAAAATTAAAAAATTGATGATTATGACTATAAAAATATAAAACCCTAGATTTCAATTCACAAAGGATCTTAATTTTTCCCAGCACAAGCTATACAGATGCTGTTTGAACTTTATTTTCTACTGTGCTTTCAAAATATTATAAGCATTTTCAGGCTGTTTAAGGTGAATTGGATACATCTGTTTTACATATAGATGCATTTGAAAACTAAAGTGGAGAACTTTGTGGATAAATGCTCATGGATGAGAGTAGCAAAAATTAAGATAAGTGAGGTAAACAGCTCAAAATTATACAGTCTTCTGGACCCACAGAATTTGGACTTCATTTTAAGTCAATTGTCCCGGCTTAGTTTATTATTTAGAGCCATGCATGTATGATATTTCTATAGATTTATGGTGATGTCACATGATAATATCAACTCCCTTCCAGGTCTCCATCTACAGTCAAAAGTGTTCATTGTACAATAAAGTGTTCCTGTATGTAGATGTTACTCTACTACGAAACAAACTCTTCAGTTAATTTTATTTGATGTTTAAGACCAAATACATGCATTCTTAACATTAATGTTTCTAATTTTTGTACCTCTATAAATACTGAGAGAAAATTGTTCTTTGATACTTCTGAAATAGGATACTGAAAGTATAAAACCCATATACTGAAATCCAGGGAAATTCTTTGGGTTTGGAATCATGCAAGTATTGGATCTACACAATACAGCCACCTTTTCCTCTTTCACTATATCATTTGGTAAGAAATGCAATTGAATTTCACTAAGATCATTGTGACTCTTAAAGTAATTTAATTTCAAGATAATAGAAAGTTAATATATTTGCTCTATTTTATTCTTCAAAGTTAGACACAGAAGTGACCTCTGTAAAATTTATTTCATTAAATTTCACTTTGTTCACTTGAATGCATTTTTATGATACTCTCTGTGGATTGAAAAATATTTGCTCTTTAAGATAATAACACATTGTATCCCTGTGTGAAACTGAGGAATTGAGTTTTAGATATTTTGTAAAGACCAAAATTAACTGAAGACATAGAGTTGATTCAAGATAGATTCCTAAGTTACTGCACTACAGACTTTCTACAGATAATCAGTATCAAGAGTTATCTGGCCATTTAATTATCTATGAATGACTCAATTACACAGAAAGAAGTATACCATGATGTATTTTGTTAAAAACAGGTTTAGTATTCATACTATTAATATGGATTTTCCCCTTTGAACAGATCACATTTAAATTCATTTTGAGAATAATGAATCATGTCATCTAGAGAAGGACCAAAAACCTTCCTTTTTCTCTAATTACCTCCTTAACTAGGTACATGCCTATATATTATAGAGGAATGTGACACATCAAAAGTGCAATATTAATTGTCATTTTCTTATTTGAGAGGAAAATATGCATAAATGTATAATGCTAGGCATTTAGAAATACACCTGTCAAAATGTCGTCTTCTGTATTTGAGGAATATTGCATTCACATAGATCAAGAACTCATGCTTTATAACTCATTTTGATACACAAACATAGCCATTTTATGAAGTAGGTGTTTTTAAAAAAGTGCTGTATCTTTCTTTTCAAAATGTGATATTATATTTTATGCTCTAAAGTTGACTTTTTAGCCCATGTAATTCATTGTTTTTTAGAACATTCACAATATTATGCAATTATCACTACTATATGCCTAATATAATTTTTCATACAAGAAACCTCATATTCAGTAACATTTTCTGCCCTCACTTACTTTTCCATTTATTTATAACAAGTTCATGAATATAATACAGGAAGGAGAAGAAAGCAGAATTTAGTTGAATATGTGAAAACATAAGGCTGTCTTGTAAGATAAAAAGGTATAATTATAAAAGTTAAAATGATGAAAGCATAATACTAATATAGATATTATGAGACCATAGATATGACCTACTTCTGAACAGGACATGGAAATATTTGCTAACTCTAACAAGATGTATGTAACTATTTCCTAAAACAAAAATTACATATGATTTACCATATTATCTGTCTCAATTGAAATTCTAGCTCTTTCATTTACAAAGTATGAGTACTTAGATAAACAGTTTTAATCCTCAGAGTTTAAATATACTTTTTTGTAAAAAAAAAAAAAAAGGAAAATTATATTACCTACATTGAGGACTTTTAATAGAGCATGTTTTAAAGTTTCTGGGTGCAATTGTTTGCACTTACAGCTGTATATATACAATGGTAGAGAACAATATTTTTCATAGACTTCTAGGGGAAAAAAGTATAACCAAAACTGGTATACATCAATATAGAATGAAAACATCACACTCTAACCCTTGGAGTTTTACATTTCACTGTATATCTTTTTACATTAGAACCTAGTAAATGTTTAACAACTGGGATTAATTTCGATGAAAAAGGCAGAAAACCTTGATGTATGTCACTGATGTTTACTGTAGTGAAAATATCTTCATGATAGCTTATTTCATAATGGATTGTATAATTCCTGCATTTTGAAACAACCAATTTTTTGAGCCTTGGGTTTGGGAACTGCTTTAACACACCACTATCCATAGTGCTCAAATCACCCCAGTTTTCATTGTCAATTACTGATAAGACTAGAATTTGAACATTGTATATTGTGTGAAAATACATGATGAGTTACTATCTAGGTTTTTAAGAAGTTAGTGATGTATCAGAAAGATGATTAGTGTTACTAGATGAGCTGAGAAGACATTATTATTTATATCATTAAAAATATGAATTGATTCTCATATTTCTAAGTTCTTGTTGGATTGTTGAACAGATCTGTTTGCAGTCTCACTGCTTGAGTGTCCACTTTGTGTTCTTTAATTTTGTAACTTGAATAACAATTTCTAAAAGAACAATATGTAATTTATCAACTAGTGATTTCTTACTGTTTGTGTTTTTTTTGAAATTCTGTAATATTTCTATCCTTTTTCTGTTTTTCCCTTTAAATAAAAAATATAAAATACATCACTCTGCTATTTAAAATATTGCTTTCCACTGTATTTCCAGGAGACACCAGACTCACTTAATGAAGGAAGCCTAAATGGAGTCACATAGTATCAGCTCTGGGTAGATTCAAGAATCTTCCAGTGTAGTGATGCAAACTATGTTGGACCTCGTGCAATATATATTATAAAATGTATTTTCTTTTGTGGATCTGAAAACAAATTGGAGTACAACTGATATAAATCAAAATGCAAAACTGACATTTGAAAAGAAAACGTGATTAGTATAATGGGGCCACAGATAAGTCAGTGATACAGCTGGTGTGAAATCCCACAGGATTATTCCTTCAGAGCTCTTCCCCATACATCATTTGACAGCTTCTTATTTACATCTCACAGTGAAATAATCAGTTAAAAATCCATGAATGTGGTCCAGTGAATTAAAATGAAATACCATTGCAATATTTATTATTTATTTACCTCATTTATTTTCTATTAAATTGCTGAATTTCATATTTACTTAGTTACCATGGGTCAGAAATGATTTCAATTATTTTTGAGTAATTTATGGGACTCTTACTATACTTCTTTCTGTTTGTTGTACTTATTTTCTCTAAAACCTGAAATAGTAGTTTGCTTAGGCCTTCTGTACAACATTCTCTATGAAAGTCATATTGATAAAAATAATTTTTACTCCCAATCTCAATGTCACTTTTTAATAAAAGTCAGATGCACCAGTTGTTTCTCTATTTTCTGCAGGGAAAATATCTTAACACATTAAAATAGTATACTATATTTTAAAGGAAATAATTTTCCTATAGTTTCTATGCTTCACTCTGAACAAAATCTAATACATATAGCATGGTTTTGTCTTTATTTTTGTTTTTCCACTTCCATGAATTTCAAACTAACTCTTTTTCTTGTTTTAAACTACATGCACACTCACACTCACACAAATTTTTGTATATTTATTTTGACCTGAGGTTTTTAATATACAATTTAAACATTTTTTGCTATTTTCCCCAAATTATATGAAGCATTGGATTGTCAGATATTTATCACATCCTAGTTTTTCATACATGTGAAACACTACAGAAAAATTAATCTGTTGTGGCACCCTTTTGCAAAGTAGTTATAATGTATTACAAAGCAGAAATAAAGGGGAATTTAAACTAGGAACAAAATAGTAAAATTCTTAAGTTGGTTCTCTTAGGTACCTTCTATGGCTCAGTACAAGTTTTCACGAGCTTCCTAACCTACACAGTTATCTATTTCACAAGTGTTCATAGATCATAACCTAGTGCTGATGTTCAACTAGTGGTTTTCATTAGCTATATATTAGAAAGGCAAAGAAAATTATTAAGGTAATACATGGTACTTAATGAGAAATAAAAATTCATATTCCAAGATTTTTTTGAAATTTACTTTTATCACTCCATTGTTTTTTTTTTTCTTCAGTTAATTATTTTCACATAGCTGGGCATGGTGAAAATCTCAGTAGTTGAGAGGCTGAGGCAGGAGGATCATTGTGAGTTTGAGAGCAGTGGGTTACAAAGTGAGTTCAAGGCCAGCCCCAACTACCTAGTGAGACCCTATCTCAAAAACTATTTTCACACATGTAGCTCTAGTTATTCACTTTCATGATTTAAAAAAATAAGTAACATTTCTGGCAAGCGCAAGGTTGTGAGTTCGATCCCTGCTACCAAAACAAAAACAAAAACAAAAAAAACCAAAAAACATAACATTTTAAAGTGTTACTATACATCAATTTACTAATTTTTAATTTTGGCTACGATAAACACTCCAATGTACATTCTTATACATGATTATCTGAGCAACATATTACTTCTAAATGAATCTCTAAACATCAAAGTATTGGGGATTTTTTGCTGTTTCTGTTTATTTGTTTGCTTTTATGCCTGGAATTGAGCTCAAGATCTCACACTGGCCAGGCAGACTCTATGCCACTGAGCCGTATTCCAAGTCTTGATTGTTTACATTTATAGTATATAATGCCAAGTAGACATTGCTCAAATTCAGAGTTATGTTTATATTACATATAGATAATTTCAAAAGCAGAGACAGTTTTACTCTGATAAAATATCTTTAAAAGGCAGTACACAAGCAGTATTTCACAGCAGAACAACTCTGTTTAATAATGAAAAAGCATTTGATGGACAACTCTTTCTTTTATAAAAATTCAGATGATTATACACTCAAAAGGAATATCTGAAATACAAATGTTTTAAAATTTCTTATAGTTAATTCACACTATATGTATTATGTAAAATGAAGACATGTTCCCTTCATAGTTTTCTTTTTGCTTTGCCTGTCTTTATATAAACACTTTTTGAGTAAAGCATGTGTTACCAAGATGTCATTCTTTGTGACAGCTGCAATGGAGATCCAATTTCCTAGTCATTTTTCTCTCTGGGATGTAATTTACACTATAATATTCACTGAATGCTCCAGCTCCTGTTCTGGTTGCAAAAATAACTCCTCTGATCCTCCAATCATTGCAAATCCCTTTTACTTTTGTCTCAAATCTTTTACCCCTGCTTCATAAACCCCATCTGTTGGAAGACATTGGCCTCATTGAATAAAAAAAATCTTAAATTGAAAGATAGTATATGGTTCTCCATCTCCCAGGAATCACTGACTTACATTTCTCCATGAAGCTTTCCAGAAAATTTGCATGTTTCTTTTGCTTCTGGCTTCACACATTTATTATAGCTGGAAAGAACTTACTATATTTAAATTTTTTTAAACTTACAAATCAATAGTTTCAATCAGACATCAAAAGAAAAATATCCTAGTAATTGTACATTCAAGGCTATCACTGTATCTATTTCATGGGTATTTTTTCTATTTTTAAAAACAAAAATAGTTTTAAAAAGCTTTGTTTGAAAATAGTTACATGTTAGCTACAGAATATGATTATCATTTATAACACTACATCCTTCATCATATTTAAAACCTGACACATTTTGAAAGTTTGGTGCCCTTTAGTCAGTATTACAACTATGATTTTTGGTTGAAAATTATTGGATTTATTGATTATGTTAAAGCAGTTATTCTTTTCTAATATAAACATTTAAGACCAAAAATATTTTTCTTTATACTTTTCTAAATATGTCACATAAATTGACATTTAATATTATAAATACTTTCAGTTCATTTGTTCTATAATTATATGACAATGATTTGAAACAGACATCTTACCTTTGTATCTTTTAAGTTTTAAACATGTTGAGACTAGTCAAGATGCACTTTTATAAATGAAGCACAGCATATTTCCACTGTGTTAAGAAAACAGATAATGCATTATGATAATCTTTAAAGTATGATGAGATTTGAAATGCATTGAAAGTTGCTTTATTACTAGCAGGTGGCCAGATATTACAAATATTTTTGCTATTCCTGAAAATAGTACCCATCGTGCATTTCTTGAGTACTGTGTCCTATATACGGCAACTGGTTAATTTTTTTCAGATTTTTTTAAATATTACCAATTTTTCTATATAATCTATTAATTTCAATAAATTATTGAAATGATTGTTAAAATTTCACCCAGTGATTTTAAACTTCTCTTTTAATTCTCGTGCATCTGTCAATTTGCCCTTGTTTGTTTTGAAGATGAATTATCAAATTCAAGGAATAGAGAATTATTTTCTCTTTTTTTGACAAGAATATTTTACAAAATATTTTTGTAATATTTTAAAAAATATTTTTGTATAACTAGAGCACAAGTTTTTTCTCTTTTGTGTTTCATGATCTGGTTTATTTTGTTTTAAATCTTCAGCTTTTGATTCTCTTTTTTTGTTTTGATATGGCAGTATATAACTTCAGATTCAGTCAAATCTATTGCCATTTTATATTTTAAAAAAATCATTGATCTGGATTTATATCTACTAGCTTATTATGTATACTCTATTAGACATATCCATTTTATGCACATTTATTTTAATGTACAATTTTTGTTACTTCTTACTTATTTTTATTATTCATCTTTTTTTATTTTGTAATATGTAGATTTTAGGAGCAGAAACATGTATCTTTAACTTCTTAGAGACAAACATTATTCAATACCTTTCTCTCATTTTCCAGTATGACAGTGATATATAGGAATGAAACTGGACTTAATGTTACTGGCAGGTGAGCTAGTTAGAAATATTATAGATAGTCAGACAAGGCTAGGCATTAGAAGAAGCCAGCACAGAGGACCAGATGTCTAGTGACCTTGGAGGAGACACACCTCTTGCTGTGGGCCAGATCTCAGGACAGAAGGCAAAACAAATGTAACTGTTGCAGGCAGCTGAGTTAGTTAGAAATATTATAGGCAGTGAGACAGAGCTAGGTCCTGAAAGGAGCCATTCATAAATTCAGATACCTTGCAACTATCAGGGAGACTGACACCTCCTGCTATGGGACAGGCTCAAGACAAGATCAAACCAATGCATCCATATCCTAAGGACCGATATTCTAAATAGCTGATATTCTAAATATCTCCCTAACACCCTGAAGAAGACAGGAGTCACCACCTCAACCCCCTATGGGAAGAGTCACTGCTCTCTAAGAATGCCTGCTTTGCATGTTATTCACTTCCCCATTTGTCTCCAATTTAATCAATTTTACCTAAACTATTAATCTTCTTGACTAACCATAGTTCTGTCCCAAATTATGCCCATCTGCCTTGTGAGTTTCCAGTTTTCTCATCTTAATCACATCTCACCCCATGATTTTGCTCTATAAAAGTCCCTGGAAAAGATGAGTCCTTGACAACCCACTTGGGACTCTGTCTGTCTCTCAGACAGAAGCTTTGTTTCTTTCAATAAATATATTCTACTCTTAACCTTCATTGTTCTGAAAATTCATTCTTTAATTTTAGAGAGCACAAATTTGTACCAGATATGGAAGGTTGGGAGTTTCATTCCCCTATATCACAACCACACCCTTAAGTATAATCCTTAGGGTTTAAATCTGGATCACCTTGAGAAGCCAAGAGTCACCATCCCAACCCCCTATAAGAGTAGTCACTGATCTCTAAGAATGTCCACTTTCTACGTGACTTGCCTCCCCATTTGTTAACAATGTAGTCAGTTCTACCTGAGCTATTAATCTTATTGTCTAAGCATAGTGAGTTCCCAGTTTTTTCCAGTTTAGACCCATCTCACCTCTTGATTTTACTCTAAAAGACTCAGAGAAAATACAGAATCTTTGGCAACCCATTCAGACCCCTTCTGTCTCTCTCTCTCTCTCTGAGACAGCTTTATTTCTCTCAATAAGTATTTCTGTTCTTAACCTCTGTTTTTCCTAAAATTCATCCTTTGATTTTAGAGAACATGAGCTCATTCTGGACATGTAGTAAGTCAGGAGTTTCACTCCCCTATATCACTACTATATGTCAGGTATGAGTTCGTGCTCTCTAAAATTGAACAATGAATATTGGGAACAATGGAGGCTAAGAGGCAAAAAGTTTTACCATATAATAAATTACAGGATGTTATGACAGTAGTTTAACATGGTGGAAGGCCAAATTGTGGATGCTTACCCTGAAAGCCACTTTCTCCTTCTTTCCTGATTACAACTTCCTCCTGATAGAGTTTTCTGGTGCAATAGAGAAGTAAAAGTACAAAACAAACAGGTTTATTGAGGTAAGGATATGGAAAGAACACAACCTATGGCAGCTGGGCTGTCTCCTCCCATTGGGATATGGGGTATGGGCATTATGTAACCTTTGACCTGGGGTGGTGCTTAGGGTGGGCATTGATGATGTGCAAGGAGCTGATTGGAATTTTCTGTGCATGCAAACAGGGCTAAGGAAGAAGCAGGAAGTGGTAAGTGTTCTTGCCACTGCCATAGATGTACAGTAATATACTCTAGGACAAAACTCTTTCTTTATATTTTTAGGAGAAGGGCAATGTCTCTCTCTTACTACTTCCTGCTGAAAGGAGGCACTACACTGGAGTTCAGGAAGGTTGATGGGATGAAGGTTGATGACCCTGTAGAAGCTGGTAGCAGGTGTTTCAGCCAGGAAAAGGTATTAATCATTCATGAACACTCACATCCTAGATTTGAGAAATGAGAATACAAGGTGCTATAAGGAGGCAGGCCACTATTGTATTTAAGGACCCAGGAGAGGTAGAAGAAAAGGTGCCTTTGATCAAAATATGCTGCTTCATCAGGGTCATAGTGAGGTAAAATATGAAAAATAAGTGTGGGGTTAGGAGGAGTGAAGTTATAAGAGGTAATTATCCTCCCATCTGAAGGGGTAAAAGTTAAAAGTGTAGATAGGTAGGGCTTGTCCTTGTTTTAAGAGTCGAGGCTGGAAAGAATGAGAAGCATGAGAAATATAAGGCCTGATGATTGAATCATGTTTGGGAAGTTTGGGAAGACTAGGGGTGGGAGAGCCATGACTGTGTCACTATAAGTGACATGGGATCTTAGACCTACAGGAGTCTCATGTTTAACTAAATAGCTGTGGGCAGAGGAAACTAAGATAGTTATAGTGAAAAAATTAACTAATAGAATATAAGGGATCTGGAACCAAATAGGATAACAAAACATGACCTATCCTGAAAATTGTGGCTGTGGGGCCTTGGTGAGATGGAGGCAGGAGAAAGGAGATGAGCTGACCACTCAGAATATTTACAGTCAGGGGAGTTAGGGTTAGGAGAGCACTGCTTAGCTTGAGTATGTGGAACCAGGATGGCAGTCCAGCAACCTTGACCACCATTTAAGTTCTGAGGAAGACCAGGTAGGGCACAGTCCATTTTAGTTGTAGTCTTGAGAGACCTGAGGAATAAATGCTGGACCATTATCTGACTGAATATTCTGAGATAAACCAAACCTTGGGATGATTTCCTGTAACAGAATTTTAGTAACTACATCAGCAGTCTCCCTGGTTGTGGGAAAGGATTTTTATCTATCCTGAAAAAGTACAAACAAAGGTGAAAAGATATTTGAGAATTTTGTGGTGGGGCATGTGTGTAAAATCTACCTGTCAGACCTGACCAGGGATGTGCCTGTGAAATTGATGAATAGGAAAGGAAGGGCGTGGTATATGTCTCTGAGGAGAGGTTTTACTATAGAGATGACAGCTGTAAGTTGTTGAGACCTCAGAGAGTCTAGGTCAGTCTACATAAACACAAAGGAATCCTGAAAATCAGGGTGTAGGGGAGGATGACAAAAAAAGGCATTTTTAAGGTCTAGGACTATGAACTAAATGGTAGATGGAGGGATTTGAGAGAACATCGTACAAGGCTTTGGCACCATTGGGTGATTTTGGATAACAGCGTCATTACTTATCCTAAGGTCTTGTATCAGCATGGGAGTATTGTAGGGTGAATGGGTAAATTTAAGAAAACCATTGTCTAAAAGCCACTTGATTATAGGTTTAAGCCCTCATAAATATTTGGAAGCTATAGGATATTGGGGCATGCAAGGAAAAATGGAAGGATCCCTGAGATGAATTAAAATAGGCATGGCATGTGTAGCACGGGTGGGATTGGAGGTATCCCAAACTATGGCATCAACCAGAGAAGAGGGGAAGGGAAGTGATAGCTTTATGGCATACTGTTCTAGAAAGCTATGGGTAAAGAAGAGAGTCTGGAACCTGTGTGGAATAGGCCTTGTCTTCAGAGGCTGTGTAGGTTGCCCATCAACACCTACTACAGAGACTGAGGACTTTAATACAAGCACCTGAAAACTCAGGAAGAACACTATACATGGCCTATATGCCCACAAGTACAGAAAATGTCTTACCTGAAATCTCCAGTGGGACTTTGGGCTCTGAGGATAACTTCATGGGGGCTGTGGGCCCCGAACCCCATCAGTCTACAACGGCGAGTCCCAGTAGATTAGTCAGTGATGAATCCAGTGGTGATGAGATCTCCTATGGGGGCAAGGAGTTAGAGGATGGCTTTCCTGCTCTCTGGCATCTAGGACAATTGCTCTTTCAATGGTCCTTGAGCTTGCAATAGGGGCAAGACCCCAGAGGAATGCCAGGGTTGGGGCACTCTCTTACCCAATGTCCTTCTTTGTTGCAATTGAAGCATTGTCTGGGATGGGCTCGGGCAGCTTCACCTTGTTTTGATATTCCTGTATTGGGTGCCCCAAATGTCACTTCTAAAAGATCAGATTGTTATTTTTTTCTTTTGTTTTTTATCTCAGTTGTTGAAAATATGAGAAGCCACATTAAGAAGGTCTCCCTGTGGGAATTGAGGGCCAAGTTTGGCCTTTTGTCTTGGGATCTGGCCCACAGTGGACGGTATCTTTCTCTTTCCCAGTCACAAGATATCTGGTTTTCACCTTGGGTAGGTGTATAGCTTTAAGTCTAAAGGAGACAAAGGCAAAGAACCAATTAAGGTTGCAGGAGTCAAATAATAGAATCAACAGGATATTTATGAGTATAAATTTAGTAATGGCTTCCCATAAGGAGGATAAGGATGAGGTCCAGGGCATTTTAGAAACTGACCTGTCATTCATTTGTCATACACACATTAAGGTTGTACAGTTCTATAAGTACCTTTTGTGCTGTTAGAATGTCTAAGGCCACCTGATTACTAGAGGATGGCCTGTTTTATTATTTTTACCTTTTTACTTAAAAGAGAGATCAGCTGTGGTGTCATTTAAGGCCAGATGAGTATAGTTAATTATGACACCAATATGTATCATATAACCTTTTTCTGGAAAAGATCTGGTGGATCCCAGTAAAAGGAATCTAAAAAGAATTTAGTATATTTTTATGATGCCTTGGGATTAGGCACCATTTAGGCAAAAACAAACTTTAATAAAAGCATGCATATTCAAAGTATAAAGCTGTATAATCAAAGCATGAGCAGTAAGTCTGACAGTTATGTTTAGAAACTGTCTTTAGGTTATAGCAATTGTAACACATTGGCTCTTAGGTCCTTTTGTTGATGGACAGTACATAAATTTTTGTTTAAAAATTATCATTTGACTGATGACCTCATGTTGATTTGCCTTGAATCTCTTGGTCAGAGCACAAGAAAAAGGCAGATGTCTGGATCTGAAAGAAAATATTTTCATAAATAATCCCAAGTTTATATTTGAAGGATGAATATATCATCAGAGCAGCAACAATAAACTGTCTCAGCCATATGAACTTTAGTTGGGGTGTCTCCCATAAGGCTATGGAGATTATTGGGGCCTCTGATTAATGAACAAGAGCTGGTTAAAGTTACCAGGTGACCACTTTCTTATTCATCAATTGAAGTCCTGTCCAATGTCTCCTCACCCCAAGGGATTTTGTTTAACCAGTTCTAGCATCATTTTGACCAGCTGGCAATCTAGGTGGAAGCATGATTTTTAAATCTATAACTCAAATAAACCTTGATTAAATGGTCTGAAAATGCAAAAGATAAAAGAAAAAGATTATTGAGCTCAAATAAAAAGGAACAGCTATTTACAGAGCAGACAAATATGGAAAGACAATCTGTACAGTATAAACAGACTGGATAAGCAGAAAACAGATATATAGACTTACAAATACGTTACAAACTCATAGTGCACTCAAGAATATTTGGCCAATTTGAGCTATAATAAATAGACTAGTGTGAACTTCTTTGTAGATTAATTAATAGAGATCTCTTGAAATAAGGATAGCAGAAAAGAAATCTAAATTATGGTTACTCTGAGATAGGTCAGCGAGGGAAAAATAACATGAATATGAGCTAGTCCCTCAGGACCAGCCTATGGATGGCTGCTGCTGGTCCCATGATGAGGGACCGCAAGTTGGTGACTATCCTCTGTGATCTGCAGCAAGGTGGCTCTTGAGAACCATGTGGCCTGCTAGGTGATTGAAATGCAAGACCAAGACCAAGTATGGTGAGCCAGCATGGAAAATGGTGGTGCTAGATGAGGGAACAAAGAAGAGCCCTGTGTTTGAATTGATGATTCAGGGGGATCAAGAAATCTGAGACTGGGGAGAGAAACTAAGGAAGGATTAGAGGACACTGGAGGTAGGTGAAGAAGGGGGAGTGGATGATGCAAGGTACACAGAACCTTCTGGATAAGAATGCCGTGGGGTTTGGTCTGGAGATGCAGGGGAGGAGCTGGAAAGACAGGAGGCGCATCACCTAAGGGATCTGGTGGGGAGGGAGGGAGAGTTCCTGGTGGAGCAGAGTGAGCCAGAAGTATTTGGCCCATTTTACAAGACAGAGTGAGAGAAGGACATGTCCTCAGAGTGAAAAAGGCCTAAAAATGAAGGGTTTCTGTCAATTTGATGCCATTGTGACAAAAGAATAAATAAAATATCTATTTTTCAGTTTTCATAACCTTCTTGAGGCCAAGAGCACCAAGGTTATGAACCAGGCACCACAAAGTGTCCTTTTTCGAGGACAGGAAATGGTCCCATGACCAAATTATAAGTGAGCTGAGAAAACAACTTCACCTCAGGAAATAAGAGCTTTAGCTCCCCTCAAGGAACATAGAAGCTGTCCTGTATCACACCTATCAAAAAAAGTCATCACCTGTTTTGAAAGTGTGACACAGAAAGTCCCAACACCTGTCCTCCTTGGCTGCAAAGAGTGCAGGGCAGGATCCCATGGAACAAAAATAACAGTTTTGCCTCAGGCTGTATGGCCTAAGGAGTGCAAAAACTGGTATCTCTGTCCAGGGACAGAAAGGATAGGTTTTCTGATGCCTGCTTACGAATTTTAGGAAAGGAAACAGAAAACCCCAGACAGCAACTCACCTGTGGTGAGTGAGGAAGGTCGCTGTTGCATGAGGATTAGCAGTGGCAAGTAAACATTCCTGGAGGAAAAAATAGGTGGTTCATAGGCAGGGGAGCTCCAACTGGAAGTGGCTCCCAGGAGCTAATGCACTCTGCCATCTGAGCCACAGCACCATTATGATGGAGTTTTCTGGCACAATAGAGAAGTAAAAGTACAAAACAAACAGGTTTATTGAGGTGAGGACATGGAAAGGAACCCACAACGACCAGGATATGGGGTATAGGACATATGTAAACTTTGATGGGGGTTGTGCTTAGGGTGGGCATTGATAAAGTGCAAGGAGCTAATTGGAATTTTATGTGCATGCAAACAGGAAGGAGAGTTGCAATTAAGGCTGAGAAAGAAGCAGGAAGTGCTAGGCATTCCCACTTTGGCCTTCTGCCACGTTAGACCATCACCATAACTGTGCAGTAATTTATTGTAGGGCAAAACTCTTTCACCTCTTCCTTTCCCAATGTGCACAAACAAAATTACAATTAGTGACTCTCAGCATTAATGCCTGCCTCAAGCACCACATTTGGTAAAAGATCACATATACCCCACACACCCATATCCGGGTAGAAGAAAAAGCCAAACCCTTGCTGGTTGTGGGTTCCTCTCCATGTCCTATAAATAAAAAGGCCACTTTTGATTTTTCTTATATTCTGCTCCTTTATTGCATCAGAAAACTCTAAAAAAATAGCAGAGTATCTTTATTGAGAGACAGAAAGCTTCTGTCTGAGAGAGAGACAGAAAGGGTCCTATGTGGTTTGCCAAAGAATCTATCTTTTATAGGGAATTTTATAGAGTAAAAGCATAAGGTGAGACAGGTCCAAGATGTGGAAAATCTGGGAACTCACAAGGCAGATGAGCATGAGTTGGGACAGAATTATGGAAAACCAATAAGATTGATTGTTCAGATAAATTTGACCAAGTCAGGGACAAATGGGAAAGGGAATCACATAGTAAGTGGGCATTCTTATGCTGCAGTTCCACTTCCTGTAGATGGTTAAGATGGTGGCTTCTGGCTTCCTCAAGGTGATACATAACTACTTAGAACATCAATCCCTGATGTTTATACTTAGGGTATGGTTACATTTGTTCTGCATTTTGTCTTGAGATCTGGCCCACAGCAAAAGGCATGTGTCTCCTCCAGGGTTACAAAGTATCTGGTCTTCTGCACTAGCTCCACTGAGGGCCTAGCCCTGTCTGACTGCCTATAATATTTCTTATAAACTCAGTTGCCTATAACAACCTCATGCCTGCCTGCCTTATGGGTTTCCATTTTTCCCAACTGTGGACCCATTTTACCTCATGGTTTCACACTATAAAAGTCCCTAGAAAAGACAGAGTCCTTTGCAACCCAGCTGGGACACATTCTGTCTCTGTCTCAGACAGAAGCTTTGTTTTTCTCAATAAATCTGTTCTTCTCTTAACCTCTGTTGTTCCTAAAATTCATTCTTTGATTTTAGAGAACACGAAATCATACCAGACATATGATAGGTCAGGAGTTTCATTCCCCTGTATCACTATTGTTACAGGTAACTGAGTTAGTTCGAAATATTATAGACAGACAGGGCAGAGCCCTCAAAGGAGCCAGTGCAGACATCCAGATATCATGCAACCTTGAAGGATACCAACACCTCCTGCTGTGTGCCAGTTTTCAAGACAACAGGCAAAGCAAATACACACACACCCTAAGGGTTGATAATTCAAATTGTTCTCTATCACCCTGAGGAAGTCAGAAGTCAGTATTCTAACCCCCACAAGAAAAGTCACTGCTGTTAAGCATCCCTGATTATTATATAAGGAAATGAAATTCCCAACCTACTGTATGACCAGAATGATTTATGTGTTCTCTAAAACTGGAGAATGAATTTTAGGAATGATGGAGATTAAGAGCAGAAATACTTATTATTAGAAATTTTCTGTCTGAGAGAGAGACAGAAAGGTCTTGAGCAGATTGCCAAAAATTTTGTATTTTCCAGGGACTTTTATAGAGCAAAAACATGAGATTAGATGGTTCAAAGGTGGGGAAAAATAGGAATTTTGCAAAGTGGGCATAAAGTGGAACAAAACTGTGGTCAACCAATAACATTAATTGCTCAGGTAAAAATTGATTAAATTAGCAGAAAATAGGTAAGTGAGTCACATCAGCAACTCTTCCTAAAGGGGATTGGTATGGTGACTCTTGGCTGCTCAAGGTGATCCAGATTTAATCCCTAAGGATTATGCTTAAGGGTATGGTTGCGTCTGTTTTGCCTTAGACCCAAAATCTGGCCCACAGCAAGAGGTGTGTCTCCTCCAAGGTTACCAGATATCCGGTCCTCTGTGCAGGTTTATTCCAGGGCCTAGCCCTGTCTGACTGCCTATAATTTTTCTAACTAGTTCAATTGTCTGTAACACTTACTACATGACTCACTTCCATATTTTTTCCTAAATTAATCAATTTTATCTGAGAAATTAATCTTATTGGTTGACTATAGTTCTGTTGCACCTAATGCTCATCTACCTTCAAGTTCCCAAGATTTCTCCATCTTGAATCCATCTCAACTCTTGCTTTTACTCTATAAAAGTCTTATAAAAGACAGAGTCATTGCCAACCCACTTGGGACCCTTTCTGTCTCTGTCTCAGACAGAAGCTTTCTTTCTCACAATAAATATATTCTGTCTTAATCTTCATTGTTCTTAAAATACATTGTTCAATTTTAGAGAACATGAATTTGTACCAGACATACAGAAGGTTGAGAGTTTCATTCCCCTATATCATTATAACCCCTAAAATAAGAAAACATTTGGAAAGGAATGGGTCCAAATATCTTGATTACCCACCTGGGTATCTCATTCAATTTCTTGTCTTAATAGACTGGATGGTTCCAATTACAGTATAATCTCAAATTTCCATTCTTCTCTTAGGAAATTATCCAGGTCTTGAAGTGAATTTTCTAGAGTCCTTGCCTTAATTAAATGCACCCCCACCAAGATTCTGGTGTTCTTATTTTTCTGCTGACTTCCTTGAGAGCTCAGACCTTAGCTGCCTATAGTAATATCATTAATCGATTAAAAAAACCATGAAGTATTGTCTTACATAAATATTGTCTTTACTCCAGTCTACTTCCTCTCTGGTGGGTCTAAGTACATTTTATAACTTTCATTGATTTTCTCATCTGTACTTCTAATTGTATTCTCTCTATGCTTCATTAGGTATTGTTTGTTATTTGTAATTTTCCAAACCATTCTTCCTCTGTTTACTCATGTCTATGCTGGTATTAAATTTCCACACTTGGAGGCATAGGGATAGAAAGAATTTTATTATGGCTTCTCAGTTTGACAGTGAATGCTATTTATCAGTGTAGGCCAAACCTATAGGTATCTTTTAACCAATAAAATACAGTTGAAGTGAAGGTATTTTTACATGTTCAATTAAAATCTAAATAAACCTCTACAATCAGTTTTGATTAAGTCCACCCAGAGCAAGACAAGCCAGAATCATCTTTATTCAATTAGGTCAGGCCTTTAATAGATGATTCAGCTCTTCCCTGAAATTAGAGATTCAAAGCACTAGAGAATTTCTCCGTTGTCATTTAAAAAAATTTCCATGTATTCTACAAATGAAAGTTAAATTATGACAACAACACGAAACAAATTACAAGTGGATCTTTCCCTAATTGAGTTTCAAAATGAGAGCACAGGTCACCTAACAAGTTGATTTCAACCAGGCAAATACCTGAAAAGAAACATCCATATGCTCTATTGTTATATGCAGCTGAGCTAGTTTGAAATATTATAGGCAGTCAGACAGGACTAGGCCTTTGAGGAAACCAGCACAGAGAACCAAATATCTCATGACCTTGGAGGAGACACAGACCTCTTCCTGTGGGACAGAACTCAAAACAAAAGGCAAAACAAACACAACTACATCCTTAGGTATAAACATTAGAGAGTAGGTGTGGATTATTTGGAGAAGCCAGGAGTCCTGATTCCAGCCTCCTATAGGAAGAGTCACTGATCCATTAGAATGCTCACTTGCTACATGGCTGGCTTCCTCATTTGTCCCTAATTTAGTCAATTTTATCTGAACAATTAAACATTGGTTGACCATAGCTCTGTCCCACCTCATGCCCATTTGCCTTGCAAGTTCCCAGTTTTCCCCACTTTAGACCTACTTTGCTTCATGGTTTTACCCTATAAAAATCTGGACAAAATACAGAATCTTTGACAACTTACTCAGGACCCCTTCTGTCTCTCAGTCCGAGGCTTTCTTTCTCTCAATAAATATTACTGCTCTAAACCTCCATTGTTCCTAAAACACATTCCCTTATTTCATTATCCATAAATTTGGCCTCAAGAAATTGTAAGATAAAAAGTGTGTATTTCAAACTAGTATGTGCATGGCAATTTATTTTGTGCTCAATATGAAAATAATAAAATTGAATGTGACTTCTCTGTAGACTGCACATGTTTTTAGAGTCCTTTGGCCCCACTTACAATCCCATTCTACTTATCTGAAACTTTCCAGTATGTCAGTGTCTCTATGGAAAAGCAATACCTGATTTTCTTGTACTTTTTTTCTTTAGAATGCTGTTCATTTGGATATTTTCTCAGTGTTTTGTCATTTGGTTGTTAACACCTAGATATTTTTATCAATCATATATATTGTAACTTGAATGAGGAATTTGTTATGATTTGTGTAGGCTGCTATTCCTGAAACAAAAGAGTGGGTTCTTCATATGTACAGTAATTTTTCAACATGGATCCTGATTAACAGTAGAAGTGATAAGCTAATGATGAAATTAGCTTTTTGATGGATAACTAGGAAAAATCTACATGATACATATAAAATATTGTAATCTACAAAGAAAACATTAAAATTAATTGCATCTGGATGGCAATGGTGGGTGGCTGTAATTTTGTTTCTGCAAATATTTTAATAATATCAAGTGTTTCTTTTGTAATAAATATCACTATTAATAATAGAAAGATTGTTAGAAAGAACCTTAGTTATTGTCTCTCATATACTTTACTATTTCTTAGTGTGGTTCAGAGGTTATAAATGCATTATTCAATGATTATAATATCCTTAATTTATGTGGTAGAACACTAGATTGAAACTGAAGACTCAAATACCAATCTAGGATTTTGAAATTCTTGATTTTTATCTTTCTTGTTTGAACTTGCATTTCTCTAGCATTGAATTCCTCATACTATCTAAACCTTATCCTTAATCATGAAAAGCTATATTTTCATGAAAAAAATATGCAGATGGCTAATGGATACAAGAAAAATAATCAGCATCACTAAATATGCAATCATTATATAGGAGAAATTACCTCACACATATCAGGGTGGCTATTTTTAAAAAAAAGACAAAAAGATAAGTAGCATTGATGATGTAGATAATAGGAAATTCTTATATGTTATTAATGGGAATGTGAATTAGTGCGGCTATTATGAAAAAAAGTATGGAAGGTTCTCAAAATAATGAAAATATAAGTAGTGTATGTTCCAGTAATCCCACTACTGTATATGTATCCAAAGGAAATGAAATCAGTGTGTCAAAACCTTTGCTATTCCAAGTTCATTAGAGCACTATTCACAAAAGCTAAGAAAGAAACAACCCACATGCCCATCATGATGTAAAGAAAATAACTCTTCTATCTTTAGAAAAAAAGAAATTATGTCACTAGGAATGATTTGAATTAATCTAGATGACAGTACACTAAATGATAGGATAGGCACAGAAAGACCAATATCATATATTCTCACTTATACATAGAAACTAAAATAACTGTAAAGCAGGAAAACAGAATGGTGGATACAAGAGGCTGGGTATATAGGTAATAGAGAGATGTTGCTCAAATGGTACAAATTTTCCATTTTACAAAGGAAAAATAATAACATTGTTAGAGGTTATGGAAATGTGAGACTTTATTTTCTCACATTACATACATGTGTCATAATATCACTTCAACCCCATAAACACGTACAGTGACAATTTGCAAGCATTGAACATAATTTTAATTAAACAAAAAAAGCCTTTACAAAAATAAAACACTTTTTCAACTGGTTATTTCCTCAATACTTGTTTATGAATGATGTTTAAAGAGGAAAGTTATAAGAAAAAATGTAAAAATAATCCAATTAATAGGCTGCTAGGTTGCATCATTAACTGAATTTATAGCCTTAACAAGGTGACCCTCAAAATTAACGCATTTTAATTTTCTAGAGAGGAGTAGTTGCATCTTTGATTGATGTTATTATGATGAATTTATCTTTATCTAAAAACATTGATGAGCCAGGGATTTAGCTCAGTGGCATAAGTGCCTGCCTGGCAAACGTGGGGATGTGAGTTCAATCCCTGGTATCAAAAATAATAAGTAAATAAATAAAAATTCAAAAACTAAAAATTTAGAAAAATAAAATCATCAATAACACTATAAAACATGTACAAATTGAGTTCAAAACCTTTTTTGTATACATTCTTTTGCAAGTTTTTTTATAAAGCCCTGTATTAGTTATATTATAAAGTCTTTGCCAGTTTCTGAAAAAAAAAAAGAAAAATCTGCTGTGTGATGTTTAATTCAGGACTCTGTTTAAGTTGATTTCTAATGATTTTAATTATTTCTGCATTAGCTTATGTTATATTTTGTATCAGAGAGGTCCCCCCAAAGGCTCATTTGCTCTAAAATTCTATTTTTGGAAGATTAGATTACATCATTCAACCATTGATGTTAGCTGAATGTGGAAATGGGGCCTCTTGGAGGAAGAAGGTCACTGAGAGTGTGCTTTTGAAGGGAATGTCTGTTACAGGCTCCTTCCTCTATCTCGTCCTCATTTCCTTTCTCACTGCTTTGCAGTTGCCCTCAAATAAGCAGCTCTTTGCCAAGTTTCATCTCCCATTGGGGCAGCTGACCATGGATTGAAGCCTCTGAAACTGTAGGGCAACATACAGCTCTTATTATTTAAACTGTAATTGTCAAGTAGTTGGTCCTAAAAATGAAAAGCTGATGAACATAGGAACACAGGGTATTTATGTATCAATAAGATATATTTTTAAACTTTACAATATTTTCAGATTTGCTATCAGGATATCATATCCTATTTTATGCTTCCAAAAAAGCAAAGAAATTATATGAGCTGCATATATTTAGTGCTTTAAGAAAAAAACACTTTAGAGTGAAGAAAATTTTGAGTGGATAAATCTTACACAATAAAAAATGTATCATATCAGTATTATATAACTGTATTATATAAATGTATTATATCAGTATTATATAAGTGTAAATATATTTTAATACATTCTATGATTAGGTATTGGTAGACATAATCAGAAATCTTTTAAATGAATCAGCAGACATAGTTACTACCTTCCTATATGTTATCATTATCAAAAGAATAAACTGGGTGTGGTGGCACATGCCTGTAATCCCAGCACTCAAGATTTGAGGCAGGAGGATCTCTGTGAATTCCACACCAGCCTTGACTATATAGTGAGTTCAATGTCAGTCTGAACTACACAGTTTGACCCTGTCTCAAAAAATAAATATAAAGCATAGTACCTCAAATATACAATTGCTTTTAATGTTAAGCAAGTGCTTTTTTCTGTTTTTGTTCCTACCTGAAAGCACAAGGAAAGGTTTTACTTTATACCAAATAGATGAACTCTTTCAATTGGTTCTGAAAGAAATACTTACACAGTCATACACTGTATCTGTTTTGTCCTTTGTCAAATCTCTATTAATGACCACAAAATTTGAGACATAAGAAAGGTGTAAAGAGCAATTCATTGACAGAAAAATAGCTTTTTGCACTTATTTGAACCTTAACATTGGATCCTATGTCAAGTATAGAAAAATGCTTATTACTTCTGACATCTGCTTGAAGTAATAAAGGAAATATCCTGGTAGCAGGTCTAAAGGAAAGTAGATTTAAAAAAGTACTTAAGCTACACAGTATGATTTGGATTAATGTTTTAATTTTTATAAAATGCTTTGATTGAAGTTAACTGGGACTAGATATAAACTAGAGTTTGTTAAATACAAGATTTTTTCATAGATATATTCTGTTTAGGTAATTGATTAATATAAGTTGTTCAAAGGATTAAGACATAAAAAAAGAATCAAACATAATGATTATGAACATGATTTGTTTGTTAGAATACAAATAGTTTAACAACCATGAATAATTCTAATATTTTGATTCAAGATTGAAAAATTTTATAGGTAGCTTACTCTTTCAGAAAAGTTGTAGATCAAAAGATAATATTCAATACTGTCTGTACCAATGTATATTAGCATGACATTTGCACTGAAAAATAAACTATGAAACCAATAAAATTTATTAACTCTGTTTCTAAATTTGGAGAGGTTGAAAAGGGCAAGGAGGTAATGTAGATTTGCTTTAGAAAATCCTAGGGGATAAGCAAAGCCCAGTTGTAAGACCTTCAAGTGGGTCATTTGGGACAAGACTTTGGGCACTACAACTGGTATTTAATCCCTTTTTAAAAAAATTCTTTATTAATATATATTTATCATGCATAATGTTTACATTCTTTGTGTGTAGTTGGTACATGTACATAATACATCTTAATTCCTTTTGTCACACATTTTCTTTTCACTCTCTCATCCTTCCCTCCATCTCCTGATTTCTCACTCATTTAAGAAAAATTTAGTTCACTACTTCCTTTATCTCTTTTGTTTTGCTTTTATTTATAAGTCGGATTACACGTATAAGAGAAAACATGCTTATTTAAGCTTGTGTGTGGAACCTTACTCTCTGACACTCTTCTGATTTCAGAGACATTATGAGCTGAGCAGATTTGTTTTGTTCTGCTACTCCTTCTGCCACAGTTTCTACCTTGGAACCTCTCATTTAAGTCATGAGTGTCAGATGTTTTTCCCAGCAACCCAAAACTCATCAATTCCAATCCAAGTACCTGTCTCTATTTTCTATTGTTTATCTTTTATTTTGCTTTTTACTTATACTTTGAGTTTCTCAAATAAGAGAAAACATTTCATAATTAAGTTTTTGCCCTTGATTTATTTCACAAATGCATCAATAAAAAAATGAGATCAGCCATTTGAAGGCTGGGGGAAGAGAGCAATAATCTCACAAGCAAAAAAGCCTGGTCTGGGAATCAGTGCCATGCTTGGGCACTGCTGGGCTGGGAATGACCAGACCCCAGCCACTTCTAGTGCGTGGGCAGGCAAACAAGAAGTATCATGCAACACCCCCTACCCCATAAGCAACCGGTTGATCCAGAGAAATGCAGGCTGTGATAATAGCTATTAACATGAAGTGCAACTGAAGGCCTGTGGTGTTTCTGATTTTCACCAGCATTGCAGGGGTAGGGCCAGTGTCCTGACCATAAGCTTGGATGATATCTTTATGCAGTGTGGCATGATTGAGGGATCTCCTTCTGAGGGTTATAGCATTATTGCTTCCCTATTGTAGTCAGGGGTTGCGAATAGAAAAATTACAATCAAGACACAGAATTTATAATATTATTTTATGGTGTTCACCCAGAGTTAAACACAAAAAGTGCAGGAAATCTGTCCACAACATTAAAGACCCAGAATATTCAGCCAAGGGCCTGGATCCTATAGGAATGTCCTGCATGAGTCCAGATGAAAACCTAGAGCCCATGACAATGCCTCTCTTGAGTCCAATTGGAAGTCTAGAGCCCACAACAAGGACTCAAGACAGTCTGTTTTATGGCTCTGCACTGGGAAGGCCCATAGGTCAGCAGTGGAAACTAGAAAGTCTATGTCAGTGTGGTGTAGGATCTGTGTTGGTAAGTTGAGTGTTCTATACTGGAGCCAAGAAGTCACACTCAAAATAAGAACCAGGACTGCCCTAAAAAGTACCAGCCCCATCCTCAGTGACATGCAGGTCCTGAGAGCTCCTCCAATGATAAGAACAGTTGAGTACATGCCAGAAAGCCAGAATTATGAGTTTCTCCTGGAGAATAAATGGCACACGTCTTCCCCTCTGGATTCAGGAAGTGATGCTCAATGTAAGGACCATAGCTCCCCCAAAGTGAACCACAGCCTCTCTCACAAACAAGGTCTGAAGCTCTTCTGATGACAATGATCAAGCTCACACTGGGGAATCTAGTCATGATGAGATCCTCCAGGAGAACCAACGGCTCAAGACAGCAACACATAGAGAAACCCACAATGCCTCACTTTTCCTCTCCACATCTCTATTTATACTGGCAATGTTCCTCAGGTGGAATATCTATGCTCAGCATCATGCTAATTTAATTCAACTGGTGTTAAGTTGACCAGCAGTTTTGAATCCATAACACATATCAAATATAGTTGGATCATGTTTTTAAAATCTACTGTTCTAATCTCATTTTAAATAACCAGTATATTTAGGCAATTCTTATTTCAATTAACTATTAATATGTTAGGGCTTATATTCTCTTTTATTATTCCTTTTGATTAATTTCACATATTTCTCATTTTTGTTTCTATTTTCTAATCTTCCAGTATATTTTAAGGCTCTATTTTGATTTACTTATAATCTGTTTGAATATTTCACTTTGGATAGTTTGGTAATAAGCAAGGAAGTCCAATCTAACCACTTTTACTCATTAAATCATTGACTGTTCTAATCAATGGAATTAAGAAAGGCAAAGAAAATGCACACAGATTGCAAAGGAAACAATAAATATGTCTCTATTTGCAGATGACATATTGTTTATGTAGAAAATGTCAAAAAATTAACAAAATAGCATCATAGAAATAACAAATAAATTTGTCAAAGTCTCAGGATACAAAATAAATCCAGACGCATGCACTAATACACACACAGACATACACACATCAGTCTTGGCACTTCTCCTGGAGATTAAATGGCACACATCTTTCCCTATGGAGCCAGGAAGTGATGTTTGATGTAAGAACCAGAGCTCCCCCAAAGTGAGCCACAGCCATTCTCACCAACAAGGTCCCAAGCTCCTCTGATGACAATGGTCAAACTCACACTGGAGAAGCTAGTCATGATGAGCTCCTCGAGGAGAACCAAAGGCTTGAAACAGCAACATTTAGGAGAGCCTGCAATGCCTAGGTCTTCTCCATGTCTCTATTTATGCTGGCAACTTTCCTCAGTTGGTCCATCTACACTCAGTGCCATGTTGGTTTAATACAGCTGCTGTTAATTTGACCAACAGTTTTTAATACATAACACCTACGGGCTTTTTCTGGGGTCCTAGATCATTTACATTGATTCATTTGGTTGGATTTTATTATCTTCTGTTTTGTTTGATTATGTTAAATCTGATGGCAGGAGAAGCTATTTCAAGGATAACAAGATATATTATGGTAGCAATTTTGGATTTACTATTGGCTAGGTTTGAAGTCCTTCATTCTTTTGCTTTATTGTTTCTATTATTTTCTGTTCTGTTTGATTTTTACAATATCTGAAGTTATCTGCAGCTATTTTGAAGGCATCAAAAGGCATTATGGTAACTATTGTTGACTTCATAATGCTTTGTAGTCCTGAATCTCTTCCACTGGCTTGTTTTGATTGGTTTTGTTCTATTTTATTCTATTTAAAATAAAATTTTAAATTTTTAAAAAGAGATCAAAGTAATATTTAAAAAATGATAAATAAATCTCACCAATTCACCTGCTGCTACTGAAACTCAACTTACCTGATTGTTTCAACAATAATTTGTTTGACTTGGGGCTGTAGAATATCACTTAGCAAGACGAGAGCAGAGAATAGATTAAATTTAACTGTTGTGCATGCCACAACTGTTCTGTGAAATAATGAAATAAAATTCAACATCATGTAAAAGCCACTCCAATGTTTTTAGATTAAGTAATAAATTAAAAAGTACTTAAGGAAAGTGAAGCCCAAATTTCTTGTTATCCTCAAAGTGCCAAACCAGACACAGACATGTTAGTCAAATTTGTGTATAATAGAAGTTGTCTGAGAAGTATCATTATAAAACGATATGTTACATTTTTCCTGTCTCTTCTAATTAGTTTTGTGGTTGTTCAGAGCCAATTTAATCTTCTTGACCCTCCATAGGCAACAGGTCAACAGACTGATTTCAAAGTAGATTAGAATTTAAATCCTTTTCTCTCTTTACTTAGTATAATGTTTCACAAAATTACACTTGGAATCCCTCCCCCAGTGGAATTCTGTGTGTTAATTAATAGTAAGATTAAACCTGAAAAATTTAACTGAATTTAAATCACAGTGTATTGAACAGAGAAGGGAAGATGGAAACATGACAATCTTACTCCATAAATTCATTCATTTATTCCTGTATACATAAAGTACATATAGAATAAAAGAACCCTATAGGCCGCATGTTGAAATGTAATACTAAATAAGCCAGAGAAAGTTGCCACCCCTATAAAGGCAACATATTTTGAACAACAAAATATATGGATAAACAAATTATATGTAAGAATATTGGCAAGAATAATGAAGTAACTAAAACAGTAAAATAAAAATGACTGGATACCTCTTTATTAGGGTATGATGTTGAATAGTTTACATTGTAAGACAGAACAACTCTAAAGTGATTATACTTAGGTCATGATATTACTAATGAAATTAATGCAAAGCAAAAATCATTGGCATAGAAAACAATGTATTAGTACTGAGATGGCAGTTATTTTACCCTTAAATATTTGAAAAAAAATATTATGACTGAAGTTTATGGCCCATTGAAACAGTAGTCAAAGATATATTGGAGAAGTAGGCATGGTAGTGCCTGCAGACCATTTTAAGCAATTCTATTTTATTCTTTATGAAATGGGAAACTAATATGGCTTGAGATTACTCAAGGAAGAAAAGTGACTTGATTAAATTTATGCTGAGTGAGTGCATTGTGGAGAATGAGCCTGGGAAGAGAGACTAAAATGGAGGAAAATAAATCAGTAGTGGGGATGTTGTGGAAATCTCAGGGAAATGTAAGTGGTTTTAAACTAATCTTAGAGAAAGCCTCTAATCTGGAGACAACCTTACAATATGGTATGCATAATGTATATCTGATTAGTGTAATTGTTACTTTGTGATAATCATGTTTAACTCATAAGCAAATCTATGATTTTAAAACTGAAATGATAAATTCAACTACATGCATGAAGAACTACAAGTTACTTCATTTTTAATAATTACTATATCATCAGTAGGATAAATAGTCTAAGATGGAAATGATTTTATTATCAAGATCAAAGTAGATAAATTTCTTAGAAAACAAAACATCTCCAATTTTTGGATTATATACTTGAGTAGATTTCAATCAGGGACAATTTGCTGTCCAGGGGATATTTGGTAAATATGTAGAAGTTATTATCATTTGTCCCAAAGGGAAGGGATTATTGTCATAGGAATCTCCTAGGGCAAGGAATGTTGATACAAATGTTATAATCACTAATTAACACTCTCTATGAAGAAAGAAATAAGCAACGCATGGTATTTATATTGCTGAGATGGATAAAAATGATTAATAAATCCATTTTCAGTTTGATTTTATTCTCATTTCCCTTTTAGGATACTCTTTTCCCTTGCAACACATTAAAGTGGTGACTTCCCCTATCCATAAATTAAATAGCATATTTACCCTTTATTACTACTTTCACTTCAGTCCCTTCCTCCTCTCATCCCTAAAATATTTGTTATTAATCACATTTTGTTAGCTATAGATAACTGGATAACTTGTCATTGCTACAATTTTCATGAATGATCTTAAAAGGGGTAGTTTTGGATTTAGTGAAATACTCTTTAACACAATCCCTGTAATTGCTACTGGCAATAGATAGTCATCTTAATGTCACCACCTCTTAATTTCTAAATTATTTTCTTTCAATGTTCTTGTAATTGACCCTATCTCACTCACTTGTTATCATAATCAAATCTTAGACTTCATCATCACTAGGAAGCGCTAATCCTCCATAGGTTTGATTGAATATGACCTGCTTTCTAAATTCTCTTTCCCAAAATGTCAGCTTATATTTTTCTTGTACTCCATTCACTATTATCTTTAAGACCACCTTGATTTCAAATTCATAATTCTGTAATACCTCTCAAAATTTATAAATTCAGTTTTGTTTTTACCAAGCTTAAATTCCATGATCAATTATTATAATCACATCTTTATACTTACTCTCTATTCTGTTTCCCCTTTATCATACACATTTGACAACATATAAACCTGAATTATAATTTTTCATCTACTCTGTGACAACACTCACTTGAATAAAACTAGAAAAAAATCACAAATGATTTTGCTTTAAATGCATGATTTCTAATTTTATTTGAGTCTTGCATGACCTCTGGCAAATTTTCTTCATTCAAAGCAGGGTAGTCACTATCCTCTGAACTAGAGTCATACTAAAGTGTGTACTGACAACTTCCCTTGAACTTCTTCTGAGCATATAAAATTCTGCACCAACAAAATTAAGCTCTTGATCTCTCATCCTGTAACAACTTCTTTTCCTACAACTGTTCCAATCCAGTAAATTTTTTAATCTTTACAGTTGCCTGTTGCCTGAATATGTTTGGAAACTGTAAGTTTCTCTTGAAAGGAGTCATTAATGAGATACCATAGACTGAAAACAGATGCAGTTGATTGAAGGCATAGAAATATATGAATGTGTGACACTTTTATGAATTTTGAAATAACAAGTTTAATCATGATATTCTCCATTAAACTCCTTATATGGAACTCTACTCTTAATAGCTGATAAATTAAATTTTACTAATGTAAAATGAAACTTTATGAGGTAACAGAATTAAAACTAATATCTGTCAATTTAATTTTAAAATAAACCATTGATTAGTTATGATTAAAAATAAGTCCCTTTTTTTGTAAAATGCTTTGAATAACTGGTATCAACAGATGTCACTTTTTAACAGAATGCACTACATCATTTGAGGCAAAAGTAATAAAAGGAAACACAATAGGAATGATGAATAGCTATTCTATACAGGGAAATCATCAGTTACTTTCATATAACCTCCAAAGATTGCTTCTGTTGGGTTTAATAATTTGGGCTGTTATAAATAACTGAATTATTAATTATTTAATCTGTTCTTGTCCTATCTTCAAGAATCTCTGGTCAAACTCTAAGACACCTGAGAGTGGGAATAATGTCTTGTTCACATCTTTATCTCAAGAATCCATATATTTTCTGGAAGAAATACTCAACAAATGATTATAGCTGGGTTTCATAATTTTTTTATCTGAAATTAATTTGTTACCTGTCTATAAAGTTTCATTCTATTTTTAAATTATATTTTTTTCTTCAGTCAATCTTTACAGATTAATATTTTAGGGTTAACTAGTATCAATGAAATGTACCTTCATTGCAGGATCTCCTGTTGTTTCCTCCTCTAACACTTCTCAAAGATTATTTCTTGTTTCAAACAGTATATTGTCCTTCTGGGACTTCTTATTTCATATTGGATATCTAGATAAGTGTAAATATGAAGAAAATAGAACATCTAAGGCATTTCTGCTTATGGAAATCATCTTCTCCAATCTTGTAATGTTCACTAGTATGACTTAGTAAGATTTTCACAAAGAATTTTTAATTTTTTTATAATTTCCATATCATAAACAGAATACAACATTGTTAAATGAATAATACACATAATTTCAAATATAGTTATGGACAGTGCCATATTCCTATAATATGGGGAGAAAATATTTTCATTTCAAGGTAAAAACTTAGTTCCAAATTATAAGATTGTATGATGTGGACTGTGATAAAATTTTGCCTTTGAAGTAGACAGAACAAAAGTGAATTGAGGTCATTCAGCTCTAACCACCAGACTCTCTGTCAGCAATTTAAAAATGATGGATGAAATTTCCAACTGCTAAAGTTTGGAGAAGGAAGATAGAGGAGATTCGCTAATCACAGGGAGCTAGGCTATGGATACTAGAACTTAAAAAGACACTTAGAACTTTCAGATTTATGTCTGGCCAGTATAGAAATTAGGAGTTGACTCTTCCACTTATACAACAAATAGTGCTGGGAAACTGACTATCTCAAAAAAACTAAGCACTTATGCTTTCAATATTAAGCTTTTCTTAAATACAAGATTCACACTTATTTTTTAAAAAACTACACATTTTATGTTGTTGATCATTTCCTCAGCTGCACAAAATCTTTTCATTTTATGTAATGTTATTGGTTTTTTAATCTAAGATTTTCATGTGATATTCAGAAAATTTCCCCTTGTTTTCATCTACATCATTGGTTTCATAACTTAAATTTAAATCTTAAATTCATTTTGAGTTGATTTTTATGTATGATGTAAGATTTGTTTGTGTTTGGGAGATGATATCCAGTTTTTCCAGCACTAATTCTTGAAGGAGTCTTACTTTCTCATTTTTATCATCTTTATACCCTTATTCAAACTTAGTTGAGAGTATATACTTGGATATATTTCTGGACTTATTCTACTATATCAGTATATATGTCTGTTGTTTTGCCAGTTTCATTCTATTTTAAAAACTGTTATTTTTACATATAATTTGAAAACAGGAAGTGTTAAGCCTCCAGCATTGCTTTTCAATTTCAAAAATAACTTTAGCTCTTTAGAATCCTTTACTTGAGATAGGATCTTGCTTTGCAGTGCAGGGTGGTCTTGAAATCACTATGTAGACCAGGCGGGCCTCTAACTCATAGTGATTTTCCTACCTCAAGCTCCCAGTGTGGGGAATACAGGTGTATACCACCATACCTGGTGAATTTAGAAATTTTACAGCTTCATAAGAATGTTAGACTTTTTGTTTGTTTCTGAGAAAATGTCAAAAAATTGAAGTCAGGACCTTATGGAAATATTTGGGATCTCATATTCATCATAGCATTATTCATAACAGACAAGATATAGAAATAATCAAAGTGTCTATCAAGGATACAGGCAATGTTTGATATTAATGTCTATATTTACATCTATATCTCTCTTTAACTATATACACACACACACACACACACATATATATATATATATTTATCATAACATTCTATATACATAACATTCTGTACACAGAAAATATTATGAAATATTTTTCAACAATAAGAACATTGGTGATGGCATTTTGATAGGATAGATTGACCTGGAGGACATGATAAGTAAAGTAAGCCAACAACAAAAACAAAAATATCAAATGACTTTATTTACATACAGAATCTCCAAAAGTGAAAAGCAAAGAGAGAGTTAAACAATAGTTACAAGAAAATGTTGGAAGAGGCAGTGAAATGATATAGATCACAGAGTGCAAAATTGTGGTTATATAAAATGAATAAATTATGATGTGTGGCATGAGTACCATAGCAATTGTTTTGTACAGTAAACTTTGTTAGTAGTATATTACATATGCTTTTTACCACAAAAGATAATAAACATGTAAGTGACAGATTCTGCTAGACTCAGGCTTAGCTGTTATCTCTCACATGACATCCTTCCAACTTGTTATGGGCCCAGAGAAGTAGTTTATCTCTCTGAGTATCTTGTTTATTCTCTTTCTTGTTCCAGAAATAACCCTCCCCCTCTATTTTTGTATGTGTGTTGAGCCCTTTCCAATCCCAAGACTACACAACCACTCAAGTGCTCCACTCTCAGCCCCCAGTAAATCTTCTGTTTCTTGTTTTATGCATGCAGATGCTCCTTCAAATCAGCTGTTTTATGTCATTTTGCCCACTCCCAGATTCCTCCACCAGCTAGACCTGGTAATAATGCTTCCACTTCTTTGTTCTCATTGATAGTGCCTGTGTCTCTTCTGCAGCCCACCTATATCCTGCAACAAAGTCCTCTTTTCTACTGTCTTTGTTTCTGAATCATGCCAAAATCTTGTTAAGATCTTATCAGTAAGATTATTAACATGATAGTTTGTTTTAACAGCCACTCCTATTGTGTATGTCACATCATCATGTTGTACAGTGAACTATACATAATTAACTAAAATTAAAATTAGCATTAGGTGATTGTAAAAACAATTGACTGAACAATAATATTGATATAGGGGAAATACCAGATGTTAAATATACCAGGTTCAAGTTCCCTTAAGTAGAAAGATGAATTCTAAGAAACAATGGAGGTTAAGAGTAGAAAAAATATTGGAGAATAGGAATAGAGAATGAGAAATAGGAATAGCTCCTGAGACAGGAGTGGACCCTAATGGGTTGTCAATGAGCCCACCTCTCAATGGAAGTTTTATAGAGCAAAATCATGAAGTAGGTACCACCTGAGTCAATCAATAAGATTGCAAGTAAGTTGCTTAGATAATTTTGAGGCAATGATGTCATTATTAACCTTGGTCCATATTCTCTAGTCTTGGTCTTTGAAAGATTTTTGCCCTAGTATAAATTACTGGACATTATGGTGATGATCTGATGTGGTGGAAGGCCAAAGCAAAAACAACACTTGCCCTGATGATCAATTTCCCCTCTTTCACCTTCAGGCATGATTATAATTGCCTCTGTCCTTTCCCATGCACATGAAGAAAATTGTAATCATTCCTCACATGTCATCAGTGCCCACCCCAAGCACTGCTTCTAGTCAGAGATCATAAAACCTCCCACCACATTTGTCTCTGGCAGAGGAAAAATGACCAAACCCACAAGTGGTACACACCTCTCAATGCCCTTAATAAAGGTCATTTTTTTCCTTTTTTTAAATTTGTTTCTCTATTGGGCCAGAAAACCCTCACATTTTGTTGATATGTGACTAAGATTGACAGTGTGTGTGGGATCCTGGTGGTCAACCCCTGTTTTGACCCCCTCTGCCTAAGAGCCAACCTGCCTTCTTCCAGGACTTGCCTATTTGCTGTTGCTAGCCTGAATTGAACACTGATCATCCTCATTTTTCAAAGATGAGCCACCTTGCCTTCCAGGGTTTCCTGTCTCTCAGTTTCTCAGTCTATAACACTTCTCATGCTCCTTTGGTGGCTGAGATAGAGCTGTTTGTAACCTTAAAATTTCATGAGTTTGCATCAGGGAACCACTTACTCTCCCCTCAACAAAGAAAACAGCTCTTGTGTTCCGTTGGCAAGACAGCCCAAGTCAGAGCAGTTACCCTCTTGTCCTCTGCCCCCCCGCCACCGCTGCTCAATGATGACCAATGAGAATGGGTATTGGGGATTTCTCTGTCACACTCTCAAAACAGGAGATAACTTCTTTTGATAATTGTGACCCCTGACAGCTCTCATGCTTGATGGACAGAGCTAAAGCTCTCCCATCCTGAAGCAGAGTTGTTTTCTTAGCTCACCTCTAATTCAGCCACTATGGAGAATATTATTTGCTGTCTCCCCAAAAAACACACCTCTGAGGTGCCTGATTCATAACTTTAGTGCTATTGACCTCAAAAATCCAATAAAAACAAAAAAATCCTTCAAGATATATATACCTTTTGTCATGGCAATGGAAAATTGGTTAAAGTTCCTTATATTCAGGGCTTTTTCACTCTGAAGTCATGTTATCTCATTCAGTCATATATGGCAACCCAAGTACTTCTGGCTCACTCTACTCCACCAAGTTCTCTCCCTTCCTCCCCACTAGACCCCTTAGATGATATGTCTCCTCTCTTTACTTCCCCTCTTCCATATCCCAAAGCCCAAACCACTTGGTCTTCTCAAGCAGAGCCTTCTCAGCCCCCTGTTTCACCCTCTCCACTTTCCTCACCCCAGTAGCCTCTAATACTTCTCTTACTTCCTCTCCCAAATCTCAGTCTGTTCAATCCCCTCAGCCTGCACCATCTATCCCATTGAATGGCTCTCCTTCTTTCCACTCTGCTCCTGTATAACCATTGTTGTAATCTAACTCAAGCTCCGACATTCTCTTCTGTATGTGCCACACCCTTTGACCTAAACTGCAACCATTGTCCCAAATCGCACTTTGTACTTCTCCTGACTCCAGTAATTGTGTTCCTCCCTTAATGCCCACCGCCTGCATGCATAATGTATCCCTGGAATAGACTAGCCACAAACCTCTGTGCTTTGACCCTAGGCAAACAACAGGATGTCCTGTTTCCTCAGAAATGCACAGGTGTGGTTCCCCCCACCTTTGTGGTTTTTCCCTTTATAAATCACCCCAAATCTTAGCCTAGTTGCACAGCAGTGTAAATTCCATACTCACGCTGTGTCACTGGATGCCAGACTAAATATTAAAGCGCTCTTTTCTTTTTCCTCCAAGACATCTTGGTGTTTTTATTCTTTTTGCCTTTTTACAATTTTCATTTTATTTTGGGGTGCAGCCTTTTGGGGTACAACACCATTCTCACTGCAAGCTCACCACACTCAGTGTCATGGGTTTTATTCACCTAACAAACCACAGGGTATTTGACCATCATTTTGCAATCCCATACCACATGGTCCACAGCAGTCATCTTGCTGCATCTCATATAAAGGAAAACCACCATTTTGTGGTCCTCCACCATGTGACACTCTGCTGCCATCTTGTCACAGATCACAGGGTAAATGGACACCACCTTGCAGTCCCTCATAATGTGTTCAGCAGCAGCCATCAGGCTGTAGATTACATGATAACCAATCACCATCTTGTGTTTCCTGACCATGTAACCAGCAGCAGCCATCTTGCTGTGGGTCACACAGTAACCAGTCATTGTCTTGTACTTCCCTGTTGCATTGTATTGCATAGTCATCTTATGGTTGATAACTCTGTAACTGCCCACAGATGCCTGTTGGGTGGTTGACTGCTAAGTGGCCATCTACATCTCCCTCTCCACAGCCTCCTCAGCCTCAATCCTTATTCCGTCTTAGGGAACAGGCTGTTCCTGAAAGACTTGTTCATATTCTTGTTCCTTTTTCCCTTGACAACCTATCTCAGATTAAACATAAATTAGGTCCCTTTTCTGTTGACCCAAAAACTTATATGAGAGTTTAAATTTATAACTGTTATAATTTACATTTCAAAGATATTTATGTGATTCTAAACACCACCCTCAGCTCACAAGAGGAAGCTCAATTATGGTTAGCAGATTGAGAAAAAACGAATCTTAGGCATCAAATGAATACTACTAAACATAACCCTGGGTCTGCTATACTTATTTCAAGAGATCCTTGTTAATTGACCTACAAAAAGGTTCTCACTAGTCTATTTATACTTACAAATGTAAAAACTATAAAAGTTATTATAATTCAAATTGGCCAAATATATTTAAGTGCACTATGATTGTGTAAGGTATTTATTTGTTAAACTGTGTATATGTATATATATATATATATATATATATATATATATATATATATGCTTCTTCGTTTGTCATATCCACAAACAGCTATTCCTTTTTCTTTGAACTCAACAATATTTTCTCTGCTCCTTTTTCCTTTGCATTTTCAGATCATTTAATCAAGGTTTATTTGGGTTACAGATTAAAAAAAAGTATGCTTCTATCTGTTTTTCCAAATGGTAAAAATTGGTTATATACATTGTTGTTTATTACTGATTTGTGTACCTCACTGTTCAAAAACTAATAGGCTAAATGTTATGATATGGTTTTAATAAGTTATTAAAATTAGAAAGGTAATTAAATAAAATTCCTTAGGGTTGGGATTTCTGGACAGGACTAAATTTGCTAAATAAGAAAGCAGCTGCCCAGTAACATTTTTAACCAGTTCTTACTCATTACTCAGAGGCCCCAATAAACTCCTTAGCCTTATGGGAGACACCCCAACTAAAAATATACTAAGGTTTTTAATTTGAAAATGCTAATATGAAAGTTTCATATGACTAAGACAATTCAATATTGCTAATCTTATGGTATACTAACTATATCTATGCCTTCTAGTATATAAATCATTGAAAATATATGATAAACATCTTCTTTCAGATACAGACATCTTCATATTTCTTGTGCTCCAGCCAGGGAGCTCCAGTCAAACCAACATGAGGTCATCAGTCAAATGATATTTTTAAACAAAAATTTATATAATGAACATGTTATATATGAGCCACTTTTTCTATACTTAGACATGCTGAAATATTAAACAGTCCAAACAATGTCACAAATTTCTTCAATGACTTTATATTAAAAGGTAAGTTAAATAAAAGCTTCTTTTATATTAGATAGAGATGACTGACCAAAAAAGGGAGTATCTTTTGTCAAAAATGTAAATTGCAGTATATTAAAAGATGCAATCATTATTGTCAAATATAATATTAAGTAAGGTTTTAATTTCAAATTTTTAGTGTCAAACATGTAACTTTGTTAACATTCTATAAGGACAATTCTTATTAAATTTTATTTTATTGCTCAGTTTGTCCCTGATATTGGGTGAAACTACAAAAGGCTAAACCTGGTCCTCAAACCCCACATGTAGACCTTCTTAATATGATGCTTTCAGCAACAGAGATAAACCTCAAAAGGAAGAAAAAGAGGAGCAAAAAATAAACTTTCTAAATATCAATCTGATCTTTTGGCACTTGGGGCTCCTAAGATAGGTAAACTGAAACAAGGTGATGTGGCCAGAGCCCCTCCTGGACTGTACTTCAAATGTGATAAGGAAGGACACTGAGCAAGAGAATGCCTCAATCCATCATTTTCTCTGTGGTCCTGCCCCCTCTGCAGTCTCAAGGGCCATTGGAAGAGTGACTGTCCTAACCAACAGAGAGTAGGTAAGCCATCCTCCAATTCCTTGCCCTCACAGGATGACTCATCATCACCAGATTCATCACTGGCTGATCTACTTGGACATGCTGCTGAAGAAGACTGATAGGGTTCAGGGTCCATGTCCCTTATTAAGATATCCTTTTCAGAGCCCCAAGTCTTGCTGGAGGTCTCAGGTAAAAATCTATCTGTAATTGAAGACATGGGGCCCATATATAGTGTTTTTCTTGAGTTTTCAGGCCATGGCATTCAATCCTCAGTCTCTGTAGTGGGTGTTGGTGGCAAACCTACACAGCCTCTTCAAATAAGTACCGTTCCATGCAGTTTCCAAACCTCTCTTCCTCACCCATAGTTTTCTTGTAATGTCCCACAGGCTTTTTAGGTGAAGGTCTTCCTCAGAATCTTAACTTCTCCTTTCCCTTCTCCCTATACAAAGCTCTAATCTTCCAAACACACCTCACAAAACTCACTTTAGCACTAGCTAGCCCTGGCCTCAACATCTCCTAGCCTTAGCCAGGCTCAAAATTTTTTTCCATGTTCCTACTTGTCTAAGCCCTTTTAAATTCATGTATGGCTGACCATTTCTACCCCACAAGCTTCCTATCTCCCAAAGTCTCCTTCCTCTAGATGACTATATCCCAACCCTCTCCTTCCTCTGAGACTTATTATGACAACATGCCAACCACTTTCTTCCACAACCCTCTGATGGGACCAAGACATATCCTCCCATATCCCCAGGAGACTTAATTTATCTTAAATCTAAGTCCACAGGACTATGACCAAAGTGGAGTTGTCACCCTCATGGTCTTCCTGGCAACTCCAACAGCAGTCAAGGTTGCTGGACTGCCATCCTAGTTCCATGTCATTCAGGTTAAGCAGTACACTCCTAATCCTAACTCCCTTGACTCTAAACATTCTAAGTGGTCATCACATCTCCTATCTCACCCATCTCCATCTCACTAAGAGCCCACAGCCACAACTTTCAGACTAACTCATGTTTTGTCATCCTATCTGGTTTGTGATCTCTTATATCATATTAGTTATTTTTTTCACTGTATGATTCTGAGCAGTCTTTCCTAAAGACTTTCATATTATATGTAAAATCACTTATCGTGTTCTACATAACAACTATCTTAGCTCTTTCCATTTTCAACTGTTTAATTAAACATGAAACCCCTCTGGGTCTGGGCTCTTGTCTCACAGTGACACACAGTCACAGCCCTCCCAACCCCTAGTCTATAAATTCTCAAACATGATTCAACTGTCAGTCTTTACATTTCTCATGATTTCCATTCTCTCCAGATCAACCCTTGGACCAAGAACAAAACCTACCTACATTTACTTTTACCCTTTCAGATGGGGGAATAATTGCACCAGTAACATCACCCCTCCCAACTCCATGCTCATTTTTTAGATTCCTTACTGTCACCTTAGACCTTATGGGATAAGGAAAAACCTAACCAAAATGGAGTAATTTACCAATGTTTCAGTTAAGCTATGGATATTCTTCCTTACCTTTATCATGGTGGAATGACATTCAGGTCATGGAAACCTTTCCTTCTACCTCTCCTGGGTCCATTAATTATGATAGTGACCTGCCTCCTCATAGCACCTTACCTTTTTCTTTCTCCAAACTCAGATGTGAGCATTCACCAATGATGAGCTCCTTTTCCTGGCTGAAACACATGGTACCAGCTTCTACATGGGCATCAACCATCATCCTGGCAACCCTTCTGACTTCCAACATGATGGTGCTGTCCAGTAGAAAACATAAAAAACCCTCATCACCCTCTCAACAACAGAAAGGTAGAAATGAAAGGTTTTTCTCTAGTGTAAATTACTGGTCATTATGGTCGTGGTCTAACATTGTAGAAGGCCAAAGCAAAAACAACACTTACACTAATAACCACTTCCTCCTCCTTCTCCTTTAGCCCTGATTATAACTTTCTCTTTCCTTTCCCATGCACACAAAGAAAATTCCAATCAGTTCCTTGCACATCATCAATGCGCACCCCAAGGTCATGAAACCTTCTGCCATGTTTGTCTCTGGAAGAGGAAAAATGCCCAGCCTCCCAAGTGATGTGCTCATTTAAGTCCTCAAATAAGGCACTTGTGATTTCTTTTTACTTCTCTATTGTGCCAGAAAGCTCTAACAGTCTTATCTTCAATTTTAGCAGTTTTAGTCTTACAGTCTAAGTAGATGGGAGAGGATGACCCAACCCTAATGAGATAATGGGATATCGCAAAAGAGTGGCACTGGTATTGATAATCCAAAGGCTCTATTCATCATTTATGGAAGTATGTAAAATCAGCTATTGTGATTTTAATTTTCAGATATGCCTCCAGACACTGTCTTGATAAATTCTCATCTTTTTTACTGACTCCCTCAAGGACCTATCCCTGTCTGACTGACTACTATAATTCAGCTATCTATAATAAGGATACTAGAAAATATTTCCTCTCCAAAATGTTAACATCATATATGTAAGGATCCTGTTAATTATTTTATAATACAAAAGAAATAACTGTTCATGTAAAACATTCAAGAAGTCTTTATTAAAATAAAAGACAATGGGGAAGACAAAAGCAAGAATATCAGAAGACATATTTATCAAAAATATCCAGGTAATAATATTACAAATATAGCAAGATAAAAACAGAACTCATAAGCACACAATGAGAAAAAAAATGAGAGATGACAGACTGTTATAGTTTATAACTACCTATCCCTCCAAAGCTTCATAAACTCACAGAACTTTTGGGAGGTGATTGGATTGTGGGTGAATGATTGTCATTGATACTCAATGAATGGGTGCACAATAGCCCACTTTTGAATTTAGAGCTAAATTTTATGTTAACAGGTGAAACCTAGTAGGAAGAGATGACTCACTGTGCATGTGTCCTCGCTTCTCCTTTGATTTCTCATTGCTTTTTGCCTCCATTTCCCTTGTTAACAAGCAACCCTCCTCTGGTATGCCCCTCTGAAATGCTGCTCTGCCTCAGAGACAACCAACTATGACCAAAACAGTTATAGACAGTTGAATTATGTAGAAATATTATAGGCAGCTGGATAAAGGAAACATCAAGGGAGTCAGTGAAGAAGATGAAAACACATTAAAGCTGTGACTAGAGATATATCCAGAGAAGATTAAAGTCACAAAGGCCAGATTTATATACTTCCCTAAGGGATAGAGGGAATTTTGAGATTATGACTATTATTATTACTCTTATTGTACCAGTGTTCAAACTCATGAAGTGTTTGATACAAATCTTGAGAATTCTTACATAAACAAAGCAGTGTTTCATTATAGGTGAACCATCCTCTCCCATTCACTAAGACTAAGGCTTTTAAAACTAAAATTAAGACTAAGATAATAAATTATCAACCAAGGTTTAAGATGATGCTGTTACCTATATGGCCTTGCCAGATCTTGGAATCACCCATTCAGAACTGGTTTCATATGCATCAAAAGTGTAAGAGAAGCTCCTAGAAGTTTCCACTGAGATTTCAGAAGTTCTGGGAGACCAGGCAGTGTGCAACAGAAAGGCAGTGTGTAAGTTGTAAGAATGAAACTGAAAGTGCAGTGAAGATCCCAGGAATTTGGAATTTTTCAGGAACATGGAAGGTTTGAAAAAATCACTAGCAGTAAAGGAAACTAACCCATGAGAGAAGCCATGAAGGTTATTAACTAAAATGGCATAGATGTAGATCTACCCAAGGCATCTGCAGTTCGTATCTGCTTATCACATCTTACCCTGAAAGCTGGATATGGAACTACAGGATTTTTTTTTAATTTAAAGAAAAAAACAAACAGGAAAAGGGTAGAAATAATACAGAATTAAAAAAAAAGAAAAACAGTAAGAAATCACTAGTTGATAAATTACATATTGTCCTCTTAGAAATAGTTGCTCAAGTTACATAATTAAAGTATACAAAGTAGACATTCAAGCAGTGATATTGTAAAAAGCTACATATGTATGAGACTTTACATGCATTGCTATCCTTTCTGTATTAGAGGGAAAAACAAAACATAGCAAAATAAAACAAAACAAATTCATATAAAAACATGAAACCCAAAAGTCATATAAAATCACAGTACCAAGTGATCTACAATGGTTAGTGTGTTGTCTCTTGTTATTTTTAGTAGAGTTGTCTACATCATCAGGCATCATTGAATATAGTAGTATAATTGAATGAAGCAATACATAACAATATTAGTAAAAACAAAACATTGTAGACAGTGTAAAACTTCAAAGGCAGGTAATAATCAAACCACAGTGGGTATCCTAGTGACTCTTGTCATCTTCAGCATAGTTGCCTATACTCTCCAACTTGATACTATCAATCATAACAGCTTTGAATAAAATCTGTCAATACAAAGCAGCAATCTAAAAAACCAGATTCAATTAAGATAAGTCATGGTAAAGCAGGGTAAATTATACAGAGCTTCAGATTAAGTTAACAGGAAATTAAGGATAATTACTGTACTATATCCTGCTCTTTTGGGGATAACTGTCTGTGTCCTCAAATCTAGTACAAGTAGACAAACGGGAACAGAATATAATCCATCTAATCAGAGAGGTGTGAGTAATGTGCGTTTTAAATCCTGGTACACTATTAACAATATCCTCTGCCTTCTTTTATTAGACTATTCCTTCCCTTTCTCTCCCACAGGGTGCTGTGCATTTTGGGTCCCACCAATTCCCTCAGTTTTTAGATTGGGGGGCAAGCTGCTATTTTTCTAAGTGGCTCCAAACCTTCTTGCTTCTGGACTTGATTCCAAGTTGTATTCCTTTACATACAAAAGCCTCAAGGTTTTCCTTTGTTATAGCTGACTAGTTCTCTACTGCACACAAGTATCCTGTCTTTCCAACCTATCTGCAGATGCTGGTCAAGGTGCCCTTATTTCTCCCTGGCTCCCTGTAACAGAGTATTGTTTTCTCATATTTGATTTTCAGTCCATAAACCCTCTCTCAGGTTGATTATATTTCCAATACAGAGCATCTTGATGGACCCTACCTCGTGATCTACTCTGCCTGTATTAATTTTCTTTTTTTTATGTATCAGGACATGTATGTTAGAGATTATAGCCAACCTTCTCTGCCTCATTTTTGCTATGCTATTTTTCTGCCATTGTTTGTCTACTTTTCTCCTTCATTCTACTGCCTGCCCAAGTAATTGAAGCCTTTCTGCCTCTGCTCTTGAAATTCTGTTTTTTTTCTGTCTCTCTAGTATGTCCTTCAGTATTTTCTGTAAGGTTGGATTGGTGGCCACAAATTCCCCCAGTTCCTCTATGACATGGAAGTATCTTGTTTCTCCATTAATTTCTAGTGACAGTTTTGTGGGGTACATCAATCTGGGCTGGAAGTTACTTTCTTTCAGTGCTTGGAATGCTCTGCTCCAAGCTTTTCTTGATTTGATGGTCTGTGTTGAGAAGTCTACCGTGACCTTGATGGGTTTTCCTCTATGGGTGATCTGTTTCTTTTCTCTGATGGCTTTTAATATTCTGTTTTTATATTGAATTCCTGGTATCTTGATTATTACATGCCTGGGTGGAGCTCTGTTTTGGTTGTAGGTGGCTGGCACTCTGTATGCCTCATATATCCAAATATCATTTTCTTTTCCTATGCTTGGGAAGTTTTATTTAATGATTTCCATGAATAGCCTTTGTAATTTTCCTGTTTTTATTCCTGATTCTCCACTCATCTTTCTTATTCTTCCTTTATAGATTCTCTTGTCTTCTAGCCTTTCAATTGTTTCCTTGTTGTTTTTAAGAGATCTTTCCTTTCATGATCACACATTGCAAACTTGTCTTCAAGTTTTGATACTTTGTCCTTAGTTTCTTTCAGGCAGTTTTTGCCAGCTTTCAATGGAGTTTTTAATTTCCTGGTAATCTCTTTGAATCTGCTTCATGTATGCTAGGTTTTCTTTATATTCTTTCCTGAATGTTTCTCTCCTTTTTTTGTGTTCCTCCCTTCTTCCATCTGGGTGTTCTTGAGAGGTGCTTAGCATCTCTTTTATTAATCTGCTTATATCTTGATATATCTGATTTTTAATATTTCAGTTTTGAGCACATCTACAAGGCCCAAATATATCTGTTAATGTCCATTGATACTGTGTCTGATGTTGCATGTTTGCTGCCCTCAGTCTCTTTTGTATGTCCCTCTCTTGGATCAATTCTCTTGGAGTTTTTGGGTGGGGTCTTTTTCTTGTTGTTTCTTTCTTTTGTCATGTTTTTGGTTTCTTCCATACAGGTGTATAGTGGAGGTCCCAGCCCCTTTCCTTGTTGTTTATGGTTCTTCTGAAGCATGCTTGCTAGGGATTTCTGTCCTCTTCTGTGTGCTCTTGGTCATTGAGGTGTAAGCAGAGGCTAGGTATTCTGGCCCCTCCCCACTGGGCCAGTCAACCTTCAGGGGCCTTCACTGGGTTAGTGTGTGTAATGAGACGGGAATCAGTTTTGGAAGGCTTATTGGGTTTTGGCCAGGGGCATGACCCAGGCCAAGCAGCTCCCACCAATCTTCTCTGGGAAGGGAACAACCAACTGAAATCACTGTCATTCCTTGTTCAGGTTCCTCCTGCCTGATTCCAACATGTCATCCATTTGGTTGCCCCCTTCCTGTGTGTGGGGGGGTGTCTTTTTACCAGCACTCACTGCAGGTTAATGGATGTCCCTCACTAACTCTGTTCTCTGTTAGGTTCACCAACCTCCATCTTTAGCGTGACTGATTAGTCATAGCAGCACAGTTTTGGGTGCCTCAGTGGGTTTGGGACACTCCAGCCAGTCAGAGAGATTTGTGGATGTGCGAGCTTGCGTTGCTTTGGCCAGTTGCACTGGTGGCACAAATTCAGGCAGCTGGAGAGCACTGTGGCTGCTAATCTTCGGTTATCCAATTGTATCCCTGGAACTGCATTTTTGACCAGCTCTTTTGCCTTTAGTTTCTTCCTAGGTTGAGAGGATCTATCTTACTCTGTCCAGCCCTCTCCAGGCCATTTTATTACGGCATGAGTTGTTTCTCTCAGGGGAGGGTCTGTATCTTGCTATCAATCTGCCATCTTTTCCTTCTCTTATTTTTATATTTTAACAATGCTTTGCAAATATTTTAAATATTCTTAGCTTTATATATATGGAAATTTATGATTGCTTTAGCAGTGTCCATTATATCCTCTTAATTGCCTGGGAATTGATGTGGTTCTTGGGAAATTGACTCCTTATACATCTGCAAAAATTAAGTGCGTGATTTATTAATGGATCATAGCAAAGAGAAATTTTTCTTCTTTTTAAAATAATGGTATATTTTGCCTATTTAAAGCTATATTAATCTATTTATTTCCACATATATGAGCACATTTGTTTGTGTGATTACTTTTCTGGTTAAAGTATTATGAAAACTTAATGATGAGTCATTTTTCCACAGTAAAAATATAATGTATTTTCATGTTAAATAGTGACATAAATACTTTATACTTGTTTCAAATATCTATTTGGAATTCTCTTCAGTAACTAATTGTTGTCTCCAAAAATTGCAAATTCAGACAACAATATGAAAATTATGAGATAGATTTTTTTTCATTTTCATCATGTACTAATAACTTTAAGAATTGGGCCAATATTTTACACAAAGTACCAATCAGATAAAATTACAAGCATCTGTCATTTGGAAGTAACAAGTACTATCAATGCCCAGTATGTTTTTCCAAGAGTTGGTGCAGTTTCTTTTTGTAGAATTTTTAACTATAGAATTTATTCTTATTACAGATGTAAATCATTTGTTTACACGGTAACTGTAAAACTTCAAATGACAACTCTTACTTTCATCATTATTATTACTGTATTTTAAAAGATATAGCAGCCTGAAACAAGACCAAAAATGTCAAGCTCTCAGTTTTCACTTAAGCTGATTAATAAGAACACAATTTTTCCTTACCTATTCCCAGTACACTGATTGGGGCTGCCACTACAGATGTTTTGTCACCCAACTGGTCACATGATTGCTTTTCACTCTGATGAGTATATTTTGGAAACAAGCTAATTAGGTAATATTCAGAAAATACACTTGGTCTCCTTTGGCTGATATGTCTTTGCTGATGTCATGTATCCTTTATTATTAATTAAATGAAAATAAGCAACAACTGCTTTCTCTGTATTTTACATTCACAAAGAAAGCAGTGTACTGCTGTGCATAAATTTGTTTTTGTAGAAATGTTCAAGCTCAAATAATGAACTTTAACACTGTACTAACTATTTACATAAGATCACAGATATTTGTAAAGGCCCAAACAAATTATAAGAAGCTCTAGTGTAACAAGTGTTTATTCTGAATGGAAGCCTCTCTGTATTTATACAATATAAGCATCTTGGTTTACCCTATGGTTTATGGCCTAAATACTTACAAACAAATGTAGTCAAATTAATCTAAAGACAAGAGACTAGTCATTCTTAACAGCAGATGTGTTAAATGACACCTAGTATTAAGTTTATACTCACCTAGGAAATGGAAGAGAAATGCTGACCACAAATGCTCTCAGTCACATGCTGTTTTGGTTTAAATCAAGAATATAATCTAATGTCCTTATTTGTTTCCTAGCAGGACTTTTAGAAGGTGATTGGATCACAAAGTCACTTACTCAGCTGTAGAATCATCTACTGGTGAGTAAAGCACCTGAGCGTGCTGTTGATAATACAGCTTAGCCAAAAAATGCAGGTCCCTGGCTACTTCCTTAGTTCTCACTGCATCTTAGCTGACATGATGTTGGCAGTTGTCCTTAGCAACAGGCCCTTCCAACATGTCGGGTTTTCCTTTGGAGACAGATGATCATCAGCTGTAACCATGATCATGCATAAATCTCTACTCCCTTAAATTGCAGGTGTTAGATCCTTCCTCAGTGACTAAGATAGATTTTACCACATGGAATAATTGATGTAACTACTTGATAATCTCATTTAAAAGCATTTGGAACTTACTTTTAGGAAGATTTTGGAAATATTTTCAGATGCCAACTAAAGTAAGTCTAGCATTCTGTAGACTGAGATATGTGGGAGATATTGGCACCCAGAAGACTAAAATAACTATAAAAAGTCACGAAGTAAACACCAATCTCAGCAGTGTTGGTTTGGAATAAGGAATTCATTGGCAATTGAACTCAAAACCATGTGTATTATACTCTGGCAGAAAATTTATCTACATCTTGTTCAGATCCTAAGATTTTGCAGAAGACTGAGATTAAGTTTGGAAGAAAAAATTAATATGGCAGAGGAAATTTAAAGTCAGACTAATGCTTGCCTCTTCTAGTGAGATTTTCAAGCAAAAACAGCAGCAAAATATTTACTTAAACAGAATTCAGTTTCCCCAGAGAGGAAGCATTGAAAAGCTGAAATAGAAGAGTTTAATTGCTGAAAATATTAGTGTTAAAAAAGAAGCTCATTACTTTAAATTTGGAAAATAGATTAGATTCCTTGAGGGTAAGTGAAGTATCAGCAAAATACCCCCATTCCCATACTGAAGAGTAAAAATGTGAAAGACTTTGCTTTGAAAAGAGATTCCCAAATTACCTTTATCAAGAAAAGCTGCCTAGAGAACTGGTTTCCCAAAATTTCACTCACAGTTTTCAATCATTGATGGACAAAGAATTCATCACAGCTGTGATTCAAGGGGGCCCAGTTTGTGCTTTAGCTGGGAAGAGGTCTGAGCATGTGGTGTTGTATTTATGAGCATAAAGAATGCTGCAGTTGTGATGTCAGGGACTTTCACCTTGATTTTAGAAGGCTTGGGAACTCAGGCAGTGTTTCCATGAAAGGGCAGTATGTGAAGTGAGAAATGAAACCAAAATTTCAGTGGAGACTACATAAAGCTGGTGCTTCTAGGAATATGGAATGCTAGTTGAGGAAAACCACCAGCAGTAATGGGATACACCAATAGAGAATGGAAATGAGAGCTACAAACATCAGTGCTCTAGAAGTTGGACTGCCCAAGCCATTTTGAATTCACATCCTTGTTTATCTCTTCCACTATTTTTCCTGGTGCTAGAAATGCAGCTACAAGATTTATTTTTTCTCTGTAGGTTTCATTTTGGCTTTGTTCTGATTTATTTCCATCCCTCTACACCTGTCTTTTAGAATGGGAATGTTTATTATGTGCCATTGTGCATCAGGAGTGTTTAAAATTCTTTTTGATTTTCATATGGGCTTACAGCCAAGAATTTGCCTTGATTTTTCTTGGTTAAGAGTCAGGGACTGGTTAGAAGCAGCACAATATGACTGTTACTGGGAAGAAAATTTCTTCCTGTCTGGTATCTTTTTTTAATCAGTTTTCTGGATGCCATGTGTTGAACACATTTTCCTCTAGCACCTCTGACTACCAGTTTGTTTTTGAAGTGTAATCTGCAAATCATGGACTGAAACTGTGAGACAAAATAAACCTCTCCTTCTAATAAATTTTTGGTATTGGGTATTTTGTCTCAGAGATGAGAAAGTAAGATAGATTTTAATACCAGATAATTTGGGCTATTGATGTTAGTGTAACTGGCCATTCATTAAAGAAACCTTTGAAAGTGATTTCTGGGAGGACTTTGAAAGACTTAGAGATGCAAACCACAGAAACACTAGAATGCTCTAAGCTAAAATTGATATAAGATTCTACTCAGCTCAGAAGACCAGAATATTGACTGAAATGCAGACATTAAAGGTTAGCCTCAGGAGATACTGGATGGAAACAAGCATAACATTGGCAGTTGGAATATAGACTTAGTGATATTCCCTGATAGAAAATTTGTCTGCAATTTCCTCATGTACCCAGACTTTATCAGAGACTGAGGTTAAGGCTACAGACTAATGAATCTGGCAGGCAGAATTTCACATCAACTCATTATTGAGGCTGTGGAATGAATATTGCTGTCTACTTTTAACTAGACATATGATGATATTCAGCAGAAAAAAGCCAATTTGAAAAGTGTGCAGATTCATCAGAAATAGAACAGCTACAAAGGTGTTTTTGTGGTTTACTCAGAACCTGCAGCAGCTGAAATCCAAGGGAGCCTGACTGATGCTTGAGCTGGAGGAAAATCAGGGAGAGATCAATGTTGTCCTGTCTTGCAGAATATAAGAGTTGTAGAGTCAGAGATAATTCCACCCACAATTCAAAAGAGACAGGGAGGGCAGGTAGTGGGCTCCTGAGTGGTTCATATGGAAAGTTGTGAAGGTGAAGAAAATGAAGTAAAGTTCCTAGGATGTTAGAGATGACAGTAATGAGGAATGTCTGTGGAGGGAAATCTGAAGCTATGAGGAGAGTCATCCCAAGTGCAAGGCTATGTGTGTTACAACTGTAGATACCACAGAAGTGAGGCTGATCTAGACTTTTGTCATTCACTAGTCATTACAAGTTTCCCTAAGTACTGAACAAGGAACTATAGAATGTAAAGTTTTCCCTGCAGGTTTTTGGTCTCGTTTTGTTTTCTTTTATAGGCTCTTACATTTTTATCCTTTTGGAATGAAAATTTTTATCTCTGCCATTGTATGTTGGCATTATTTAATGTTTTTTTTCTATTTTTTGAGCCCTCACAGCTAGGGTTTTCCTTGATACTCAAAGGAGACATTAGTCTTGGAATTTTCAACAGTAATGGAGCTGTTAAGATTTTGGTGACTCTGAGTGATGGGGTAAACTAATTTCAGATGGAATTCATCTTGCTAAAATGGACATGAGTATTTTGGGCCTAGGGGTGGAATGATATGGTTTAGATCTAAAGTATCACCCCAAATCCTCAAATGTTTAGAAAGTGATTGGAACAGGTGGATACTGTACTCAGTGAGTTAGTAGACTGGAGACTTCATAGTTGAATTGGTGTTTGGAAATGCAGCCTGGTTACTCAGGTCACTGAATGCATGACCTTACAAGATATATTTCCACCAGGGACTTCTCCCTCTATATGCTGCTTCCTGGCTTCTATAGTTGAGCAACATTTCCTCCACTATACCCTTTGCCAACTTGTTTATTTCTTTTAGCCAGATTTACATGAACTGAAACCATGAACCAGAAAAGAACCAACCAAACAAACAAACAAACAAACAAAACACTCCTCCGTTACATCATGAGTGTCAAGTATTTTCTTCCAGCCATAAGAATGACTAAGACACTGATAAAATCTGCTTAGATTCATGGCAGTCAAGGTGAAGAGGATGACTGGAAGCCTCATATAGTCCTGATCATCAGGCCTCCATGACTCACAGAAACACGCACAAGAGAGTACTTTGCTAATATGCTATTTCTCCATAAAATGAAGTTGAAAAATCAGGATTAAAGATTTCATTTGTATAAAAATAATTCACTTATTATTACTTGAAAACTTGATCTTCTGATGACACATTCTCTCAGTTTTAGCCTGTCCTTAATTCCTTTCCACATTCGAAGTGTTATAGAATTCTACAGTGGTGGTTCTTTAAAAATAATAATAAATCTCATATTTATGTATATTTTCTTTTTATATTTCTAAATCCACATCTGTTGTAACTGTTATCTTTATTTTCTTTATGTAAGATATTCCTGTCCCAATTCTTTTTTTTTTATCAGTACCGGGGATCGAACTCACAACTGTGTCCTTGCAAGGCAGGCCCTTATGCCGCCGAACTAAATCCCCAGCCCCCCAATTCTTCTTTCAAGAATTTTAATCTGTATATTCATTCATAAAATTTGCATATGATATGCCTATGTTTATTTTTATATTTATATTATTTAATACTCTCTAAATTTCATACCTTTTTATCTATCAATCCTGGAAAGTTCCCTGTCATTATCACTTTAAATGTTTCCTCTGTGTCTTTTTTTACCTACTGATTGTATTTTTATTAGCATTTTTTGCAGGTACACAAATGTCCTACAACATTGTGTATTACTTTCTATTAATTTCATCCAATTTATTTTTTCATTTCTATCTGCAAAATTTCTTTCTTGTTTTCTTCCTTCCTCTCTTTCCTTCTCTTCTTCTTCTTTTTTGGTGAACTGAGAACTAAACTTAGTACCTTTATATTGATTAACAGCCATAGACTTTTATATTATTTCACAAATTTGCATTAAATCACTAAGTTGCTTAGGCAGAGTAGCAACTTGAAATACTCGGGTCTCAGCACTCCAGAATGCTTGGATTTTATAGGTACACACTATCACAATAAGCTCCAGCTTTGAAATTTTACATTAACATTTATTCAAACGCAGTAAATTTTATTCAGCTGTGTCCAATGTATTAAGGAGCCTATTAAGGGTATTTTTCATTTCTTTGATGTCTTTATTTTAATATCTGAAATTTCATCAGATAATTCACATGAAATTTATAACATTACTTACAATACTCATGTTTTTATTTCTGTCATCTGATTTTTTGACTAGAGTTCCTAGAATAATAATTATGGATATTTTAGATTAAATTTCCAATAGTCTCAAAATGTCTGTATTTTAGGTACTTACTTATTACTAAAACACAATAATCTACATCCACAAATTTAAAAACAAGTTTCATTTGGATCTTAGTTTGTAGAGTTTCCAGGCCCCAGCTGACTGGTAGCAAGACAAGGAAGCATGGGAGAGGAGACAGACGTTGGAAAATCTACTCATGGCTAGGTAGAGAGAATCAGAGAGAGAAAGAGAGAGACTGAGGGAAAAGGAAAGAAGATATACTCTTCCAGGCTATGCACCCAGTGTCCCAATAACATTGGGCTATAATCCACTGATGAGCATCAGGACTCGATAATCTCTCAGAAACCCTACCTAAGAGTGCATGATGCTTTAAGGAGAGATCTAGGTATTGCCCATAATATTATAGCCAGATTGTGTGGCACATATGTGTAGTTGCAGCATTTAGGAGACTGAAGCAGATGAATTGCTGCTAATTCGAGAAAAGCTACAAAGTAAGTTCAAGACCAACTTGAATTGCATAGTGAAGCCCTGTCTCAAAAAGACAAAAAAGTAAGATAAAATAAAAACTATAATATTGTATCCCTGGTCCCCAAAATACTCTTGTGCAACTATTTATGCAAAATTTAATTAGTTCACCTATATAAATCTCACCAAAATGCTAACAGTTTCAATATTGCTGAAAGATATAAGTCCAAAGTCTCCTGAGATTTATGGCAAACACTAAGCTGTGTGTCCATATAAAAATGGAAAATAAAAAATAAACACTTCAACCATACACAAATTCACATTAAATAGTCTCATTCTAAAAGGGAGAAATAGAAACACACAAAACAATTGGACCTATCAAGACTGAAGCCAGTAGGGAAAACTTTAAATCCTGTTGTTCTGAGAAGGAAAAGATGACAGATTAATAGACAGCAGGATACAAAGCCTCCAATGAGAGAGAAAACTCAGGGCATAATAAAACATCTTGGAGAGGTCCGGACAGAGGGAGATAGATCCTCTCGACCAAGGAAGAAACTAAAGGCAAAAGAGCTAGTCAAACACGCGGTCCTGGGGCTATGATTGGAGAAGGTAAGATTAGCAGCTGCAGTGCAGTGCTCTCCAGCTGCCTGAATTTGGGCTACTGCTGTAACTGGCTGGAGCAGCTCAGGCTCATGCAGCTGTGAACCACTGCAACTAGCTGGAGCAGCCCAAACCTGCTGGAGCACCCAAAACTGTGCCACTATGACTAATCAGTCATGCTGAAAATGAAGATTGGTGAGCCCAACAGAGAACAGAGTCAGCAAGGGACCTCCATTAACTCACTGTGAATGCTGGGAATAAGACCCCCCCACACACGGGAAGGGTGCAACCAAATGGATGACATGTTGGAGTTGGGCAGGAGCAGCCTGAACTGGGAATGACAGGGACTTCAGCTGGTTACTCCCTTTCCAGAGCAGATTGGTGGGATCTGCTTGGCCTGGGTCACGCCCCTGGCCAGGACTCAATAAAGAAGTCCCAAACTGATTCCCGCCTCATAGCACAAACTAACCCAGTGAAGGCCCCAGAAAGTTGACTGGCCTGGTGGGGAGGGGCCAGTATACACAGCCTCTGCCTACACCTCAAAGACCAAGAGCAAACACGAGAGGGCAGAAATCCCTAGCAAGCATGCTTCAGAAGAACCATAAGCAACAAGGAAAGGGGCTGGGACCTCCACTATACACATGTATGGCAGAAACCAGAAGCAACAAGAGAATCTATAAATGAAGAGTAAGAAACATGAGTGAAGAAGCAGGAATAAAAACAGGCAAATTACAAAGGCTATTCATGGAAATAATTAAAGAAAACTTCCCAAGCACAGGAAAAGAAAATGATATTTGGTTGTGTGAGGCATACAGAACCCCAGCCACCTACAACCAAAACAGATCTACACCCAGACAAGTAATAATCAAGATGCCAGAAATTCAGTATAAAAAAAGAATATTAAAAGCCACCAGAGAAAAGAAACAGATTACCTATAACGGTAATCCCATCAGAATCATGGCTGACTTCTCGACACAGACCATCAGATCAAGAGGAGCTTGGAGTGAAGTATTCAAAGTACTGAAAGAGAGTAACCTCCAGCCCAGATTGATGTACCCTGCAAAACTGTCACTAGAAGTTGATGGAGAAACAAGGTGCTTCCATGACAAAGAAGAACTGGGTGAGTTTGTGACCACCAATCCAACTCTACAGAGAATACTGAAGGACATTCTAGAGAGAGAGAAAAAAAAATACCAGGATTTTAGGAACAGTGGCAGAAAGGCCTCAATGAATGGGGCAAGCAGTAGAATGAAGGAGAAAAGTAGACAAACAATGGCAGAAAAATAGCATAGCAAAAATGAGGCAGAGAAGGTTGGCTATAATCTCTAACATACATGGCCTTGATGCACTAAAAAAAAGAAAATTAAAAGAGGTAGAGTAGATCATGAGGTAGGGTCCATCAAGATGCTCTGTGTTGGAAATATAATCAACCTGAGAGAGGGTTTATGGACTGAAAATCAAATATGAGAAAACAATACTCTATGTTACAGGGAGCCAGGGAAAAATAAGGGCAACTTGACCAGCATCTGCAGATAGGTTGGAAAGACAGGATACTTGTGTGCAGTAGAGAACTAGTCAGCTATAACAAAGGAAAACCTTGAGGCTTTTGTATGTAAAGGAATACAACTTGAGATCAAGTCCAAGAGTGAGAAGTTTTGGAACTACTTAGGTAAATAGCAGGTTGCCCCCCAATCTAAAAACTGAGGGAATTGGTGGGACCCAAAATGCACAGCACCCTGTGGGAGAGAAAGGGAAGGAATAGTCTAATAAAAGAAGGCAGAGGATACTGTTAATAGTGTACCAGGATTTAAAACCCACATTACTCACACCACCCTGGTTAGACAGATTATGTTCTGTTTCAGTTTGTCTACTTGTACTAGATTTGAGGGCTCAAAAGAGCAGGATATAGTACATTAATTATCCAATTAACTTAATCTGAAGCTCTGTATAACTTACATTGCTTTACTATGACTGATCTTAATTGAATCTGATTTGTTAGATGGCTGCTTTGTATTGACAGATTTTATTCAAAGCTGTTATGATTGATAGTATCAAGTTGGAGAGTATAGGCAACTATGCTGAAGATGACAAGAGTCACTAGGATACCCACTTTGGTTTATTACCTGCCTTTGAAGTTTTACACTGTCTACACTGTTTTGTTTTTACTAATATTATTATGTACTGCTATATTCAAATTTACTAATATTATTATGTACTGCTATATTTAATGATGCCTGATGATATAGACAACTCTATTGAAAATAACAAGAGACAACAAACTACGCATTGTAGATCACTTTGTACTGTATGACTTTTTGGTTTCATGTTTTTATAGGAATTTGGGTTTTTTTTGTTTGTTTTTTTTTGGCTTGCTATGTTTTGTTTTTCCTTCTAATACAGTAAGGATAGAAATAATTTTGCTTTGATTTTGTAACTTAAGCAACTATTTCTAAATGAACTATATGTAATTTATCAACTAGTGATTTCTTACTGTTTATGCTTTTTTAAATCCTGTATTATTTGTACCCTTTTTTCTCTCTTTTTCTCTTTAAATTAAAATATCCAGAAAGTAAAATGTAAGTACATATTTTCTCACCAAAGAAATTCATAGCTTAACCCTTGCTTTGTGTAAACCATAAAATAGAATAATCTCTAATGCCAAATAGATACTTTTCATAATAAAATGACTGTTTCTAGGCTATTGATGTCTCCTGGTTGTGAATATTCTTTTCTGTGTCCTCTCTAGATTCACTGACAAAGTATTTATATATATTATAATAATTAAATTATTGAAGAGATTATATTTGTACTACAAAACTCCATATGTTCATAATCAAATAAATAACCTAAATATTTTCCTTCATTTAGGTACTGGCAAGAGAAAGTCTGAAAATTGTAGTTTTATTACTAAATATATGAATAGCCCTTATTGAAAATATATAGGCCTGGCATTCTTATTTGTTATAGAGCAGGTCTAGTAAAAAAAATCTAAAGAATTAGAGTGTTCTAGTGTAGCTCATAGTCCACTTGTGGAAAATAGTAAAAAAATAAACAAACATTGTTAAAGTACAAAACACAAGAACTAAAATGTTGGTGAAATAGTGGACAATATAAACAGTATCAAAATCATAATGGGGAGCTGTCTTTAAATGCGTCACATAGATTGATGATTTTACCTTCTTCCACTTACAGATTCTGTTTAAACTGAAACTTATGATTTAAGTAGTAAACAGGGTAAAGATAAATTATTAACTGTACTGATTTTCACTGTGAAGACCAAAGTCCTTTCTTATTAAGGATTAAAATTATCTTATTCTCGAGTCCTCCTATAACCTGTCTGTGAAATTACAGCATGGCCAGTAAACAGAAAGTAGAATCCCAGTAAGTAATTGCCAAAATTAACTCTTTGTTTTGTGACTTGAAAAACAATTGGTTTATTTTGAGTTATACACGTGTAGAAGAAAAACAGATGAAATTTTGAGGCATCAAAGATCTGGGAAAGGTCAATCAGCCCCAGATGTAGGTTCATTTTGTATTGTTACATGTGTATAAGTTAGAAGAAAGGTCATCAGACACTTAAGAATGTAAATGGGTGAATAATGAAGAAGAAAAAAAAAGTAACAAATGATCACTGAATTTTACAAGTAAAGTTGAAAAATTATATTCCCAGTATTAAGCCAATACCTAGATTTATTATAAGATTTTTTTTGGAAAAAATGCCCTGTGCTAAATGCCCAGATTACTTTTATCATGATTACTAACACAAAAAGAGGATCATAACAAAAAAAATTTCAGGACTTTATTCTGTGTCCCATGTACAAATTATTTTTCTGTAATTATTCTATTTGCAGATTTACTCTTATTATAAGGTCATTTCTTTTCAGCTATTTTGCATTCTCTTTTCTAGCTTTTATATTTATTGAAGAAGTTAAAGACATGCAAACATATTTCACTCTAAAGTTTCTTTTCATGGAATTTTATTCCCCAAATAAATATTTTGAGAGTTTTACAAATATTTTGAGAGTTTTATTTGGATTTACAGTATACTCAGTAACAAATCATTTTGAAAAATTTAGAGTTTAGAGAATTAATTTTCTGACACTTATTGAGTGGAAAAGGTGTTTGGGATCATTAAGCATGATAAAATTATTGAGCCAAATATACACATAAAAATAATTTCACCAATTTTTACATTAAAAAAACAACAAATATTGCTTCTGTTAACAGTATTAAAATTTTCTTCCTCATTTATTGCTATTTTAAAACAAAAAATATTTTAAATTGCTTATGTTTTTGATAAAGAAAATGGAAAATACTGATAGAAATCTGGGCAAAATGAAAAGTCAAATTATGAATTTTAATTTATTTCATGAAAGTTAATTTATCTGTTTTAAATACAGAAACAAGTATTCATTATAATTTGATAGAGGAACACATGTTTGATAGTTGCCACTCTGAATTTCTTAGTATCTTTGTTTTGAATAATGAATATGATTCAGAGAACAACAATGTATATTATATACATATATAATATATGACTATATCTGTTTTCAATATTTGTATTTTAAAAAAGAGTTGTTAATTTTATACATGTAAAAAAGATAATTATTCCATTTTTTTCATATATATCTAATGTACACTCAAAATTTAGAATTGCTTACTTTAAAACATTGGGGATTTAATTGGAATTAAATAGTTTCTATTTGTAATTTATTGCATTTTAGTATCTCAGAGTCATTATTTTTGTAGATATTTCTTAATAAAATATATTTCTAGATAGTTGAAAGTATAGAAGGAAGCAAAGATTTGTTGTTAAAACTAGATTTTATTCCAGTCTTACTAATATGAGAGTATACTTTGATATCACCTATAATTAATATAAATTTAGTATTTTGTCTGTAAACATAAGAATTCTTTTAAAGAGAAGAGTTCTAATTTTTAAAACTTTATTTTTATTAATATATATTGATTACACGTATCAGTGGGATTTAGTATTTCAATGCATGCACAGAGGAATCAAAGGCCAAATTTAATCTTTCTTCATTCTACTCCAAATCTCTATAATAATTATTAAATATTCAGGCTGGGTATTTAGCTCAGGGGCTTAAGCACTTGCCTAGCAAGTGTGAGGTCATGAGTTCAATCTCTGGTACCAAAAAAAAATTATTAAATATTTGTCTTTTAGTGTCTTGTTAATTTCATTTATATCATCTTCTATTTTGAACTATTTTTATTAGAATAACAATTTTACTGTTGTTTATGGCTGAACAATACTCCATGGTAGATGCACATGTGTGAGTGCTTGTCTGTATCTCAAATTTTACATATCTATACAGCAATGTTTACACAGTTTCATCCAATATTTAAATATTGAAGTCTGTCTCTGATATGATGATTACATTTTCTTTTAAAATGTACTAAGAAATGTGCTACCTAAATCATAGTGATTCTGTTTTAAATTTTTGTGGGCCCTCCATAATGTTCTCCATAATTGTTATTATAATTTACATTCCAACAAACAGTTCATGAGAGTTCCTTACACTCCACAATCTTGCTGGTATTTGTTTTTGGGTATTTTGTTTTTATGTAATTACCATTTTTACTAGAATGAGATGCTATAATTTGATTTACACTTCCCTGAAGCTTAAACTTTATTTCTGGATGATGAAATATCTAGTGATTCTTGTTAGTGTATATTTACAAAAAGAAGTAGTTGAAATTTCAGTGTGAGATAATGTACATATTTTAAGGAGCAAAGTTAAATTTTTCTAATTCAATATTTAAGCATTTTTCTTGCTAAAAAGCCTAACATTGCTGCTAAAACAAATCAAATACAATCATGTGTCACCTAATTTATAATGTTTTTGGCAAAGGTGAACTGTACAGAAGATGGTATTTCCAGAACATTGCATCAACTAGCGGTACTACAGCCTTTTTAGCTCATGTAATTATAGTTTACAGTGTTCACACAAGAATAAAATCAACTAACAGCATTTTTCATAGTATACCCTTAACTTTATGGAATACATTTCGATAACAACTTCTATTAGCATCCCTATGTATCCTATTCTATCAAAGTAATTAATACTGTCAATATGTTGTCTTTATCCCTATATTTTACCTATGTTTTAATTAGACATATCCAAATATATAGAGTTTCATTGAGTCCATGGTTTCTTAAATGTATATCTTCATAATTGTATCTCAGGTAATCTGCCTTCTTCTAATATAGTTCTGTTCCAGTCACTTATTACAAAAAGTAAATTATTTAGTTTAGCATCAAGACCCTTCATAGTCTTATCTGTGACCTAGTTCTTCACCTTTAAATCCTAACAAGTACAATTTATGCCCTATCTACACACAGTTACTTATACTTCCTCATTATGTCTATGTATATTATGATCCCTTTACCTTTGACGTTTTGCTGTACAGTGGTTTTCCAATGCTACCTTTCATTCTAAATTTATCATACATTTGTTTTTCTGACTTCCTATTCTTTTCTCCCTTACAACACCAGGTAACATCTAAAGAACTGCAGACTTAGTGCTCCATTCAAATATAACTAAGCTAAAAGCAGTGTAATTTTACAATCTGTTGAGCACAGTAGTTGAGTTGCTATTCTACCAAGAAATTGACATAGCTGTAGAAAGTAAGAAAGGAGGATAAGATATCCACTTTCCTTTTGCCTTGTTAAAATCTAATTAGATAACCTGTTGATGATATATGAGTTTGCTACTTCTTTTATACTTATAGAGAATTTGTTCTAGCCAAGTGGAAGAAGATAGTAAGTTAAAGAAGTTGATAAAATGGAAAACAAATTGTTAAATATTGTGTCCAAGTTACAAAGCTAATAAGAAACAAAGTGAAAATTTTATTTTTGCCCATCAATTTCAATGAATATAGTTTTAACTTTTATTATAAAAATTATGAAAAATGTGGAGAACGTGAAAACTTTATCCAGGAGCTGTTCAGTAAATGTTGGTGTTCCTAAATTGAGCATGACTACTAAGTGAGTGATAGAATATAAACTGCTTTATATTTTAATAAATTTATTTCATTTGGAATAGAGAATTTTGGGTCATCTATTTTGTTTAAACAATTATAATATTTGAATGCTAATCTAAGCTCAATAAATTTGAAGTTTTGAAACATCTTCATGCTAAAAATTATAATGCCTCTAAGGAGAGAAAGAAATGTTAACTCTCAGAAGTCTATGAAGAGAATATCAACTGTGACCATGAAGACTGGAATCTGTACCTAAAGTTTGCAAGCCAGTCTAGATAACTTTATAAATTCTTATCCTTTTCAGAATTGCATAGAGGAGAAAATACATAGTACAAAAATTATGAATTAATGACCACTTAATTATATGTTCTGTTTTAATAGACGATTTTTACCTATTTGAGAGAGTAAAGTTGCTTCAAAGATATGGTATTATTGATTTAATATAAAAAATTAATATAATATCAATTACATGTGATCATTTTGTTGTCAAATTCTTCAGTACCTCTCAATTTTATTTAGCATGTATGAGTTTTGTATGTGTCAAAAATAACTTCTATGGCTATAAAATAAAGTGCAGAAAAATGAAATAGTCATTTAAATGGATACCAACAACAACAACAACAAAAGAGACTGTATGTCTTTTAATTATTGTTTAAATTATTTTTTTAGGTTTAAAATATTGATGAGTGGTTTCTCATAATTTTCTGTTTGAAGTACATCAAAGCATTAGTGAATTAGGCTTTTGCAACCAAACTAATTATTATTATACTTATCTTAATATACTAGGAAGTTGATGACTGAAATTTTGGACAACTTTTGAATCAGATTCAGATTCTTGAGCACAGTAAATAAAATATGCTTTGCAAAGAATGATTTATTTTATACGTAATGAGCAGATACTTTACATAGAAAAGCTGTATTACAACATATTATCAGAATATTGAGTGCTACACTTTTTCTTTGAGAAAAGGTCTTGTGATACAGTTCATGAAAGCCTTGAACTCACTATGGAGTTGAGGCTGGACTCAAACTTGTAGTGATCCTCCTGCCTCACAGGTACAACCAATTTTGATGTTAATTTTATGGTCAATTTTAATTACTAAAAAACAGTCCATCAAGAGTAATACTTTAAATGTTGTAAGACTGTTATATTATTGAGAGATATCCCTCTTTTACTCACCTATGTGTTATATGACTGTTCAGATTTACAACCCACCAGTTGGGCTTATGACCTATTTTTGTTGTTTTTGTACAGTTCTGTTAATCTATCTTATAAAGCATCCATGTATTTTTACAGTATAACTTGTTTACATAATACTGTGATTTTTGCTAGATGTACCATATACTACAGTACTGTAGCTTAACATTCTGTTATACATTGCAGTACTCCATGTAACAGTTTGTCAAATAAAAGCAAAGACATCGAATTGGCATTTCCTTTTACCATGTCTTTGTTCTGAATATTGTAATGTGCATATTAGATACAATTCCTTATTTAGTGAAAAGTTTCTTTAACAACCTGGTTGTGGGAATGAGATTCAGCTGTTTAAAGGTAAGACCAGTATTTCATGTTTCATATACTATATCAAACATTCCAGTCATGTTAAACCTTTTGGAGATGAGTGCCCAAACTGAAAGTGAAAACCCACTTATTTGTCACAAAGCGCCTACACCACAATTAAACCTGAATACTAAGGTTTAAGTTCAGCAAAAAACTATTAATATATACTTAGCTGTTGGGGGCAACTTAGCTCACCTGCCTAGAGAGAAGATTCTACATATCTGCTGTGGTGTGCATGTCATAAGTTTGCCACTACTGTATGAGTCTATTTATTTTATTAATTTTATTTTCAATTTTTCTATTTTTTGGAAAAAAGAAAAAACAAGCTTTCATAGCAAAATAATAAAATGACAATAGTTAATACATTGCACAATGTTATCTTTAAAATAGTTATTCAGAAAAATAGCTATGGGCATTAACATTTTCTCCAATCTATATTACCATAAACCTTCCTTTTCAATAAACTAAGAGATATTTACAATATATCTGACTTGCATTTTTTGCCTTTATCATTGTATTTTTCTGCCTTCTTCCCATCCTGGTTCATTTTTATTTTTGAACAATTTACTTCCATTTGATAATATCTTTGGTACATTTTAGTATTGGGTACCTGGCCAATCTTCCAATTGAGTGTAAAGTGAAGGCTTAAATAAATGAGACAATTGGTATGATTTTAGGCCTCCAGGAAGATCAAAACCCTCTAACAGAGTTTGAGACTCTGGGGACTGAGACATAGAATGTCTCTGGGTGGCTCGTATTTATTTAATTTTCAAATGAGGAAGAAGTTAGGGTGGAAAATGCAGGAAACTGAGCAGGACTTTGTGAGTAGTTCAAGGACTTTTCAAGGCAACAGACTATGTTAATTTAGAAGAACTATTTTATTTTAATTTAGGAGAAGTACTTTAGGAGAAAGTCTCCAGGTTGACTTTTCACTACAGGAATAAAATGCCTACAGCTACAAGCTCTATCATGTTAACTGGGATTGGAGCCTGGTATCCTCAGCTGTGATCCTATCTTGGCTTTTAAGGCATCTCTTTGTTCTTAGTTCAGCCATGTTGTAGCTCTGCATATGTGTTCAATTTTCAGATTCAATGGCTCCCAACATTTAAGATGCTATTTACTTTTTCTCTTTTTCATACTAGTGTTACAATGCAATATTTATACATGTGAATAACTGGGGGTCTAGCAGACCTGCTTTGGCCCTCTGGATGGAGTCTTAGGTCACTGACACTGTCAGAAGCACACTGAGAACCTCTGGATGGATAGAGGGATCACCACGGCCCCTGGAAGACCTTCTGGGGTCCTCTGGATAGAAGCAGGAGTCACTGGGGCTCTTGATGTTCTGCTGGGGTATTCTGGATGGAGAGATCACTTTGGCTCTTAAAAGCCCACTAGGGTCTTCCAGATGGAGGGATGGGTCCCTGGGGCTCCTGCAGGCCTGGCAGTGTCCTCTAGATGGAGGGAGTGGACTCTGGATAGTATGATGTTTTTAATTTTTCTGAGAACATACCCAGAAGAGGAAAAACTGGGTCGAATGAGAGCTCTAATCTTATTTTTTGAGGAATTTCCATACAGATTTCAATAGTGTATGCAGAAGTTTAAACTCCCACAACAGTTGAGAAGGGTTTTTTTCCCATACTGTTTTCTCCAACAGTATGTGTTACTAGTTGATATTTTTTATTTGAAAGAGAGTAAAATCAGGCAAAATAAAACAAAATAAAGCCAACCTAAATAAAACAATGTAAAACATGGTTTCAAAACAACATAATAGGAAACCAACAATGGGTACAATAATTGGTTGATTTCTTAATGATAGTCATTCTTTCTGAAGTGTGATGGAATCTCATTGCTGTTTCAATTTACATTTCTTGAATGACCAATGTGGCTGAGTATAATTTTTCATATATTTATTTGCCATTTGTATTTCTATATCTGGGAAGTGTGTATTCATCTCAGATGCCCATTTTTGGATTGAGTCTTTGAATTTGGACAGTAAATTTTTTTCAGTTCTTTATATATTTTAGATATAATTCCTTTTTCTGAAGGATAACTCATTTTTTTTGCTATGCTGTGGGTTGTCTTTTTTTTTTTTTTGAGGCAGAGCCTTTCTATGCATTTCAAACTGGCCTTGAGCTCACTTTGTAGCCTAGGTTGGTCTTGAACTCGCAATGATCCTCCTATTTTAGCCTCCCAAGAGCTGGGATTACAGGCATGAGCCATCATGCCTGGCTAAATACCACATTTTTTTGTATGGGGGATCGAACTCATGACCTTGCACTTGTGAGGCAGGAGCTTAGGTCACTGAGCTAAATCCCCAGGTTGTCTTTTCACTCTGTTGGTAATATCCTCTGTTATGCAAAAGCTTTTTAAAGAGATTAGATTCCAGTTGCTGATTCTTTAAAGAATTTCCCATACAGTCCACATTTTGTTCATTAACTATCTACCTACTCTTATGTCTTCAAAATTTCTACCAGCTTTGTCTTTCAGCAGATTTAGTGTCTCTGTTTTAATATTTATATCTTTGATAACATTTTGATTTTTAGTTTAGTGTAAGGAGATAGACATGGGTCTAGTTTTAGTTTTTGGCATATGGAAAGCCAGTTTCTCCAGCATCACTTAATAAAGAGGATATCTTTCTTCCAATGAACATGTTTGTGCCTTTTGTCAAAGATAAGGTGGCTGAGTGTGTTTGTAGTTGTGCATACATATTCTAATCTGTTACACTGATCCTCAAGTCCGTTTTTATTCTGGTACTATGCTAATTTCATTATAGTAGCTTTTAAATAATACAAGATTCCTTAGACTGAGAAATAGCTAAATGGAATAAATTAGGGATATTTTGACATCATGGTAGATAGCAACAATTGCATTTGCAAAATAGGACCCAAATAACAATAGTTATATAAGAATCTAGAGTCTGTTTTTTTCAAATAACAAGACATTTTTTACTGCCTTATGTAAAAGTTGTTTCACTGATTGAATGCAGTCATTTTGGGATTTCTGTGATTCTTTTATTGGGTACCAAAAGTTTACAAATGGTTGCTGCAGCTCTAGGCATGCTATCTCAGTCACAACACATATAATGTCCAGAATTTTGTTACTTACTTTCATATACACATGAAACTTGGATAAAATATTTGTATCTTTTACCTCATCTAGATCTGAGAAAAGTAGAATATCCAGGTTTGTGAAATAGGTACTGGAGTTTCCTGAACTACAATGTTGACCATTGAGATAAATCTTTGCAATGGAGATTTTTAGCACTGTGTTGCTAAATGGAATTATGTTACATTTGAACTTTTCTTACAGTGTGATGGATTTTCTGGATAAGCCACTAGATTCTCCATTAAGTTATTTTAAATTATTCTTTTATATCCTATAGAGATAAAAATATTTCATAAAATATTGGCATTATTCAATTTGACATTTAATATTGCTCTTGCATTTAACAGACTCCAGATTAGAGATGATTTAAATAAATGTATTATGTTTAAATATAATGAAGAGGTGAAGCATCATGTTCTCTACTTAGTGACTTCTCTAGAAATAAAATAAGATAGTAGCTAAGAATAAGACTAAAACTAGTGGATTTTCAATAAATTTTTGTTAAACATAAGACAGAAACATATAAAAATAAATTTTAAATGAAAAAACAACATTTTTCAAGGGAATTTAACCACCCACCATTCCAATTAATCAAATATAGAAATCAAAAATTCATTTATATCAACTTATAAAATAATACAACAGAAATTATAAAAACAATAAATATCAAATTTTTCAATGCAAGAATTGACTTGGTGAAAGAATACCTGGCCAATCAACATTTAGGATAGTCACTCTATAAACAAACATTCTTTCCCAGTGACCTTAAAGGTAAACTATTATATGGTTAAACCATCACTAATTCTTTTTATATTTAGAAATATAGATATTCAATAAAAACCCTATATGACTTAAAAACAAACTTAATGGCTTTATATCACTGTGAGCAAAGCAAAATTTCTTGAGTCAATGTCACCATATATATATGACTAACAGGTCCTCAGTATGGGTTTATACATTGGTCTTTAGCTTCATGTGTACTGAGAAGTGCACAGATGAACTTTGGTACACTTTTTTTTAAGTGTTTTTTTATCCATTTAATCTAATAAATAGATAATAATGATAACGGTAAATTATTAACAAGATACAATATAAATGTTGAATAAATATTAAGAATAAAATCAATTTGAAAAAATGCAAAACTTTTTATTCTAAACTGGATAATTTGGAGAAACAAAGATTTTAAAGTATATTATGTGATACATATTTGTAATATTTAAATGGAAAACTTTTAAAGAAACACAATTGTACTTTGAGAAATTATAAAGTCTAGAATGTTTTGATTTCTAAATTACCATAATTCAATTAGGCCATCTGTCTTAAAAAATAAATCTTTCAATTCAATATCATGGAAAGTTCAAAGTCTCCTTGAGATTCAGTACCACACAACTACTTTTCTGCATCAGAGAGCTGAGCAAGCTAATGGGTTAATTAAACACATAAGTCCATTGAGAAGACAATGGTTTCAAATTATTCAATGGTGTGATGTCAATGTCAATGGTTTGTTATTGTATGTCTTATTGGATGTGAGTTTATCAGTAAGAACTAGTGGCCTCTAAAACATGGTTAGGAGATATTTTAGTGGCTAAAAGTTTTACACTTCCTCCCCATATATACAAATTCATCAAAATATGTTGGGCATGAAGAGTTATAAATTTCCAGTTGAAAAAATAATAATGCAGTGAATTCATCCATTAATAAGTACTCTGACATGGTCCAAACACCTCCCAAAAGTACCACCTGTGAGTACATAAGGTATTGGGGAGACATTTGAATATAAACTAAAACACTCATAAGACACCAAAAGACTCATGTATATCCTTTTACAAAAAATGTATTTTGTCAATTTCTAAGGCTTGCCAGAGTCCTAACAGTTATAGCATTTCTAAACTGTACAATTCTAAAAGTCTCAGCAGAGATGAAACAGAAAGATTAATTGTAATCTCAATAAAAAACAAAGTTGAACTCTGTGAACATATAACAGAATGGAATATAGATTTCCATTAGAAAAGGTAGAAGTAGGGTATAGTAAATAATTGCATCAAAGAAAGTCCAATACACAGCAGGGAAAACATTAGATCCATCCTATGATTCCATGTTTACATAACTACCATACTCATAAGTGAAATAAATCAGACTCACGTGTGTAAACATCATGTCTCCCTAGTGTAAGAAACTGAGAGTAAATCATATCCAAAATCTACAATAGATATAATGGAAGGGAAAGAAACTGCTCAAAAGGAAAAGAAATACAACTGGGGTGAGATAAAAGAGAAATAAAGGAAGGGAAAAGAAAAAAAAATTATAAGATAGGTAAGGCCACCATGCTGCACCTGAACTCTGATACACTATCTGCACACAATGGCCCAGAGGACTGCTGCACCAACTCAGTCTTGGACCACTGTGGCATGCCTGTGTGTGGCACACACTTCCTGAACACCAGCCCTGAGGACCACCAGGCCCACCTGGCTTGGCCTGCTGCCCTCAGCTACCCTCCTCAACTACTTAGACCAAGTACTGCTATGAATGTTTGGCTCCCACTCTCCCTCCAATTTCAGTGGATTGACCATGCTGCTTTGACAGGAGACTTGGTGGCCCCTTGCCCAGATGGAAGACCTCACAAGTTTCTGGTCCCTATGTACTCAACAATGGGATGGAAATCAACCACACAATAGGACCCAAGGAGACATACTGCCAAAAGTTGTGACTATTGGGATTGAATAACTAGATATGGGCCCAGAGGGTGAAAATGACAAAATAAAAAAGCAAAATGAAACCTCAAACATCTAGTCCATCAGGAGCAAGCAAGCAAAAGCAAAATAGAGGACTTTAAAAGTCATACACCACAAATCTCTGAAAAGAGAGCAAATGAAATAAAGAAACAAATCCATGAGGCTATAGTGGAAACCAAATTAGAAATAATTTCTCACATAAAGACAGAAATAACAACTTTAGAAAATAAGTTGCTCAGTATAGCTAGAAAGAAATAGATAAAATATACAGGAGCATAGGAAATTGATTGAAACTTTGAATGAAAGTATAAAACAAGCAGAATCCATGAAACAAATTGAAAGAGATATCCAAGAAACAAAAAATTCTACTGAAAGCTGGAAAAACCATTTAAATGAAGCTGAGGATAAAATTTAAGACCTTGAGGACAGGATCACAGATAGCGATGATGAAAGGGTTGAACTTTTAAAAACAACAAAGAATCATGAAATGACAATCCAGAAGCTTAAAGATGATGCCAAGAGAAAAAATATAAGACTAACAGGCATCAGTGAAGATGCAGGAGTCAATGCAAATGACATAACTAAACTATTCACAGAAGTAATAGGACAAAATTTTCCAAACTTGGGGAAAAATCTGATATACAAATAAGTGAGGCATATAGAATGCAAAACATTCAGAAACAGCATAAATCTACACCCAGACAAATAATAATTAAAACCCCATACATACAGCATAAAAACAGAATAGTAAAAGCTGTTAGAGAAAAGACACAACTCACCTATCAAGAAAAGCCTATTACAATCATAGCAAATATTTCAGCACAAAACTTTAGGTTAAGTTGAGCTTGGACTGCAGGGAAAAAGGAACACTGCTTCACTGTTGGTGGCAATGTAGATTGGTGCAACCACTATGGAAATCCATATGGAGAATTCTCAGAAGACTAGGATTGGAAGTTCCATGCAATCCAGTTACTCCCTTCCTGGGTAATTTCCCAGAAGAACTGACAAGTTCATATCACAGTGATATATGTGCATCCATGTTCACAGCAGCACAATTTGTAATAGCTAAATCTTGGAAACAACCAAGATGCCCATCAACTGCAGAGTGGATGAAAAAGATGTGGTATTTTTACACAGTGGAATATTACTCAGCTATAAAAAGGATGATCTGGAGGCCTTCATAATTAAATGCAGACAACTTGAGACTATGCTCATTACTGAAATAAATGTGAGTCATATTTATAAATGTCACAGTATGTCTCTAGTGTAAAAAGTGATAAGAACTATGAGTAATAAAGCCCAAAATGTGTAATTGCTTTTGTAAAAAAAGAGGAAAAGAAAGTGCTCTAGTGGATATAACTGCATGTATGTTTGAGTGTGTAAAATTGATGACCATATAGCTGAATCTTTGTTGGATCTTTGAGCAGAACTGTTTGCAGTCTCACTGTTTGAATGTCTACTATGTATCTGTTTTGTAACTTGAACAATTACATCCTAGATGACAATATGTAATTTATCAACTAGTGATTTCTTAATGTTTTTTTCTCTTTTTTTCTTATTTCTTTTAGAATTCTGTATTATTGCTACACTTTTTGTTTTGATTTTTTCTCTTTAAATAATTTTTTTAAAAAAATGCATAATTGGTATTGAAAAAAGAGGAAATAAGAAGTGCTATAAAAGATAAAATGCATGAATATTTAAGTGTATAGGATTGATAACCATAATTCTAACTTCCTGTTGGATTGTTGAACAGATCTGTTTGCAGTCTCACTGATTGTGTGTCTACTTTGTGTGCTTTAATTTTGTGACTTGAACAACTATTTCTAAATGGAAAATATGTAATTTATCAACCAGTGATCTCTTACTGTTTATCCATTTTTTTGAAATTCTGTAATATTTCGACTTTTTTCTGTTTTTTTTCTCTTTAAATAAAAAAAGATGAGCTTGGAGGGAAGTATTTCAGGCCCAGAAGAAAACCACTTTAAACCCAGACTGTTGTACCCAGAAAAACTGTCTTTCCAACTTAATGGAGAAACAAGATACTTCCATGACAAAGAACAGTGGAAGAAATTCTTTTACACCAAAACAACCCTAGAAAGACATACTAGATAGAGTTAAAAATGATCTCCAGATCTCCACAATCTCCAGAACAACAACAGAAAGAAACCACCAAGCTGGACAAGAAATTAAACAAGGGAGAAAAGCAAGAAACAAACAACAGGAATGCAATATGGCAAAGTCAAGCCAGTACACAACAGTGATATCCATGAATGTAAATGGGCTCAATTCACCTATCAAAAAAAAAACCAATTTGACAAAATGAATCAAGAAAATGGACCCCACAATATGCTGTATACAAGAAACACATGTTACTCAAAAGGAAACTCATAGAGTAAAAGACAAAGGATGGAAAACAGTATTCCATGCAATAGGAACCCAGAAAAAAGCAGGGGTAACTATTCTGTTTACAGATAAAGTGAACATCAAACCTAAAATGATTAGAAATCATAAAGAGCATGCTACATACTTGTAAGTGGAAAACTACAAGAGGAAGAACTAACAATTATAAATATGTATGCATGAAATATAGGAGCACCCAATTATATAAGACAAATACTAATGGACATGAAAAACCAAATATACAAGAACACAATTTTATAGGAGAACTTAACACCCTACTGTCACAAAGAGATAGATAAACTAGACAAAAAGTCAACAAAGAAGTAACAGAACTGAATTATACCTGTGAGAAAATGACTTAGTAGATCTTTAGAGAGTGTTCCACCCAACCATATCAGAATATACATTCTTCTAAGCTGCACATGGGAAGTCTCCAAAATAGATCATTTATTATCCCATCAAATGTTCTTAAGTAAATTAAAAGATATTGAAATTACCCCATGCATAATATCTGACCATAGCACACTGAAATTGGAAATAAATGGCAAAAGAATTTGCAAAACCTGCATAAATACATGGAACTTAAATAACAACCTTATGAACAACCAGTGGGTTACATATGAAATTAAAGAAGGAATAAAGCAATACATACAATTGAATGAAAATGTGGAAACAACATACTGTACTCTGTGAGATGCAATGAAAGTGGTCTTAAGAGGGAAATATATAGCAATAAACTGTCATATCAAGAAAACAGAATGAGCACAAATAAACAACCTAATTCTCCAACTCAAGCTACTAGAAAAAGAAGAGCAAGCTAAACCCAAAGCTCATAGAAGAGAGGAAATTATAAAGATCAGAGCAAAAATTAATGCAATTGAAACTAAAAAAACAATACAAAGAATTGATGAATCAAAAAGCTGGTTTTTTTTGAGAGAATAAACAAAATTGACAAACCTCTAGCTAACATTATCAAGAAAAAGAAAGAACCAACATAGATTCATGCAATAAGGAGTGAATAATGGGAAATAACTAAAGATCCCATGGAAATTCTAAAGTTCACCTACTTTGAAAATCTCTGCCCACAGAGTAAAAAACATATAGGAAATGGACTGATTCCTAGAAACGTATGAACTATCAAAGCTCAACTAAGAAGATACAGCAATTTTGAATAACCCAATGTTGTAGTCAGGGTTGTGCAGAGAACTATTACAGTCAGGAATTGGAGTCTATAATATTACTTTTATGATGGCCACCCAGGATTAACAAAAGGAAATGAAGGAAATCTATCCATATCACTAAAGACATAGAATATTTAGCCAAGGGCCTAAATCCCACAGCAATATGCCACATGAGTCCAGATGAAGATCCAGAGCTCACAACAATGCATCCCACGAGTCCAACAGGAGGGCTAGAGCCTACAAGAAGGACTCATGCCAGTCTCTTTTAGGGATCTGCACTGGGAACACCCAAAGGCCAGTGGTGAAAGCCAGAAAGTCTATGCCAGAAGGTTGAAGGAGCTGTATTGATAGGTTGAAGGTTCTGTGGTGGAGCCAAGAAGTCACTCTCACAACAAAGACCAGGGCTGTCCTGAAAAGCAGCACCGCCATCCTCAGTGACACAGAGGCACTGAGCTCCTCCAATGACAGGCACAGTTAAACGCATGCCAGGAAGCCAGCATGACGAGTTCATCCTAGAGACCAAGCAGCACACATTTTCCCCTCTGGAGCCAGGAAGCAATGTTTGATGTGAGGACTAGAGCTTCTCCAGGAGAACCAACTTCTCAAACAGCAACATGTAGGAGAACCCACAACGTCTCAATGCACTAAAACACTAATGCATTAACGTGATGCACTAATGTGAATAGCTTCCCCCTCTCCATGTCTCCATTTATGCTGGCAACTTTTTCAGGTGAAACATCTACGCTCAGCACCATGCTGATGTAATCGAGTTGGCATTAAGTTGACCACCAGTTTTCAATCCATAACACCTAATATCAGCAATGGAAATTGAAAATGTAATTAAAAACTTGTGAAAAAACAAAAGCCCAGTTCATGGTGGATTCATGGCTGAATTCTACAAGAAATTTATAGAAGATTTCATGCCAATACTCCATAAAATCTTCAATGAAATTGAAAAGTAAGCAATCCCCCCTTAATCATTCCTGAGTCAAATATTACTCTGATACTAAAACCAGAGAAAGACCCAACCAAAAGGAGAACTATAGGCCAATCTCACTAATGCACATTAATGCAAAGATTCTCAATAAATACTGGCAAATAGAATGCAATAAATCATCAAGAAGATTATAAATCATGACCAAATGGGATTCATTCCAGGAATGCAGGGATGGTTCAACATATTCAAATCAGTAAATGTAATACATCACATCTAAAGTGACAAAAACAAAAACCATACAGTCATCTCAATAGATGCATAAAAAGCTTTTGATAAAGTCCAATACATTCTCAAGATAAAAAAAAAGAACTTTAGAAACTCAGAATACATAGTGTCTACCTCAATCTTGTAAAGGCCATCTATGACAAACCAACAGGCAATATTATACTAAATGGACAAAAACTGAAAGCTTTCACTCTAAAATCAGGAAAAAGACAAGGATGTTCACTATCACCACTCCTATTCAATAGAGTTCTGGAAATACTAGTCAGGGCAATCAGACAAGAGAGAGCAATAAAAGGAATAAAGACAGGAAAGGAAGAAGTTATATTATCACTATCTGGAGATGACATGATACTCTATATAAAAGACCCAAAAAGCTCCATTAAAAGACTACTAGAGGTAATAAACAAATACAGCAGTGTAGGCAGATACAAAGTCAATGCTCAAAAATCAATAGCATTCCTGCACACAAACAAAAAACTCACTGAGAGATAAACAATGTAAATATCCCCTTTCACAGTAGCATCTAAAAAAATGAAATACTTAGGAATCACCCTAAATAAAATTGTAAAACACCTCTATGCTGAAATTTATGCTACACTGAAAAAGGAGATTGGAGAGGATATTAGAAAATGGAAGGACATTCTTTGCTCTTGCCTAAGAAAAATTAACATTGTGAAAATGGCCATACTCCCAAAAGTGTTATACAGATTCAATGAAATCACATTCAAAATACCTTTAACATACCTCACAGATCTACAGAAAACAGTCCTAAAATGTATTTGGAAACAGAAGAAACCTAGAATACCAAAGGCAATTCTGGGCAACAAAGGCAAGGCAGGAGACATCTCAATCCCTGACTTGAACCTATACTACATATCCACAGTGATAAAATCAGCATGGCACTGGCAAAAAAATAGACCTGCGGATCCATGGAACAGATTATAAGATGCAACCACAACTACAAAGACACTTGGCCACCTTATATTTGACAAAGGGGCTAAACATGTCCACTGGAAGAAGGATAGCATCTTTAATAAATGGTGTTGGAAAAATTGGATCTCCACATGTGGAAGACTGAAACTAGAACCATGCCTATCACTATGCACAAACTAAAGTCTAAATGGATCAGAGACCTACATATTAAAACTGAAACACTAAATCTACTGGAAGACAAATTAGGTAGAAACACTGGAGATATAGGGGTAGGCAGAGAATTCATGAACAAAACACAAACTGCATGGGAAACACTTCAAAGACTCAACAACTGGGATCTCATATTATTGAAAAGATTCTGCAATTCAAAAGAAATCACAAACAGAGTGAAAATAAATCCCATAGAATGGTAAAGAATTTTAACCAACAACCCCTCAGACAAAGGACATATATTCGGAACATATCAATAATTGAAAAACATCAAGGCCGCCAAATTCAAAAACCCTCTCCAAAAATGGGCATGTGAAATAAACACATTTCTCAGATGAAGATATACACATGGCCAATAAATGCATGAAGAAATGTTCACCATCACTGGTCATTAAGGAAATGCAAACTAAAACAGCATAGAGTTTTCATCTCACTCAGGAAAGAATAGCTGACATCAAGAAATCAACTAATAATAAATGTTGGCAAAGCTGTGGGGAAAAAACAACACTTCTCCACTGTTGGTGGAAGTTCAGACTTGTGCATTCATTAAGGAAAACACTATGGAGTTTTCTTAGAAGACTAGGATTGTAAATTCCATTCAATCCAGCTATTCCTCTCCTGGATAATTTCCTATAAAAACTGAAAAAGTCATGTCACAGTCATATATGTGAACCTATGTTTATAGCAGCACAATTTGTAATAGCTAAATCTTGGAAACAACCAAAAAGCCCATCAGCTGTGGAGTGGATGAAAAAAAAAAAAAGATGTGGTATTTTTGTACAATGGAATATTACTCAGCCATAAGAAAGGATGATCTTGAGGCCTTCATAGGTAACTGGAGACAAATTGAGACTATCTGCATTAGTGAAATAAATGAAAATCATATTTATAAATATCACATTGTGTCTCTAGTGTAAAAAGTGATAAGAAATGCAGGAGTAATAAAACCCAAAACGTGTAATTGCTATTGTAAAAAAGAGAGAGAAAAAAAGTGTTCTAGGGGATATAATTTCATGTATATTTAAGTGTGTAGGATTGATAACCATATTGCTAAGTTTTTATTGGATCAGTGAGCAGAACTCTTTGCAGCCTCACTGTTTGAATGTCAACTTTGCATTCTTTAATTTTGTAACTTGAACAGCCATATCCAACCATATGTAATGTATCAACTAGTGATTTCTTACTGTTTATTTTTTGAAATTCTGTATTGTTTCTTCTCTTTTTTCTGATTTGTTTTTCCCCTATTTAAATAAAATTAATTAAAAAAAGAATTATCATTTTCATCTTCTTCCTACTCTTCCTCCTCTTCCTCATCTTTTTCTTCTTCAGCATTGCTCTATGGAATTTTAATCTTTGGAGGTAAACTACTATGCAAGGTTTTGTAAGTTTCCTCAAAATATAGGCATAGAATTATATGACCAATAACTTACACAATTCCATATTTGCTAAAAAGTTTGAAAAGCTGGAACTTTACCTAATATTCTACAGCCATGCTCAGTGCATCATTATTCAACATAGCCAACAGAAGGAAACAACTCATATTTCTATCAACAGATGAATAAATGAAAATAAATTATTGTATATAAATAAAAAGAACAATCCAGAGTGAAGAGGAATAAAATTTGGATACATGCTGTAAGATAAATGAACCCAGAAATCATCAAATCAATCAAATAAACCACACACACACACACACACACACACACGTACGACTTCACACTTTGGAACCACTTAAAAAGAGGCAGACAATATTTTATTTAGAGTTTAACTGGGGGTGGGGAATAGAAGGGAAATGAGAGTTAATATTTAATGGGCCTCATGATTCTGCTTCTGAGTTTAATTAAGGCCGCGAGCCAATGAACCTTAAAATGTTTAAAAAGTAATTTAAAAACTTGAGTGACTCCTCCAAGACAGAATACAGTTAACAGAATCAAATCTTTTACAGCAATTTTTGCTTTAAATAAACATATACAACAAGAGACTCAAATTGGTTAATCTCATTGACAGAAGAAATGAATTCATATGTAACTCATTACTCAGGATACACTGCTTTATGTAGTCCTAAAATGTGACAACTTACACAATTTCCATGGTCTTGTCCATAGAAAACAATAAATTAAAATGGTTTGAAATTTCCAATTAAAGCAAAGGTAAAGGAAAATTGACACTATGTTAATATTTATATGTATCCACTTTTTAATATTAAAATCTAAATTTTATTCACCCCATATTATAAAATTTGCAGATGTTTAGATATGTAACAATGCAATCTATCCATAAGTATGTGAAAAGTGACCATTGGTATGTAACTATAATAACATAGAAATAACAATATAATTATTATGATGTACTGTAATAATAATTCAAGAGCACAATCAATATTGTTACCTTGTTTTCACCAGAAGGATCTTCTTGAACCTTGGTGTGTCAACTTTTCTTCTGCTGTTTTTAACTCTGCTGATTTTTTTCTAATTCTGCCTTCTTTGCAGACTTGAAAAAAAACAGTGAGGCTGCAAAGAGTTCTGTTCACTGATCCAATAAAAATTTAGCAACATGGTTATCAATCCTACACACTTAAATATGCATGCACTTATATCCTTTAGAGCACTTTCTTTTCCTATTCTATTTTATTTTCCTATTCTATCAGACATCTAACTTCAAATTTTATTGCCAAAGACCAACATTTTAAGGTACTCAATGAAAAGGTTTGAGTAGCAAAATAGATGAAATGCCAGCTCCTGTAATCTCAACACTATGGCAGGTTGAGGTAGGAGGACTGCAAGTTCAAGCACAACCTAGAAAACACAAGGAACATCTGTCTCCAAATAAAAAGTAAAAGAGGACTAGGAATATACCTCAATGTAGACCTTTGTATCTTAGTATGAAGTGACATCAGAATTCCTTTTCAGGTGAGACAGAAGTGTACATTATGTATATATAATACTATTGCTTAAAATGTTACAAAACTCTGGTTTTGTGTTGGTCTTAGTAGGTCACAAGCACAAGAAATCACAGTAAGAACCAATAAATTGGATTGAATCAGACCACAAAGCCTCTGTATAGCAAAAAACAAAAGAAAACAAAAAACAAAACCCTGTAGAGTGAAGAGAAAACAGAATGGGAAAAATTTTGCCTGCTGTTCCTCAGACAGATAACTAATATCTAGAATACAAAAGAATTCATAAAGATTAAACCAGCCAAAATTAAAGATCCAGTTAAGTAATTGACAAGAAAAATGAACAAAAATTTCACAGAGAAAGAAATACAGATGGTTAACATATATATGAAAAAATGCTCAATATCTCTGGCCATCAGAGAAATACAAATTAATAAAATGCTAAAATTCCATCTTACTCCAGAAAGAACAGTGATCATTAAGAAATAAAATAACACAGGGTAGGGTGGTTGTGATGAAAAAGGAATCCTCCTTCACTGTTGAGAGAAATGTAAACTAGTACAAACATTGCAGTAATCAGTATGGAGATTTCTCAAATAACAGGATTTAAAATTCTATATGACCCAACAATCCTCATGGTAAAAATGTTCCCCACAATGCTTAAGGGATTATATTATAGCAATGCCTGCATGTCAATGTTTATAGCAGCACAATTTGTAAAATCTTAATCCTGGAAACATACTGTATACCAAATAGATTATTCTATATGGAAAATATGGTATCTGCATATAATGGGATACTGTCCTGCTATTAAAAAAAAATAAGAGATTTGAGATGGTTGTAGGAAAAAGGGTGCAACCAGATAATATGTGAAGTGAAATAAACCAGAAACACAAGGTTAAATATCATATGGTATCTCTCACTGAATTGTTGCAAAGTACAAACAAAGGGAATAAGAAGGATGGACAGAAAGAGACAAGGAAATTGATCTCTTGCAGTATGGATTTGGTGCAAGGGAAAAAAGAATGAGAAGTGAAGAAGGGAAGGGGAAATAAGTAGAATAAAGATAAGCCATGTTCTAGAACATAACATTCTCAATCAATGTAACTACTATATGCCCTAACACTAGTTAAGATTAATAGTATCAACAACAATAAAAAATGAGATAGAGGAATTGAAGAATGAAGTAAGGTGAAGGAGAGAATGGAAAGGGGATTAAAAAAAGACAGTTGATGAGGTATGTATATGTAACCACTCCCCAAGCTGACTGTTAACCACAGGAGCTCCAAATATGTAGTAAAATAGAAATCTTTACAAAAAGATGGCAGGGGCTACAGCAAATATACAATGGAAAACATTTTTAATAAGTACAAAGCAGTTTGAGATTTACAAGATGAAATAGTTCTGCAGATTAGTAGCAAAAACAGGTGAATTTAGTTACAACTACAAAGCTATACACTTAAATTACATTAATCTAGACACAATGGAGTACAATAAAGGGTAAATTAGACTCAGTTTTAGAAAAGTGGATGAAAGTTGAGACCATAATGCAAAGTGAAATAAAGCAGACACAGAAGGTTAAATACAACATGACACATTTTATCTTATATTACAGGCCCAAAATATATGTAATTTAAAGATCCAAGGAAAGATGATAAAAACCTGGAAGGAATGGTGCTGGAAAAACTGGCTTTCCACATACCGTAGACTAAAACTAGACAGATGTTTGTCAAAATGCACTAAACTGAAGTAAAAATGAATCAAAGATCTAAATATTAAAACAGAACACTAAATATACTGGAAGATAAAATAGGTAGACATCTTGAAGACATAAGTATAGGCAGAAACTTCATGAACAAAATCCAGACCACGTGGGAAAAACTTTAAGTGGGATCTCGCCTTATTGAAATGCTTTACACAGCAAAAGAAATCACCAGCAGGGGCTGGGGATTTAGCTCAGCAGCATAAGTACCTGCCTTGCAAGCATGTGGTTGTGAATTCAATCCCTAGTACCAATAAAAAAAAATCACCAGCAAAGTGAAAAGACAATTTGCAATGGGAAAAAATTATAGCCAGTTGTTCCTTAGACAAAAGACCTATATCAAGAGCATATAAAGAATTCAAAAAATCAGGCCTGCTAAATTAAAAGACCCAATCCAAAAATGGGCATGCTTAAGGGATTATATTATAGCAATGCTTGCATGTCAATGTTTATAGCAGCAAAATTTGTGAGAAGAATGAACACTTTTGAGATGAAGGAATGCAAATTGTAAATAAATATATGAAGAAATGTTCAATATGGTTTGTCATTCAAGAGATGCAGTTTAAAACCACTATGAGATTACATCTCACTCCAGAAGGAAAGGCAATCAACAAGAAAATAACTAATAAGAAATGCTGGTTGGGCTGTGGGGGAAAAGGAACTCTTCTCCACTTAAGGAATGTAGACCAATGCAAACATTCTAGAAATCTGTGTAGCGATTCCTCAATAAACTAGGATTGGAGTTCCCATTTGACCCAGCTGTTCCCCTCCTGGGTATCTTCCCAGAAAACTTAAAAACATTGAACAACAGCAATATATGTGCACCCAGGTTTATAGCAGCACAGTTTGTAATAGCTATCTCTTGGAAACAACACAAATGCACACCAACTGAGGAATGGTTTAAAAAGGTTTTATATATATGTGTGTGTGTGTGTGTGTGTGTTTATTACTTGGCCATAAAGATAAACTTTTTTAGGTAAACTTTTTAGGTAGACTTTTATCGGTAAATGGAGGCAACTTGAGACCACAATTGTAAGTGAAATCACCCCGATCCACATGCGTAAACATCATACAGTCTCAGTAGAGTGAGAATCAGAAACAGTAAACAATATCCAAACAGATATTGTGAATAGGGGATAAATTCTCCAAAACAAAAGGAAAACTGTGATAGGAAAAAGGTGAAAGGAAGGAAGGAAAAAAAACATATACAGACACAAGAGAATGAATGTAGTTATACAGCCAGTTTCTTTTGGCATATTGAGGGGAAAGTTTTGTTATAGAAATTTTCTCGACAGTGTTTCATACCTGTATCTCATAGTTTCAACAATTACTGTGAATATGACAATATGCTATGTGTTCATTATTGTTACTCTCCTACTAGCCTGTTTTGAAACTGTGCTGCTGCTGCTGTTAATTGTTGTTGTTGTTTCTTCCTTTTTCTATTTGAAAAAAGAATCCTGGAGGAAGCAAGAAAATTACTGAGAGGGCAGTGGCTGAGTTAGGAGCAGTTAGACCTAGGGACAGAGAGGAACAATGTGCACTGTCCTGGTCAGGGATGTGGATCCACACATTGAGGGATCTGTAAGACAGCGAGAATCACAAAGGGTTGCTGCAAGGAACTGTGACCAGTGGGAACAAAAGGTGGAAAAAGGACACAGAAGAATTGTCAGAGGAGTTTCTCTTTTATCATTGTCCTAAACTCTAGTGAGTTCTGGGCCTCTGTGCACTCTCTCCTGCCCATCCACAGTCGACATTGAATTCTATGTGAAGGGGTCTTTTCTGTCTATTTCATCAATGGAAACAGACCCTTTGTGAAACTGAAGATCTGGGATAAGGAATCTTTAAGAGTAGAAAAAAATTTCAAGTCTCTTTCCATGGAGACTATTTCCTGCTGAACCATAGAAACCCCTAAATACTCCAGGTATAACTGAAATTCAAAAGAGGCATGGCAACCCATGCCTCTATATTAAGCATTCAGGAGGTTGAGGTAGGAGAATCGTCATGATTTCAAGGCCAACATGGGCTACCTAAGTGAGTTCAAGGCTAAATAAGTGAGTTCTCCTGCTTGACCACTGAATTTGCTGTCCAGAAAAAGCCTGAGTGGAACTGAGACACAACTGCAAATGAGGAGCATGGGAAGCTGAGACAGATGAACAGAGTGGATCAAATTCCAGAGCTTGTGGCACAATCACAGATGGGGAAACTGAGTTTGCTGAGGTTGCTATTTCAAAGAGGGAAGAATAATGGCAACTCCACATTCTGAGAACCCCTGAGGCTCCTGAAAACAGAGCCCTTCCATGACTGCTTTGTGAGGTGATTTTCTCTCTCTCTCTCTCTCTCTCTCTCTCTCTATATATATATATATATATATATATCGAGAGATACACATATATATATATTTTTTCTATATAGATAGATAGATAGATAGATAGATAGATAGATACATATATATATTTTTTTCAGTTTGATTTTTTTGGCTACAGGCATTGTATTTATGTGTTATGGCTATAGCAATGTGTATACATTTTATAAGGTTTTGTGTGAAACACTCCAAGTAAGTGATTACCATATGCCCACTTCAAAGGTTGTTTCTGAATGTTATCTAAACTTACTTAATCATTAGTCCAATAGTTGGATGCAATCTTCCATTTCATCTCTTACTTTCCTATATACAAATCTCACTCTTCCCTTACCTGTGTTATTTTGCTCTCACAACTTATCTCATCTCTTAGCTCTTCTGTCCAAATTTTATTGCTTGTCTTTTCCTGTCCCATTCTAAGCATTCTTTTGTTTTATACATAAACAATTAAGATAAATCTAAATGCCACAGCATGTTACCATTTCACTTTAGGTTTCCCTTTCACCAGGGGTGCCTTCATAGGGTTTCTAAAATTAGTGTTTCTGTTATGGTATTGACTGGACTAAGTCTTCCTGTATCTCTTCCACTTTCAATTTGAAACCTCTCACCCAAGTCTTCTCACTTAGCTTCTCAAACAGTAATATTTCCCCCCACTTTCCCTTTCTTTTCTTGTAATTGAAAGCTATTATAAAAATTAAAATTTAATTTTTCCTACTTTTGTATTTTAGCATGTATATGTTCATGAGTAATTGCATATGAATGTTAATGATAACTCTTGTTTCTATACATTGACCAACAGAATTTCCATCATCAAAAGCTGTTGTTTTAGTGTTCTAACATATACTTTCTGCTGGTTGATAAACTCTAGATATGATCCCCATTAAGTCATTCTTGCTTTCTACTCATAAATTCCTCATCTTCCCTCTACACATACATATATCTTTCCAAACTCCCTTGATCTTTCCAGGTATAAAAATAATGTCATCAAAAAATACTTCCTCTTCTTTCATTTGCTTTGTTATTTTTTAGTCTCCTGCTTTTCTCAATTTTTCTTCTTTCTTTTAAAAAATCCTTTTATCTGTTTTCTTTTCTTATTTCCAAGAACTTTCTCTATCTTTACTAAATCTTTGTATTCCTTGGTTACTGAAAGGGTATAAAACTTGCTAAACAAGTTTAGTACTCCACTTCCTCTAAATTATGTATCAACATATGATTGATTCTCTGGATGTTACTAATGTTGGAAGCTGTTGTCTCCTTGCAATTCAGTGCTAGGAAGCAATCACTATTCTTTGAATAACCTCAGTAGGTGTCTGTACACTAAATCTCACCCAAAACTAGAGGCACATCTCAGGGAGAAATGCACTTACTAAAGAGATCTCTACTATAGTGGCAGAGCTTGCAAACCCTACTGATAGGCAACATTCAACCAAATACAAGAATCTTGAGAAAACAAAGTGAAATGATGACACAAAATTGATAAATGTCCAAGCAATCATATCATGAGCACCATAGTGCAGGGAAATCTCAGGCAAAGACCTCAAAAGCCAAATGTTTGAAGAGATCAGAGAAGAATATATGAAGAAATTACCAAGATAGTCCATGAGCTCAAAAGAGGATATAAGCAGATAAAGGATTTTATTAATAAGATTATCAATGAGATTAAAGAAGACAAAAAAACTGATACAATAACAAGGAATATTAATGACCACTTTAGTAAAGAACTACAGATTCAGCCAGGCATGTGGCACACGTGTATAATCCCAGCACTTGGGAATTGAGACACAAGAATTGCAATGAATTCAAGGCAAGCCTGGGCTACATAAGTGAGTTCAAGTCCAAAACAAACAAACAGACAAAAATAGAGCTACATATTCTAGCCAAGTGAGGTGGTTCAAGCCTCTAATCCATCTTCCGCGAGGCTGAGGAAGGCAGATGAAAGTTGAAACCCAGCCTTGGCAGCACAATAACTGACAAAGAAACAATTTAAAAGATAATAGTAATAAATAAAAAGCTAATATGAAGGACTGGAGATGAAAGTCAGTGTGAAGGCCCTGAGTTTCATATTCAGGCCAAAGAAAACCAAAACAATGGTTATAGAAAGGAATCAAGCAGAAATGCTGGGAATGTAAAACATAATGGGAAGCCAAAACTTTAGGTACTACTAATCATGGAGAAAGTATCAGGATCTGAGGACAATAATAGTGTCATTGATACTTTGGTACTCACCAAGACTTGCTTTTGGAAAGCACAGGCATCAAAAACAGACTGTTTAGGCTGAAATGGTGTAACAAATTACAAGAGAGTCAACAACAATAAGTCCTAGCATATGTGTCAAGTATTGAACAAATGATGGATAAGAGAATAAACTTTTGCATCAAAATGTGTCAAGTACCAAATTTAGTAAGTTTAAAAGCACTTGCATACCAATGATGATTATAGTAGATCACTTACTCAGTGATACTCTAAAAACAAAAATCCATGAAAGGTAGATACTAGTGCTAGATGAAACTAAAAGATCAAACCAATGAATTAGTGTGTCAAGGAAGTGTTGGAAAAGGAAACTAAAGTTATAAAAATCTATTAGCAAAAATTGTTGCAGACAATATTGCAAATCTAGAGACTGAACTGAACACTCAAGTAAATGAGGCAATTACGACCGCAAATAAATATGGTCATAAAAGAACTCCACGAAGCTTCATACTCAAGATTCTAGAAAGTCGTAATAAAGACAGAATGAAAGCCATTAAAGGCTGACGTCACCGCGGGCGCCGGAAGTGCCTCCTCAGAGAGTGGAGGCGGAGGAAGCGGAGGCGGCGGCGGCAGAGGCAGAGGCCCGTGGAGTGTGTCAAGAGTGTCATGGCTCACAGAAGACATGATATGTTGTCTGAGGGACAACATGATGATGAAAGTCTTCCCAGAAAACAAGTACCACCTTGGAGTCATCCCAGTGATGGCTACCATAGAATACTTAACATTGTGCCAAGACAACCACCACTCCTAGGAAGGAAGCCATCATTGCTAAAGAACCCACCACTGCTTGTTAAGAAACCACCACTGCTAGGCAGACCTGGTGAAGGAAGCTGCATTAGACATGACAGTCTTGCTGGTTACCAAGACTATGACAAGGGCTGCAGTTTTTCTCATGATCAAAGAAGTGGTTCACCTCAGAGAGGAGATGAATCTGAAAATCAGTGTTCAAGATACAATCATTCTGCGACCCACCAGATTCATTACAGAGATATGGGTCCCTCTTCCCATTGTATGAGGGACCAATTTCCTCATATAAGGAATCCTACTTTTTTCGGAAGGTTACCTGTAGGCCAAAAATTTTCTGTACACAACAGATTTGTCCAAAGTGTAGGTAATAGATGTTACTCTCCAGTCCGAAGTAAAATAGCCTCTTTCCAAAACTATCAACATAAAAGTAAACAGCAGAATGAAATTTTTGGGATGGTGGAGAAAAAGTCGATTGAAAAAGGTCCTTTCCTAGACAAGTCTATACGGTTTGCACTGAGTCAGAATTCACCTAAAATAGGTGTGCAGTGTGTTGAAGAACAACTCAAGCATTCCATTTCAGAGTATGAGACATCTACTCAAGATTTTGAAAGACATGACATGTAGTCTGAGGGACAATATGACTGTGAAAGACTTTCCAGAGACCAAGTACCACCTCAGAGTCATTCCAGTGATGGCTACCACAGAGTAATTAACATCGTGGCAAGGAAAATACCACTGCTAGGAAGGAAAGCACCACTGCTAGAAAAGAAAACACCACTGCTACAAAAGAAACTACCATTGCTAGAAAAGAAACCACTACTTCTAGAAAAGAAACCACCACTGCTAGAGAGATCTTGTAAAGGAAGCTACAATAAATATTATAGTCTCACCGGTTACCAAGAATATGACAAGGGGTGCACATTTTCCTACGATCGAAGAAGTGTTCCACCTCAGAAAGGAGATGAATCTGGCTATCGATATTCTGCAAGCCACCAGAGTTATTACCGGGACAAGAGTGATAGCTGTAGAAGAAAAAGTTTGTACTCTTCTCATTATATGAAAGATCAGTCTCCTCATACAAAGGATCCTATTGTTTTTGGAGAGTCTCTCTTAGACGGAAAGGATTCTCCTGTCAGTAGCAGAAGGCATTGTCTAGTCCAAGGAAAAACTTACTCTTTTCAACAGTCTCAGCATAGAAGTAACGAAAGAAAGGTCCAGTCTTTGAAAACATCAAGATGTACTCCATTCTCAAGTTCTGAAGCAGCTGCTTCATCAAAGGTGGTAGATAAACCCAGAAGGCTAACAGAAAAGGAACTTGATGAAGCTGTAAGACGGTGGGCTGCCAAAAATTCTGAGACATCACAGGAAAGCGAGTTGTCTGGGATCTCTGAATTCAAGGTGGTGCCTATAATACCATTATTCAGTAAGCAAAAAAAGGCACCAGGGACAGATACAGCAGATAGTACAGAAGCACATGAAGATAATCAGCGCAGCAGTCGCTTCAAGTCAATATCATTGAAAGCCAAAGAGGTTAAACAAGTTTACCAACAATACAGTGAAACATTTGGGATGGTGGTGAAGATGTTGATTCAAAAGGATCCTTCACTAGAAAAGTCTATACAGTTTGCACTAAGGCAAAATTTACAAGAAATAGGTGAACAGTGTGTTCGAGAACTCAAGGAATTCATTGCAGAGTATGATGCTTCTCAAGATTTTGGACAGTCTTGAGGATATAGTGGTCAGGCAAAAAAATATTTCATTCTTTTTTCCTACAATCTTTAAATCCTTAATATATGGACTATTTGCAATGAAGAGAAATACTTTATGAGTTTTCCACATGAAATAAAGATCTAGCACAGTCTGTTTAAAATATTTATTTTAATTAGAATTTTTTCTGTTAGCTTCACTAATGTATATTCATCTTCCTTCCCCAAAATGATGGTCAGTTAATCATTTAAGCTTTAAAGAAGCAGTTCTGGAGGACAGCTTTCTATACTTACTCACGTTGTATAATCTCCCAATTGTGTGATTCATTTGACCACATGAGTGTAATTTACAGGTTAGAGATCATTCCACCTAAACATTAGTAGACTCTTTACATCTTATAATGAGTGATGCCATGTGGAAATGTTGCAATTCTGATTTGTGATTTTTATTAACTTGTTACTTGCTTGTCTTAAGCTTCATGAGTTTTGATATGCTAAAAAATACCCTACACAATAAAGTGAATACTTTAGTATCTTAGAGGATATTTGCTTTGAAAATAACTCTCATTCAGTGTTAACATAGAACTTAAAATCCCTGAGATAAATCATAAAAAAATCTTTACTCTTAGTAAATGAACTCAAAATGTCCCTTCTATTAAAATAATCCTGAAGTTTTTAACTACCCTGATGCCTTAGTTTCATGCATAAGCCTAAGAGAAGGTGCAATCTGAGATGAAAAGTGAAGAGTATTTGAAGATCCTTTTGAGCAACTGAGGAAAAAACTAAGTATATAAAAGTACTAGGGTTTTGCTTTTATGAACCCATATACTCTACCTCAATCATGATTGTACAATGCTTGGAGTGAAATAATTTATATATTTTCAGGCAGTTACTTTTTAATCTTGTGAGTTCTTTGTTCTGGTAACTTTGAGAGGCACTTAGGTTTTCCTAAGTGTTCTTGGGGGAAAACACAGAAAAATAGACAGTAAGCCCTGCACAGTACCCCTTTCCAAGCAGTTTGGGTAAGTAGTATTTCATGATGAGCCATCAAACCACAGATTAATTAAGAATCTTAACTAGGATCATTGGGACAGTTCACATATTTCTTAGTCTCTTCCAGCAACCCAGTGATACTGAACCAAAATATATAACTTTGTGGCACTAGAAGAAATCATGTTTTATCATTATTTCTCTACTTTAATCTTTGTGTCTTTCCATTTCCACTCTTTTGGTATCACTTTTAGTGGCCTCTTGATTTTATGTAAAGAGTTACTCTAAAGCAGAGTAAAATTATATTAAAAGTATAAATAGCAGTATATGTTTTCCCTTTTTAAAAATTTTATTTAAAGAAAAAAAGCAAAACAGAAAAAGGAGTGGAAAAAATATAAAATTTCAGAAAAAAAATAAACAGTAAGAAATCACTAGTTGATAAAGTACATGTTGTCTTCTTAGACATAGTTGTTGAAGTTACAAAATTAAAACATACAAAGTGCACATTCAAACACTGAGGCTGCAAAGTTCAATGATCCAATAACAACTTAACAACAATCCTACACACTTCACCATAAAAGGAGTTATATCCTTTAGAGCACTTTCTTTTCTTACTTTTACTTTTAAGTCAATTATTTGTTTAGTTATATCCTGTTTCAGGTTGCTCCATATCTTACTGACCTGCTTTGTTGTTGTTATTTACTTTTTAATCAACTTATATTATTCTGTTGTCTTGTGTTTGAGTTTCTCCTCATCCATGCCCCATGGATCAGCTTTGGTGTAGTAGGGAGGTTTTCAGAGGCATTTTGTTACTTTGTTATCTACTTGTTTTTGAAGGGAGCAAAATACAGCAGAACAAGACAGAACAAAACCATGTGAGGCAGTGCAGGGAAATTGGCACAGAACCTCACAGCAGGTCACCAGGACACCTGCAATAGGCAAAATAGTACATCCCATTCTGTTCACATTAGCTGTTCTTTCAATCAGGTAGAGCAAAATGGAAGGAAATATTGAAATTATAAAAACATAATTTTGAATAGAGCAGCACCATTAATCAAAATTGAGTAAAAAAGTGATATAAATATTTGCCTTTGAAGAGATGGTAAAAGGATATTACCCTTACTTGCCACATTGCATACATTCATCTACACAAAAGATACTCAGACCTCAAGCTCCAAATTGCTAATGGGGGGGTGGGGATGGATTGATGTCTGATTCTTGGCACGCACACAGGCAGGCCCCCAGCTGCTTAACAGGGTGGCAAGCAAGCTTCCTGATCTCCCAGCACCCAAGTCCCAAAATGATGCAGAGGTCAGGAATTGGTGATAGTTCTTGCCCTGGTGCGCTGGCAGCTTGTGAGGCCCCCAGCTGCTTACCAGGGTATTGAATAGGCTGCCTTTTCTCCCAGCACCACAAGTTCCAAAATGATGCAGAGCTTAGGAATCTCTGATAGTTCTTCCCCTGTGTGCAGGTAGCTTGTGAGGCCCCCAGCTGCTCACCAGGTTGGCAAACAAGCTGCCTGTTCTTCCAGTGTCCAAATTTCAAACATGATGCAGAGCTCAGGAATCGCTGAAAGTTCTCGCCCTGGTGCACTGGCAACTTTCGAGCCCACCAGCTGCTTTCCAGGGTGGTGAGTAGGCTCCCTATTCTCCCACCAACCCAAGTTCCAAAATGAGGCAGAGTTCAGGAATCGCAGATAGTTCTCAACTGAGTGCACTGGCAGTTTGTGAGTCCCCAGCTGCTTACCAGGATGGCAAGCAAGCTGACTCTTCTTCCAGTACCCCAAGTTCCAACATGATGCAGATATCAGGAATCACTAATATTTCTCACCCTGCTGTGCTCACAGCTTGTGATGCCCCCAGGTGCTTACCAGGGCTTTGAGCAGGCTGCCTTTTCTCCCAGTGAACCAAGTTCCAAAATGATGCAGAGTTCAGGAATTGCTGATAGTTTTCCCTTGATGGGCCAGCACCTTGTTAGGCCGCCAGCTGCTTACCAGGGCAGTAAGTGAGTTCCCAGTTTCCCAGTGCCACAAGTTCCAACATGATGCAGAGCTCAGGAATCACTGATAGTTCTCACCCTGGTGTGCTGGGAGCTTGTGAGGCCCCCAGCTGCTTACCAGGGTGGTGAGTGGGCTGCCTCTTCTCCCAGCACACAAAGATAAAAATAATGCAGAGATCAGGAATCATTGAAAGCTATTCCTCTGGTGCACAGGCAGCTTGTGAGCCCCCCAGCTGCTTACCAATGTGGCAAGCAAGCTGCCTATTCTCCCAGGACCCCAAGATCCAACATGATGCAGAGCACAGGAATTGCTGATTGTTCTTGCACTGATGTGCTCCCAGCTAGTGAGGCCACAAGCTGCTTACCAGGGTGGAGAGTAGGCTGCCTTATCCCCCAGAGCCCCAAGTTCCAAAGCGATGCAGAGTTCAGGAATTGTTGATAGTTCTTCCCATGATGCCCTGGCATCTGGTGAGGTCCACAGGTGCTTAACAGGGTGGCAAGTAAGCTGCCTGTTCTCCAAGCACCCCAAGTTCCAACATGATGCAGAGATCAGGAGTCACTGATAGTTCTCACCCTGGTGTGCTGGGAGCTTGTGAGGCCCCCAGCTGCATAGCAGGGCAGTGAGTAGACTGCCTTTTCTCCTAGCACCCCAGGTTCCAAAATGATTTAGAGTTCAGATGTCACTGATAGATTTTCCCCTGGTACACTGGCAGCTTGTGAGACCCCAGGCTGCTTAGCAGGGTGGCAAGCATGCTGCCTGTTCTCCCACTGCCACAAGTTCCAACATGATGCAGGGCTCAGGAATCACTGACAGATGTTCCCCTGGTGTGCTGTCAGGTTATGAAGCCCCCAGGTGCTTACCAGGGCAATAAGCAAGCTGAATGTTCTCCCAGTGACACAAGTTCCAAAATGATGCAGAGTTCAGCAATCACTGATAGTTTTCCCCCTGGTGAACTGGCAGCCAGCGAGGCCCCCAGCTGCTTACCAGGGCTGCAGGCAAGGTGCCTGTTCTCCCAGTGGCCAAAGTTCCAAAATAATGCCGAGTTCAGGATTCACTGACAGTTATTCCCCTAATGCCCCAGAAGCTGGTGAGGTCCCCAGGTGCTTAACAGGGCAGCAAGCAAGCTGCCTGTTCTCCCAGCATGACAAGTTCCAACATGAGGAAGAGCTCAGGAGTCGCTGATAGTTATTCCCCAGGTGCACTGGCAGCTGGTGAGGCCACTAGCTGCTTACCAGGGCTACAAGCAAGCTGCCTATTCTCCCAGTGCCCCAAGTTCCAACATGATGCAGAGCTCAGGAATCATGGATAGTTCTTGCCCTGTTGCGCTGGCAGCTTGTGAGAGCCCCACTGCTTACTAGGCTGGCAAGTAAGCTGCCTGTTCTCCCAGCATCCCAAATTCCAAAGTGATGCAGAGTTCAGGAACTGCTGATAGTTATTCCCCTGCTGTGCTGGCAGCTTGTGAGGCAGTAGCTGCTTACCAGGCCAACAAGCAAGCTGCCTGTTCTCCCAGTGCCAGAAGTAACAAAATGATGCAGAGTTCAGGAATTGCTGATAGTTCTTCCCCTGATGCACCAGAATCTTGTGAGGCCCCCAGCTCCTTACCAGGGTGGCAAGCAAGCTGCCTGTTCTTCCAGTGCCCAAAGTTTCAATGTGATGCAGAACTCAGGAATCACTGATATTCCTCACTCTGGTGCGCTTGGCAGTTTGTGAGACACCCAGCTGCTTATCTGGTGGTGAGTAGGGTGCCTTTTCTCCCAGGACTCCAAGTTCCAAAATGATGCAGAGTGCTGGAAAAGCTGATAGTTCTTCCACTGCTGTGCAGGCAGCCTGTGAGGCACCAAGCTCCTTACCAGGGTGACAAGCAAGCTGCCTGTTATCCCAGTGCCCCAAGTTCCAACATGATGCAGAGTTCTGGAATCACTGATAATTCTCACCCTGGTGTGCTGGCAGGTTGTGAGGCCCACAGCTGCTTACCAGGTCGGCAAGCAAGCTACCTATTCTCCCAGTGTCCCAAGTTCCAACATGATGCCAAATTAAGGAATCCCTGATAGTTCTCGCCCTGATGCTCTGGCAGCTTGTGAGGCCCCCAGTTGCTTACCAGGTTGGTAAGTAGGCTGTCTGTTCACTCAGTACCCAAAGTTCCAAAATGATGCAGAGTTTAGGAATCGCTGGCAGTTCTTCTTCTGGTGCACTGGCAGCTTGTGAGGCCCCTAGCTGCTTACCAGGGTGGCAAGCAAGCTGCCTGTTTTCCTAGCACCTGAAGTTCCAACATGATGCAGAGCTCAGAAATCCCTGATAGTTCTGGTCCTGGTGCTCTGCCAGCTTTTGAGGCCCCCTGTTGCTTACCACATCTGGGAGTAGGCTGCCTTTTCTCCCAGTTCTCCAAGTTCCAAAATGATGCAGAGCTCAGGCATTGTTGTTAGTTCTTCCCCTGGTGTGCTGGCAGGTTGTGAGGCCCCCAGCTGCTTACCAAGGCAGCAAGCAAGATACCTGTTCTCCCACCGCCCCAATTTCCAACATGATTCAGAGCTCAGGAATTGCTGATAATTCTTGCCCTGGTGTGCTGGCAGGTTGTGAGGCCCACAGCTGCTTATCAGGGTGGGGAGTAGGCTGCCTTTTCTCCTAGCACCCCAAATTCCAAAATGATGCAGAGTTCAGCTATCACTATTAGTTCTTCCCCTCGTGCACTGGCAGCTTGTGAGGCCCGACCTGCTTACCAGGGCAGCAAGCAAGCTGGCTGTTCTCCCAGTGCCCCATGTACCAAAATGATGCAGAGTTCATGATCGCTGATAGTTCTTCCCCTGATGTGCTGGAATCTTATGAGGCCACCAGCTGCTTAATAGGTGGCAAGCAAGCTGTCTGTTCTCTCAGCACCCCAAGTTCCAACATGATGCAGAGCTCAGGAATCACTGATAGTTGTTGCAGTGGTGCGCTGGCAGCTTGTGGGGCCCAAGCTGCTAACTAGGGCAGCGAGTAGGCTGCCTGTTCTCCAAGCACCTCAAGTTCCAAAATGATGCAAAGTTCAGGTATTTCTGGTAGTTCTTCCCCTGGTTCACTGGCAGCTTGTGAGGCCTGAGCTGCTTACCTGAGCTTATCAAGCAAGCTCCCTGTTTTCCCAGTGCCCCATGTACCAAAATGATGCAAAGTTCAGGAATCACTGATAATTCTTCCCCTGATGCGCCAGAATCTTGTGAGTGCCCAGCTGCTTACCAGGGCATCAAGCAAGCTGCCTTTTCTCCTAGAGCCACAAGTTCCAACATGATGCAGAGCTCAGGAAGCAATGATAGTTCTCGCCCTGGTGATCTGGCAGCTTGTGCGCCCCCCACCTGCTTATCAGGGCGGCAAGTAGGCTGCCTTTTCTCCCAATAGCCCAAGTTCAAAAATGGTGCAGAGTTCAGAAATCGCTGATAGTTCTTCCCCTGTTGCGTAGGCAGCTTATGAGTCCCCCAGCTGCTTACCAGTGTGGCAAGCAAGCTCTCTGTTCTCCTAGTGCCCCAAGTTCCAACATGATGCAGAGCTCAGGAATCTCTGATAGTTCTCATCCTTGTGCTCTGCCACCTTTGAAGCCTCTCTGCTTACTAGGGCAGTGAGTAGACTGCCTTTTCTCCCAGCACCCCAAATTTCAAAATGATGCAGAGTTCAGGAATTGCTGACAGTTCTTCGCCTGGTGTGCAGGCAGCTATTGAGGCCCTGTTCTTCCAGTGCCCAAACTTCTAGCATGATGTAGAGCTCAGGAATTGCTGATATTACTTACCCTGGTGTGCTGGCAGTTTGTGAGGCCCCCCAGCTGCTTATCAGGGTGAATAGGCTGCCTTTTCTCCCAGAACCCCAACTTCCAAAATGATGCACAGTGCAGGAAAGCTGATAGTTCTTTCCCTGGTGTGCAGGCAGCTTGTGAAGCCCCCACTTGTTTTTCCAGGGTGGTGATCAAGCTGCCTGTTCTCCTAGTGCCCCAAGTTACAAAATGATGCAGAGTTCAGGAATTACTGATAGTTCTCACCCTGGTGCCCTTGCAGCTTGTGAGGTCTCCTGCTGATTACTTGGGCAGCAAGCAGGCTTCCTGTTCTCCCCACGCCCAAATTCTCACATGATACAAAGTTCAGGAATCACTGACATTTGTCATCCTGGTGCACAGGTGGCTTGTGAGGCCCCTCAGCTCTTACCAGTGTGGTGAGTAGGCTGCCTCTTCTCCTAGCTCCCCAAGTTTCAACATGATGCAGAGCTCAAGAATAGTTGATTGTTCTTGTCCTAGTGCATCAGTGACTTCAATAGCACCTATGCTTCAAAATGTGTGTTATGCAATTTCACTAAGTTAGAAACTAACTAAAGGTAACATTTAATTTTTTTAATGTTTTTTAAGTGAGATTATCTTGAACTTTTGTTTTTGCTGCTAAGATGTTGCAGTTATCTTTTATAGAACATATGCCAAGTGACATTCCATATATTATTTCTGATAGTCCTCCTTTTGTATGGTAGTCTCTAGAAAGACTGAGCAGCTATCCTTAGTGATTATTGTCTACAAATATTCTAGTCTCAGAATTTGTTTCCTTTAGTCAAGATGTCACAAGTTTAAAAAGAAAGCTAGAGAAAATAACAGAGGTAAAATAATTGTTCTCTTTGTTAAAATTTATTTAAAATTATTGATAAAATGTATTTAGATGTAGATACAGCTTGTAATTTCATCTTCCATTCACTCAAATTACAGTCAGTGTGAAGAGTTGTTTATATCATTGATTAAGCATTATTCTTCCTGGCCTGTTAGTGTTAACATTTGTTAAGATATATTTAAACCCTGATTTTAGATAAATTCAAATGCAAAACAGAGTATGTATTTTGCAGAATATTCCAGACTAAAGAGATTTGTTTGCAAATTATCCATTGTTTTCATACATGCTCAATTGATGTGACAAAATTTTCATTGACTTCCATAAAGCCTCATTGGTCACACAGATAGTGTAAATCATTGTATGACTTTTAAAAGTGCAAAATAAAGCAACCATGGTTATAAAAATAAAGCCATTAGAGAAAAAAATAACTGATAAAGGCAAGGCTATCCAAATAATATCAGATTTCTCAACAAATACTTTAATGGTCAAGAGATCTTAGAATGAAGTTATTCAATCACCACCCATTAAGAAAGGAGGTCCAAGCCAAGATTACTATAACCTAAAAAGTTAGCCTTCAAAGCAGATGGTAAATTGGAAACCTTTGCAACATAGAGAATCTAAAGAAATTTGTGACCATTGTTATGGGTTAAATCCTGGTGATCAACTTTAAACTAGCTGAATTAAATCACCATGATACTGAGTGTAGATGTTCCACCTGAGGAAAATTGTCATAAACAGAGATGTGGAGAAGGCAAAGGGAGGTATTGAGGCATTGAGGCATTGTGGGTTCTCTTACATGTTGCAGTTTGAGCCATTGGTTCTCCTGGTTAAGCAATGATCCTTATATTGAGCATTGCTTATTGGCTCTGGAGCAGAAGACATGTGCTGTTTAATCTCCAGGATGAACTCGTCATGTTGGCTTCCTGGCATGCACACAACTGTGTTTATCTTTGGAGGAGTTGGCAACCTCTGTATCACTGAGGATGGCTATGGTGCTTTTCAGGACAGCCCCGGTTTTTGTTATATGTGTGACTTCTCAGCTCTAGCATGGAACACTCAACCTACCAGAACAGATCCCTCACTTCACTGGTATAGACTTTCTAGCTTTTACCAGTGAAATTGGGCCTTCCCCGGACAGATCCATAAAAGAGACTGGCATGAATCTTTCTTATGGGCTCTAATTCTCCATCTGGACTTGTGGGAGGCACTGTCATTAGCTGTGGGTCTTCATCTAGACTCATATGGGACACTGCTATGGGATTCAGGCACTTGATTAATATTCTATGTTTGATGTTGTAGATAGAGTTCCTACACTTTCTTGTGTTAACTCTGGATAATCAACATAAAATAATGTTATAAATTCCATGCCCTTATTCTAATTGTTCTCCTCACTACCCCTGGCTACAACAACCACCAAAACCAGCATTGTAGAAAATACTCATAAAAAACTAAACAGATTCAGCAAGGCACATGTCACCAGAGTCCAAAGGACATAACACAACAAACTGGAAGAGTAGTGAAGCAAAAGGAAAAGAGAAAGGAAGAAACCACAAAAAAATAACATAATAACAGGAATGACACAGTCTGGCATACTGGAACAAAAAAAAACCTAATTGTATGCTGCATGTCAGAAGCACACCATATCCATTAACAAAGCAAACAAATATAAACTAAAAATAAATGATGGAAAAACATTGTCCATGTAACCAGTACAGAAAAAAAAAATGAGGGAGTGTAGATCCTAATTTCACATGAACTAGATTTCAAGTCAAAACTGTCCAAAAGAGCAGATACAAACCAAAACATTCATAGTGGAAGACTCCAATACCCATATTGCATAAATAGGTCAAGCAATCAAATGCTCAAAACACTTTACAGTTTACAAGTACTGATAGACATCTGTGTAGACATACACACACAGTCTCACAGAAACATGAGTAACATGTTCATTTGTTAAAATTTTAAACAGTCATATTCTCAGGAGAAAAATTTTTGATCAGTACTATTGAAAAATGCTAAAAAATGCAAAAATTTTTTATGTGTTTAATAATCCAGATCAGTAGATGCAGATGTTGTGAAAGAAAATAAATATTTATTTCTCTAATTCTAAGACCAATAATTAATATGAAATTATTGTGGACTGATCAGGACCACACCTTCCCAGAAGAGTGGATAGCAAACTCTTATATAAAAAAAGAGTGGTATAATATTTGGGATCTAAGAGAATCAAACTCTCTAGCAGAATTTGAGATTCTTTGAGGGCCAAGACAAAGAATTTCTGTTGGCAGCCTGTACTAATTTGGTTTTCAAAAAAAGGGAAAAGATACTGAGGAGAAAGGGAAAATTGAGCAGGACCCTTGGAGTCAGTTTAGAGACTCCTCCAAGTAGTAAATTATGCTTATTGAGTAGAACTATCTTATCTCCAGGTTGATATTTATTGCAGAAATGGAGCCTGTGGCTACAATCTATATTTAAGTAATTGATGTTGGATTCAAGTGTCCTTAGCTGTGGCCCTGTCTTGTCCTATGAGGCAGCAATGCATCCAGGCCACTACAGATCTCAGTCAGGACCAGGGATTCATAGAGTTTCACTTACTGTTAATTTGCTGCTCATCTCCACACAGGGGATTTATGCTTGGACAGACTTACAAGTAAACATGGAAAGCCAAATGGTTCATTTCAAATCCTGCTCAGAGCAGCTTTTTACTGACCTCCATCACTGATAAATCACTATTTTCAGTGTTGGCAATTATGAGCTTTTTACTTGTATCATGTCTTTTAAAGGTCACAATGTCCAATCAACACAAGAATATTGAAATGCTTCATTTTACAATGATCAAATTGATACATAAAGTATTCATACAGATACAAGTTATTAAAACCAGAAGTTAGATTAAAGGAGTCTACCTAAAAGTATTATCTACCACACTATGATTTCCTCCTACAACAACCAAAAACTTCAGTAAATAGCGATTTTGCACAGAGATAAACCAGCTAGGTTAGAACACAATTCAACTGTACGTGAAATTGTGTTTGAACTTTTTAAATTAATAACTTTAAAATTGTTTCAAATATAATTATTGTATATTTCAATTGTTAACTTTATTGGTTATGATGACTATCCTTCAAATAATTTAAAGGCACAATAACACAGGTTAGTTTTCAAAATTTTTGAAAATCAGTGTAATACTTACCTTGTTCAGGTCACTGTTCATCTTTGGCATCACTAAATTCTTCCCTAACTGCTTATTACTGCAAAATCAGAATCTTCTGAATCTTTGATGCTCACTTGAATTTAAAAATATATTAAATTACCAAACATTTTACAAAAGGAATGAAATTCACTTAATATACAAATTAATTAGAGCTTTGGTAACCAACACATGAATGCATATTACATCATAAAGCAGTGGTTGTAAACCAATGGCACATGTGCCAAAATAAGCTGTTTACATCACTGAAAGATCTAAAAGGTTCACAATCTCTGTCATATGGACTACACCAGTAAATGATTTAAGTGATACAGGTTTTAAAATCCTACCCCAAAAGATCTGAAATCTGAAATTCTACAAAATATAAAAAACTTTCTGGATGTCTACGTGATTCCACAATTGGAAAATTTCATATCTGATCACATGTGATAAAACACAGTCACAATTTAGGCACACCAGAAATGTTATCTAAAATTAATTCACACTATGTGTATAAGATAGAGCATAGAAAATAGGTTTCCATGCTTAAGTTGTCTATTCCTTTATTTTTCTCTAATTCCTCTTGAATTTTTATGACTTATACATTTTCCTTTTTTGTCATTTTTTTTCATTCTCAGTATGTTCCTGAAGTTCAGTAAGCTGCCTTAAAAAAACAATTTGATTACCAAGCATCTAGTGGGACCCAGATTGCAGCTTTGGGTCTTCACCGCATGCTTGGGCAGAATCCTAGCCCACAGAGGGGGACTTTGAGCCTGCTCCCAGGCAGTAAGACCATGCACTGAGTCCCAGACCACCTCGGGCTGCACACAGGGAAGGGCGCCCAACTGGGCCACACCCAGAAACAACCAAGCAGCCAGTGGGATCCAGATTCCAGCCTCAGGCCCTGACTGTGCACTCTGGTGGAATACCAGCACATGGAAAAAATTGGAATTTAGCTCCCAGGTGGCGAAAGTTGGACTACAGTGGATTAACTGTGCCAGTGTGATGAGTATGCCCCTAAAATAGAGAAGTACAGTGGGTAAATAGGCCAGTAGTAAAACCCCCTCCAACTAACTGTAAGACCTTGGTGAGTCGGAAAAGAATGTGGATGATGACCTCCTACACACAGAAAACATGAGGCAGAGTGAAAATGGCAAAACAAAAAAGCAAAATACAGTCTCAAACATCTAGTCCACCAGAAGCAAGTGCAGGAGATATTGAAATTGAGTACCCAAAAAGTAACACACCAGGAATCTCTGAAAAGATAGCAAGTGAAATAAAAAAAACTCCATGAGCCTATAGAGGAAATCAAATTAGAAATACTCTCCCACATAAGACAGAAATAACAACCTTACTAAAGGAGTTGCTGAAATCAGCTAAAGAAGAAATCGAGAAAAAAAACTACAGGAGCATGGGAAACTGATTGAAACCTTGAATGAACAATATAGAAAATATGCATAATTCATGAAACAAACTGAAAGATATATCCAATAAACAAATTCTATTCAAAGCGTGCAAAACTGCTTAAATGAAGCTGAGGATAGGATTTTGGACCTTGAGGACAAGATCACAATAAGTGATCATGAAAGGATAGAACTTTCAAAAATTACAGCAGGATGAAGTGACAATCCAAGATCTTCAAGATGATGCCAATAACAACAATATAAGATTATTAGGCATCAGTGAAGAGGTAGGAGTCAATGCAAATGACATAGCCAAAATATTCACAGAAGTAATAGAAGAAAATTTCAAAAACATGGGGAAAGAATCTTATATGCAGATAAGTGAGGCATATAGAATGCCAAACAGTCACAATAAACTTAAATCCACACCCAGACACATAATAATTAAGATCTCAGATGTACAGCATAAAAACAGAATACTAAAAGCTGTTAGAGAAAAGAAACAACCCACCTATCTAGGAAAGCACATTAGGATCACAGCAGACTTTTCAGCACAAACCCTGAAGTCAAGACAAACTAGGAGTGAGGTATTTCAAGCCCTAAAAGAAAAAAAAAACTTTCAACCCAGACTAACGTACCCAGCAAAACATTCATTCAAATTTAATGGAGAAACAAGATACTTCCATGACAAAGAACAACTGAAGAAATTCATGTCCACCAAACCAACCCTAGAAAGAGTAATGAAAGACATGCTACATAGAGATGAAAATGACCACAATCCCCAAAATAACAACAGAAAGAAACTACAAGGCAGGATAAGAAATTAAATAAGGGGATAAACAGAAAGATACAACTGAAACGTAATATGGCAAAGTCAAGCCAGTACATATCAGTGATATCCATGAATGTAAATGGCCTCAATTCACCTATGAAAAGAAATAGATTGGCAGAATGGATCAGAAAACATGATCCCACAATATGCTATATACAGGAAACACATCTGATCCAAAAGGAAACTCATAGATTAAAAGTCAAAGGATGGAAAACTGTATTACATGCAAAGGAACCCAGAAAAAAGCAGGGATAACTATCCTATGTGCAGACAATATGAACTTCAAAGCTAAAATGAATAAAAGAGATAAAGAAGGTCACCACATACTCATTAGTGGAAAAATTCACGAGGAAGAACTAACAATTATAAATATATATGCACCAAATACCAGAGCACCCAACTATATAAGACAGACACTAATGGACATCAAAAACCAAATACACAAGAATACAATTATAACAGGGGATCTTAACAGCCCATTTTTATAAACAGATAGATCAACTAGACAAAAATTCAGCAAAGAAAGAGCAGAACTGAATCATACCTGTGAGCAATTGGACTTAGTAGATGTTTACAGAGTGTTTCAACCAACCTCATCAGAATACATATTCTTCTCAGCAGTGCATGGAACATTATCCTAAATAGACCATATATTATTGAATAAAACATTCTTAAGTAAATGCAAAGGTATTGAAATCATCCCATAGATAATATCTGACCATAGTGCACTAACATTGGAAATTAATGGCAAAAGAAATTGAAAAACCTGCATGAATACATGGAAATTAAATAACAACATTTTAAAAAACCAGTGGGCTACAGTTGAAATTAAAGAAGAAATAAAGCAATGCCTACAATTCAAGTAAAATAAAGAAGTAACATACTGTAATCTATGGGATGCAATGAAAGCAGGCTTATGAGGAAAATATAGAGCAATAAATTGTCATATCAAGAAAATTTTTCCTTTTTTCTTCTTTTTCCTTTTTTCTTTTTTCCTTTTTATCTTTCTTTTTCAATTTGTCCTTTTTTTCTTTCTTTCTTTTAGAATTCGGTATTGTTGCTACCTTTTTTTGTGTTTTGGTTTGCTTCTTCTCTTTAAATAAAACTTTAAAATTCTAAAAAAAGAAAACATAATGAGCACAAATAAACAACTTAATGCACCATCTCAAGCTTCTAGAAAAACAAGAGCCAGCTAAACCCAAAGCTCATAGAAGAGAGGAAATTGTAAAGATTATAGAAAAAAATCAATGCAATTGAAACTAAAAAAAATTACAAAAAAATTAATGAATTCAAAAGTGGTTTTTTTGAGAGAATAAATGAAATTGACAAACCCCGTACCTAACATTATCAAGAGAAAGAAAGAAGAAAAACCCAAATTAATGCAACAAGAACTGAAAAGTGGGAAATTACTACAGATCTTATGGAAATTCAAATGATCATGAATATCTACTTTGAAAATCTCTACTCACATAGAGTGGAAATCACAGAGGAAATGGACAGATTTCTAGAAACATATGAACTACCAAAGCTCAACAAAGAAATTCTAGCAATTTTGAACAACCCAACATCAACTGTTGAAATTGAAACTGTATTTAAAAGCTTACAACAAAAAAAGCCCAGGGCCTGATGGATTCACCCCTGAATTCTACAAGACATTTAGAGAAGATTTGATGCCAATACTCTTTAAAAATCTTCAATGAAATTGAGAAGAAAGCAACCCTCCTTATATCATTCCTGGAGGCAAGTATTACTCTGATACCAAAACAAGACAAAGATGCAACCAAAAAAGAGAACTATAGACCAGTCTCTCTAATGAACATTGATGAAAAGATTCTCAATAAAATACTGGCAAATAGAATGCAGCAAATCATCAAAAAGATTATACATCATAACCAAGTGAGGTTCATGCCAGGAATGCAAGGATGGTTTAACATATGCAAATCAATAAATGTAATACACCACTTCAACAGAGCCAAAAACAAAAACCACATGGTTATCTCAATAGAGGCAGAAAAAGCTTTCAACAAAGTCCAACACACATTCATGACAAAAATCCTTCAGAAACTCAGATAACATGGCGTCCACCTCAACCTTAAAAGGCCATCTATGACAAACCAACAGCCAACATTATACTAAATGGACTAAAACTGAAAGCTTTCACTTTAAAATCAGGAACAAGACAAGGATGTACACTATCACCACTCCTTTTCAATATAGATCTTGAAACACTAGCCAGGGCAATTAGAAAAGAGAGAGAAATAAAAGGAATAAAGATAGAAAAGGAAGAAGTTAAATTATCACTATTTGCAGATGACATGATACTTTATATAGAAGACCCCAAAAAAACTCCATTAAAAGACAATTAGAGGTAATAAATTCAGCAGTATAGCTGGATACAAAGTCAATGGTCAAATATCAATAGCACTCCTGTACACAAACAAAATCTCACCAAGAAGGCTGGGGATTTAGCTCAGTGGCTTAAGCACCTGCCTGGCAAGCATGGGGTCATGAGTTCAATCTCTGGTATAAAAGAAAAAAAACTCTCACAAAGAGAGAAATTATGGAAATATCACCCCCTTACAATAACATTTTAAAGAATGAAATACTTAGGAATCGACCTAACTAAAAATGTAAAAGACCTATATGCTGAAAATTATAGTACACTGAAAAAGGAGATTGAAGAGGATATTAGAAAATGGAAGGATATTCCTTGCTCTTGGCTAGGAAAAACCAACATTGTGAATATGGCCATACTCCCCAAACTGTTAGACAGATTTAACACAATTCCAATCAAAATACCATTGACATACCTCACAGGGCAAGAGAAAACACACCTAAAATTCATTTGGAAACAGAAGAAACCTAGAATAGCAAAGGTAATTTTGGGCAACAATGGCAAGGCAGGAGGCATCTCAGTTCCTGAGTTGAATCTGTACTCCAAAGCCACAATGATAAAATCAGCACGGTAGTGGCAAAGAAATACACCTGAGGATCAATGGAACAGATTAGAAGATGCAAGCACAACTACAAAGACTCTCAGCCACCTGATATTTGACAAAGGGGCCAAACATGCTAACTGGAAGAAGGATAGTCTCTTTAATAAATGGTGTTGGAAAAATTGACTCTCCCCATGCTGAAGACTGGAACTAGATGCAGGCATAGCACCATGCACAAAACTAAAGTCTAAATGGAAAAAAGACCTAAATATTAAAACAGAAGCACTAAATCTACTGGAAGACAAGGTAGGTAGAATTCTTGGAGACATAGGTATAGGCAGAGTATTTATGAACAAAACGCAAACTGCATGGGAAACGCTTCAAAGAATCAACAACTGGGATCTCATATTATTGAAAAGATTTTGCACTTCAAATGAAATTACCAACAGAGTGAAAATAAACCCCATGGAGTGCAAAAGAATTTTAGTCAGCAACCCCTCCAAGGACTTATATCCAGAACATATAAAGAATTGAAAAACATCAAGCTCCCCAAATTCAAATACCCTCTCCAAAATTGGGCATCTGAGATGAACACACAGTTCTCAGAGGAAGATATACAAATGGCAAAGAAACACATGAATGAATGTTCACCATCACTGGTCATTGTAGAATTGCAAATTAAAATAACATTGAGATTTCACCTCACTTCATAAAGAATAGCTGCTATCAAGAAATCAACTGTTAACAAATGTTGGCTGTGGGGGAAAAAAGCAACAGTTCTTCACTGTTGGTAGGAATGTAGACTGGTGCAACCACTGTAGAAATCCATATGGAGATTTCTCAGTAGACTAGAATTGGAAGTTCCATTCAATCCAGCTATTCCTCCCCTGGGTATATTCCCAGAAGAAATGACAAGTTCATATCACAGTGATCTATGTTCACCCATGTTCACAGCAGCACAATTTGTAATAGCTAAATCTTAGAAACAACCAAGATGCCCATCAACTGCAGAGTGGATGAAAAAGATGTGGTATTTTTACACATTGGAATATTACTCAGCTATATAAGGGATGATTTTGGGGCCTTCATATGTAAATGGAGACAACTTGAGACTATTCTCATTAGTGAAATAAATAAGAATCATATTTATAAATATCACATTATGTCTCTAGTGTAAAAATTTATAAGAACTATAAGAGTAATAAAACACAAAATGTGCAATTGCTATTGTAAAAAAGAGAGGAAAAGATAGGGCTCTAAGTGATATAACTGCATGTATGTTTGAGTGTGTAAAATAGATGAGCATATTGCTGAATCTTTGTTGGATCTCTGAGAAGAACTCTTTGCAGTCTCACTGTTTGAATGTCTACTATGTATCCATTAATTTTGTAACTTGAAAAACTACATCCAAGATGACAATATGTAATTTATGGACTACTGATTTCTTAAAGTTTTCTCTCTTTTTTTTCCTTTTAGAATTCTGTATTGTTGCTACCCTTTCTTCTTTTGCTTTTTTTTCTCTTTAAATAATTTTTTTTAAAAATGCATAATTGCTATGTAAATAAAGAGGGAAAAGAGGAAGTGCTATAAAAGATATAACTGCATGAATATTTAAGTGGGTAGGATTGATAAACATACTTCTAAGTTCTTGTTGGATTATTGAACAGATCTGTTTGCAGTCTCACTGCTTGAATGTCTAGTTTGTACACTAATTTTGTAGATTGAACAACTATTTCTAAAATAACAGTATGTAATTTTTCCACCAGTGATCTCTTACTGTTTATCCTTTTTTTAAAATTCTGTAATATTTCTAGCTTTTTTCTATTTTTTCTCTTTAAATAAAAACATTAAAAAACAAATTTAATTGTTTTACAGTCATTTTATATATCTCTTCAAGGCCAACAATTTGCAATTCATTTTGTCAATTTTTGGCATCTTTTCTCTGGATCCACACAGATGTGTCTAGATATATATGCATTCAAGGAGGAGTTACTTATTGTAGTCTTCTCAGTCTGACTACCTGGGAACAACTTCCAATAGAAAGCCTAATTCTGAACAGATCACTCATTGTGGTCCCTATGCCTACTTATGACAGCAATAACTCTTATAACACCAGGCAATTCCCTAAGCCACAACTGCCAGTATTTTCAAACTATTGTAAAGGAATTTCACCCCTTCAAATGTGGATACAGTATTGGCCCAGAATCCCATTATCCAGCTGCTAAAATTTGCCTATTGGTACAGATTATTCGGAGTCAAAGGCAGCTTTTGTTGGATGGTTGGAATTTAAATTAGAACTCAGACCATCTTGATGGGATTATAGATACCTGTATGGTACCATGTAGACCTAGAGTCTATCAAAACTATTCTGGGTTCAGAGGCTATTATATCTGCCTTGTGTTTGGTTGTGGTGAACCAAGTGTTCAATTCTAAGGCAGTCTTATATTTACTTGCTTTCTATTTTCCCAAGGAGATAGCATTGTAGTCAGAGATAGTGAGGAGAAGAATTAGAATCAGGACACGGAATTTATAATATTATTTTATGATGGCCACCCAGATTTAACACAAAAAAGTGCAGGATATCTATCCACAGCACTAAAGACTTAGACTATTTAACCAAGGGCCTGAATCCCACACTGATGTCCTACTTGACAAACTCCAGTCAAGTCCAGACAAAGACTTAGAGCTCATGACAATGCCTCCCACAAGTCCAACTGGAGGTGTAGAGCCCACAAGAAGGACTCACTCTAGTCTCTTTTATTGATCTGTGCTGAGAAGGCCCAAAGGACATTGATGGAAGCTAGAAAGTCTGTACCCATGGAGTTTAAGAGCTGTGCTAATAGGTTGAGGATTCTATGCTGGGGCTGAAAAGTCATGCTCAAAACAAAGACCAAGTCTGTCCTGAAAAGCACCACAGCCATCCTCAGTGACACGGAGGTCTCAAGCTCCTCCAATGACAAGCATAGCTGAGTACACGTCAGGAAGCCAGCATGATGAGTTTGTCCTGGAGATTAATCAGCACATGTCTTCCCCACCAGAGCCAGGAAGTGATGCTGTATGTAAGGACCAGAGCTCCCCCAAAGTGAACCATAGCCACTCTCACAAACAAGGTCCCAAGCTTCTCCAATGATAATGGTCAAATTCACACTGGGGAAGCTAGCCATGTTGAGGTCCTCCAGGAGAACCAATGGCTCAAACAGCCACATGTAGGAGAACCCACAATGCCTCACCTCTCTTTCTCCACATCTCTATTTATGCTGGCAACTTTCCTCAGGTGGAACATCTATGCTCAGCACCATACTTATTTAATTTTGTTGGTGTTAAGTTGATCAGCATTTTTTTAAAATCCATAACAGATAATATCTTTGATACATTGTCTGGTGTTGAGCAGGAGAATGCATAGTTAATGTAAAGCTATCTTTCTAGCTTTTTCAAAGCACCCTTACTTATTTTTATGATTTAGACCTCCATTGAGCCCTGGAAGCTGAGTGCATGTGAGGTGAGTTTCAGTGCACTTGTGTTCCTTCAAGGAGAGCTCTGGACCATCACCCCCAGTAGTTAGGTCCCCAACCAGCTTTCTGAACAAAGGTAGGAGGCAAGGGAGATCCAGTGGACTTTTCTAGGCCATGCCTAGCCACCTCATTGAGCTCCTGGACCTGAGGATGTGCAAGGTGAGTTCCAATGCACTTGTGCTTGGGGGGAGCTTTGAAACATTGCTACCAATGATTAGGACACTGCCCAGTGTCCTAGAGCACTGGAGGATGCATGGGAGGTCCCTGCAGGCATGGCTGGGCCATGCACAGTGACCACCAATCAGGCCTGGGAAGCTGTGGCCACACAAAGTCATTTTTGGCATTCCCCTTGGAAGCTTCAAAACACAGAAATATAGGAAAATGACAAAATGAAAGACCAAAATGTAATCTCAAACTTCCAGCCCATTCCAAGCAAGTCTAAGATCCATGTACATGGAAGAAAATAGAATCCATACACCTTAAATGACTGAAATAATATCAACTTTAATAAAGAAACAACTCCAGGAAACTATGAATGAGCTCAAATCAGAAATAATCTCCCAGGTAAAAGAAGAAAAGATAAATGTAATGAAAAAAATGCTAAACACATCTAAAGAAGACATAGTTAAAGAATTAGAGAGACAATGCAAAAAGATGGAAACCCTGAATGAACAATATAAAAAACAAACAATGCATGAAGCAGATTAAAAAAGATATACAGTAAATCAAAAATTCCACTGAAAGTTGGCAAAGCCACCTCTACCAAAGTGAAGGTAGATTTTCAGACCTCGAAGACAAGATTGAATCTAGTGAACAGAAAAGGAAAGATCTTTTAAAAATAACAAGGTATCAGGAAATAACAATCCAACAGCTGCAAGATGATGCAAAGACAAACAACATAAGGGTTATAGGGATAAATGAAAAAGAAAGGGACAACACAAATGACATCAAGGGGATATTTGCAGAAGAAATAGCTGAAAACTTCCCAAGCATGAGTATATAAACTGACATACAGTTTAATGAAGCATATAGAACTTGAAATAGCCATAACCAAAATAAAAGTACAACCAGACATATAATAATCAACATCCAAGAAATCCAGCATAAGAACAGAATATTAAAAGCTGTTAGAGAGAAGAGACAGATCATCTATAAATGAAAACCTATCAATCACTGCAGACTTCTCAACACAAAGAATGAAGTCAACAAGAGCATGGAGTGAAATATCACAGATCCTAAAGGAAAATGACTTCCCACCCAGACTGATGTACTCTGCAAAACTGTCCTTCAAAATGGATGGAGAAATAAGATACTTCCATGAGAAAGAACAGCTGAAGAATTTCATGATCACCAAACCACTCTGCAAAGAATAATAAAAGACATTCTAGATAGACCTAGGAAAAAACCCAAAGCAAGGCAAACAATTAAACAGAGTAGAAATTTAAAGAATCAAAAGTAGAAAGATAACATGTCAAAAATAAACCAATGTATATCAGTTATAGCCATTAATGTAAATGGCCTCTATTCACCAATTAAAAGAAACAGACTTGCAGAATGGATCAATAAACAACATCCAACCATATGCTGTCTACAAGAAACCCATCTAACCCAAAAGGGAAACTCATAGACTGAAAGTCAAAGGATGGAAAACAATACTTTATGCAACAGGAATCCCCCAAAAAGGATGGATAGTTATTCTGTTTGCAGACAATGTGAACTTCAAAACAAGAATGATCTGAAAAGATAAAGAAGTTCACTACATACTAGTTATGGGAAAACTTCAAGAGGAAGAAATAACATTCTTAAATGTATATATGCACCAAATTTTGGGAGCACCCAGCTGTACAAAACAAGTATTGACAGAAATGAAAAATCAAAAAAGCAATAACACAATTATAACAGGAGACCTTAACATGCCATTGACACAAAGGGACAGATCAAGTAGACTGAAAATCAGCAAAGAAATAACAGAACTGAATCACACCTGTGAACAAATGGACTTGATGGATGTATGCAGAGTGTTCCACCCAACACCATCAGAATATACATTCTTCTCAGCAGCACATGGAACGTTCTCTAAAATAGAGCCTATACTAGCCCAGAGAACATACTTAAGTAAATGCAAAAGAACTGAAATTATCCCATGCATGTTATTGGATCATAGCACCATGAAACTAAAAATTAATCAGAAAAGAAACTGCAAAAATGCCACAAACACATGGAAATTGAATAATACACTCCTGAGCAATCAGTGGGTCACAGAGGAAATTAAGAAAGAAGTTAAAAAATATGTACAAGCAAACAAAAATACAAACACTACTTACTGGAATCTGTCAGATGCAATGAAAGCAATCCTCAGAGGAAAATTTTTTGCAGTGAATTACCACATCAGGAAAGCAGAAAAAAAATAAACAGCCTGATACCACACCTCAAACATCTAGAAAAAGAAGAGCAAGTCAAACCCAAAGCCAAAGTAAGGGAGAAAATTATAAAGATCAGAGCAGAAGTCAATGCAATAGAAACTAAGAAAACAATACAAAGAATCAATGAATCAAAGTTGGTTCTTTGAAAGAATAAATAAAATTGATAATTCGCTGACTAACCTTATTTAAAAAGGAAAGAAAAAACTCAAACTCATGCAATAAGGAATGAAAAGGGTGAAAGCACTACAGACTGTGGAAATACAGAAGATCATCAGCACCTATTTCAAAAACCTCTACTCTTATAGGATAAATAACACAGAAGAAATAGGCAGATTCCTAGAAACATAAGAAATACAAAAGCTGAGTCAAGAAGATGTAACCCTTCTTAATAACCCAATTTCTATTAACAAAATTGAAAATGTAACTAAATCCTTACCAACAATGAAGACCCCAGGCCTAGACAGATTCACAACAGAATTCTGCAAGAAATTCAAAGAAGACTTAATGCCAACACTCCTCAAAATCTTCAATGAAATTGAAAGGAAGCAATTCTATCTCATTCCTGTATGCAAATTTAACTCTAGTACCAAAATCTGAGAAAGACCCAACTAAAAAAGAGAACTATAAGCCCATCTCCCTAATGAACATAGCTGCAAAAATTTTCAATGAAATCTTAGCAAGCAGAATGCAGCAAATCTTCAAGAAGATTATATACCATGACCAAGTGGGATTCATCCCAGGAATGCAGGGATTGTTCAATATACATAAATCAATAAATATAATCCACCATATCAATAGAGCCAAAAGTAAGAATCACATGATCATTTCTACAGATGCACAAAAAGCTTTTGATAATTTCCAATACTTATTCATGATAAGAACCTTACAGAAAATTGGAATAGATGGTCTTTATCTCATTATGATAAAGGCCATCTATGACAAACCAACAGCCAGCATAATATTAAATGGTCAAAAACTGAAAGCCTTTATCCTAAAATTAAGCACAAGACAAGGATATCCATTATCACCACTCCTATTCAACATAGTGCTGGAAATACTAGCCAGAGCAAATAGTCTGGAGAGAGAAATAAAAGGAGTAAGGATAGGAAAAGAAGAAGTCAAATTATCATTATTTGCAAATGACATGATACTCTACAAAGAATATCTCCAAAACTCCATTGAAAGACACACAGATATAATAAACACATTTAGTAATGTAGCTGGATAGAAAGTCAACACTCAAAAACCAAAGCATTTCTATACACTGACAACAAAATCACTGAGAGAGAAATAAGATAAGCAACACAGTTCACAATAGCATCCAAAAAATGAAATACTTAGAAATGAATCTAATTAAAGAAATAAAAGATATCTTGAGGGAAAATTATAATACCCTGCAAAAAGAAATTGAAGAGGACCTCAGAAAATGGAAAGACATCCCTTGTTCATGGATAGGAAGAATAAATATTTGTGAAAATAGCCATTCTTCCAAAATTGTTATACTGATTTAATGCAATACCTCATACCACTAGCATGCAATACCATTAGCATACCTCATAGATCTAGAGAAATCATTCCTAAAATTCATATGGAACCTGAAGAGACCTAGAATAGGAAAGGTAATTCTAAGCAACAAAGGGAAGGCAGGAGGCATTACAATCCCTAACTTGAAGTTATACTACAAAGCTACTGTAATATAATCAATGTGGTACTGTAATAAAAACAGACCTGAAGGTCAAGTGAATAGATTAGATGATACAATTACAAGTACAAACACACTCAGCCACCTTATCTTTGATAAAGGAGCCAAACATGTCCACTGGAAGAAAGATAGTCTCTTTAATAAATGGTGGTGGAAAAATTGGCTCTCCATATACTGAATGCTAAAACTGTCTCCATGCCTATCACCATGAACTAAACCAAAGTCTAAATGAATCAAATATCTAATTATTAAAACAGAAAAAATAAATCTGTTGGAAGACAAAATAGGTAAAAATTTTAAAGACATAGGGATAAGTAGAAAATTCATAAACAAGAATCAAACCACACGGGAAATACTTCCCAGAGTCAATAACTTGGATCATGTCTTATTAAATAATTTCTGCATGTCAAAAGTAATCTCCAGCATAGTTAAAAGAAAACCCACAAATTGGAAAAATATCTTAGTGAACTGCCCCTCAGACAAAGGACTTCTGTCTAGAACATATAAAGAATTAAAAAATCAGACCCTCAAAATTCAATGACCCAATCCAAAAATGGGCATTTGAAATGAATACAGAGTTCTCAGATGAAGAAAAACATGGCAAATAAATACATGAAAAAATGTTTAGCATCATTAATCATTAGAGAAATGCAAATTAAAACCACACTGAGATTCCATCTCACTACAGAAAGATTGGCCAGGATCCAGAAAACTACAACAACAAATGCTGGAGAGGCTGTGCGGAAAAAGGAACACTTCTGCACTGTTGGTGGGAGTGTAGACTGGTGCAACCACTGTGTAGGTCAGTCTGGAGATTCCTCAAAAAGCTCATATTGGAAGTCCCTTTTGACCCAGCTGTTTCACTTCTGAGCATATATTTCAAAAGTGTTGAAAAAATCATATCATAGTGATATATGTGCACCCATGTGTACGGCAGCAAAATTTGTAATAGCCAGATCATGGAAACAAACTAAGTGTCCATCAACTGAGAAATGGGTAAAAAATGTGGTATTTTATACAGTGGAGTACTACTCACCTATAAAGAATGATCAATTTGTGCTTTTATAAATAAATGGACCCAACTTGAGACCAAATTCATAAGTGAAATAAATAAAACTCATATGTATAAGTACCATAATCTCCCTAGTATAAGAAATAGTAAGAGTACATAAGATTTTATGGTAATCATGGCTCCCAATTGTATTGCTTTGAAGTGTTATAATGGTTGCATTCATTGGTTGGAGTGGTTTTATTCTGCTTGGTTCGATTTTGTTATTTGGGATGGTGTGAACAGGTACTTTGAAGAAAATAAGACATTATGGCAGCCATTGCTGATTTAATATCATCTTGCTTTGAAGTCCTACCATGCTTTTGTTCTTCTGTTTCCATTGGTTCTACCATATTGTGTCTTATTGGATTTTAAATCAGATATTATAGTAGCTATTGTTCATTATCAGTTATTTGGTTTTGAATGCCCTGTTATTACTTCATTCTCTTGAATGGTTTTATACTACTTTTTATGTATGATACTATTGTGTGTGAAGGTATGGTCAACTATTTCAAAAAAATAGTAAGGTAGCTACTGTTGATATTCTGTTGTCTTGTCATGAAGTGCTGTGTTGCTTTCATTGTTTGGTTCTGCTTTGCTTTGCTCTGTTCTCTTTTGTTTTTTTTTTCTCTTTAAAAGAAAAAAAAGAAAGCAAACTGAATTTACAGAAGGTATGAATAGTTAATTTGTTTATCACATATGTATCTGATAATGAATTATTACAGAACTACATAAAATTAATTTGTTCAAGAAAAAGATGCATGGAATTGGAGTAGTTACCTACCAGTATAGCATTAGTGAAATTTATGAAATAATAAACACCAAAAGACCATATCCCTAAAAAAGTAAGAATATGATTGTTAAAGAGTAATTTCTTTGGTCTATGATACCTTTATTCATAATCAGCCCAAACTGGAAACAATACAAATATCCTTCTATCAGTGAATGTAAATAAACTACAGTATGCACAAAATATTATAAAACACAACTTCATAAAAACTCAAAGACCATATGCTGAGAGAAAAAGGCAATCTACAGGTTATATCCACATAATTTTTTATGTAGCATTCTGGAAAAGATGACCCTATATGGATAGAAGGAAGATAAGTGCTTATCCTAGGTTGTAGTGGGAAATCATGTCTATAGTCTTTTAGGTGATTTAACTTCTCTGTGTCCTGATTCTGGTTTTTATAAGATGTATGTAAAATTCCTAAGATTGTACATCCTAAACAGTTCACTGTACAGTATGTTAATATAGAATTTTAAAAAGTGAAAAAAATACAACAAGTTCTTAAATAGAAAAATAAAAAATAGATCATAGGAAATCAGGATGTAGATTTTTTTGCAAATGGGAAGGAACCAAGACATGGAAAGAGGGAGCAGAAGATTTTAAAAGGAACTAAAATTTGTTATGTATATGTACCAACTCTCCCAAGTAGAGTCAAATCATTACATACACAAAACATGCACCTGTACAAATAAAAATGTATGAAATAAAATAAAATAAAATAAAAATAACATTAAAAATTTCCTTGTGGGACTTTTCCAGAAATATTTCATTGTGGTAGATCTGCCACTCTAGACCCGGTGTACCATGGGTTTCTTCTTTCATCTGGAAAACAAGATGATAAATGTAGGACAGTGATGTTCTTCTCTCCTGACTCCCCCATAGTGGAACCCTAGACACTCTAATTGTGAAAGTGGGATGTGAGTAAGCTTGGAGAGAAAAAGGCATCTGGCCTCAACTGGGTGCTGGGGTAACAACTAAGCCTCAGTACTTCAAGTGGAACAGTTGTGCTTATTTGTCTCATATATCATCTCAAAATATCTGAATTGGAATATGGAGTCGTGAGCCCTATCCTGGCACTGACAGATCTGGAATAACCCTGAATTCCAGGGTGTAATGGTGGCATCCACTTATTTCCTCTTTGATTTGTGTCCCTGTGGATCTTAGTAGTCAAGCAGACTTGGGTATTGGCTCTCATGATCACAAACAAGGCCTTTGGGGGAAAGCTGGAATCATGCTCTTGTTTCCAAACTCTTAGCTAACATCTGAAATAGACACAGTGATAACTCTAAAACAGTTTCCATACCTAGGCCTCTTCAGAAGTAGTACTTAAATCATTTTCCCCCAACACAGAATGACTTTTTAGAAAAAATACCATGTATGTAATAAAGAGCTATGCACACATGAGAGAACTGACTTTATGAAAATGACTGTGGTGCTCTGGGACCAATAGGGCCAAAGAATATACAATTCATTGTCTTAGTCATTTTCTTTTTACTGAATCATCCAATACCATGCCCACAACTTGGAGGAAAGGATATTTATCTTGGCTCATATATTCAATCCATGAAATCTTCTGCCATGCAGGAAATCTGCTCACATTGTTGAGGCCAACAAGCAGAGAGAGAATCAAGTAAGCAGGGCTAAGATAAACCATTTCAGACCACAATTCCAGTAATCAAGTACATAGAACCAAGTTTTAACTCTTTATCCACTGTATCCCTGAACTCACCATTCTATGAATCAACTCATGAATATAGTGACCATTTGACACAATCACTTTGCAACAGTCTTGCCTCTGAGCACATGAGGCTTTGGAAAGACATTCTAATTCTAAATCATAACATGTTTGATAAAAGCCATCTTTTACATTAGGCATGCACCATTCACCAGACACCATGTTATGGAGTTGTTGAATCTTCACAGATGAAGTTGCCAAAGCTTACAAAGGACAAATGTAAAAGGAGAAGTTGACAGAGTTGGGTCATAGTCAGCAGATCCATTCTTCTAAACCAAGGCCTATGATATGAGCCCTTAAGGCAGAACATCATGCTTGATCAGGCTTGCTTTCCTCATTAGCCCTAGACAAGGAGAGTTATACCTTTTTTCTTCTGAGGCTGGTGGGATACTGTTGAGGGATATTTAATCATTTGTCCTATATGACAGCACTAAAAATGTTTAAAATATTTTCTCTCTTTTCCTTATGGTGTGTGTGTGTGTGTGTAGGCATTGAATCCTGGACCTTTACACTGAATCATACCCCTAGCCACTTTTTTTGAAACAAGTTATTTATAAGATAGCAAGTTAGGCTGGGCTCAAATTCATGATCCTTTTTCCCTAACCTCCAAGAAGTCTACCATTACAAATGTATGCCAATCCACACCTGTCTCAGAAGGCTATTTTTGAATATTATGTTTTGATAAGTTTCATACAGAGAAACAGAGTGGGACTACCGGTAAAAGTGGATCTGAATTCCAGTGAGGCCCCCAGTGAAGCACCACTAGAAGGCCACTTAGCAAGTTGCCACATAGTGTGAGAATATTCAACTCTAGTTTGGATTTGAAGGAGAATGGTGTGATTATGTCAGACTTTTCTGACTTGGTCTATCTAGGGGAAGGTTGCAGTATTCCATTCTGTTATATACATTATTTTCTGCTTTGTTTTTTCTTTTCTCCAACCAATCGCCTGCCTCACTCCACCTTTTGGCAATCAGCCAATAACTACCACTCAAACTACAAAACTTATGTTTTTTCCTGTTCCTATAAAAGACAGAATCAGCTTGTCCCAGTGTCAGTTAAAATAAAATGTTTGAACCAGATCTTGGTATGTACACAAAAACACATCTGTCATGCTGACCCTGATGGAGAAGCTGGCAGTATGCTTCACGGTGTAGTCATCAAGTAATCCTCCTTCTCACAGATGTCTTAGCTCAGTGAAATCAGGGGAGTGAATATATGCACAAGTTTCCTGCCAAACAACTGGAACTTAAAATAGATGAGCTGCTCTAAAAAGTCATTGTTGGGTAGGATGATGGACCAGGAGGTCTTGGTCCATATGTAGGCATCTAAAAGTAGAATGCAAGATACTTCATGAGATATGCAAGGCATAGAACAGTGGCTCATGTTGGAGGGAATATAGCTGTTGCTGTCCTGTTTCCTCTCCTTTTAATGGATGTGGCCAACAATGAGGTTAAATAAGTCAGAGGCATGATGGGTGAATTGGCCCTAGACACCAACATATATTGGATGTTCTTTTAGAAGATGTTTAACACTACCACTGAGGCATTGATGACTGTGGTGATCTGGATATTGGACAACACATGTTTATCAATGGCATCCACAACACTGCTGATGTATAGGTTTCTGTTCATCTGGGAGAGGCTGGTGACCAAGGTGTACAAGAATCAAGCAGAAAGAGGAGCAAATATAATATCATCAAGGGAATGATTAATTGTATGTGAGGATTGCATCTCTCTTCTAGGTGATGTATATGAAAATCTTTATTCCACAGAGGGGCAATGAGTATTGTTCAGGAAGGCACAGCATGGGGGAGTGTCAGGGGAGGGTCTGCTAAAACCAGACTAATAAGGATCTTGTGGCTACAGCCCCTGCAAGCCCCCTGCTCTGGTTTCCATAACAGTGTTTTCTCCTCTAGTAGAAGAATACTTTGAAGTGTATCTTAGGAGAAATCATCTCTTAGCCTCTGTATATCAATCCCCCTGCACTCTTTCCAGAGGCACGGTGAGCTTCACCAAGAAGGACTACTCTGGAAATTAACCAAATTAACCAAAAAATGGTTAAATCAATAAAAATTAGATTAAATTTGATAAGAATACAAGCTGTGTAAGTTTTAATTTATTCTTACGCCATTTGCCACCCTTCCAAATTCAATTTAAGCCTAAAAATAAAAGCGCACATTTATAATATCAGAATCTGTGATGTAAGGAGTAGAATATATACCGTTTACAATGATTTATCATTGGTTGCTCTATCTGATGACTCCATAAAACTGTGAACAAACAATCTAAATTTATCTCACTAGATGCAGAATGTGTTTGTCCAGTGTTAAAGCTGGTATATAAGGAAAATTTACTTGAAAAATATATACAGCTAAATGTTTTAATCACTGCTACCTGGGGCAGTATTTAATACCTTGAGTAAACAGCAGAGTAACAAAAATGTTGGAGGAGGATAAGAAATGGAGTGCTTTGTAAAATAAAAATTTTGAAACATGTAAGATATTCCTTGGAATATAGATGAAAATGCTTGTACTTATGCTCAGAAATGATCAAAACAGATCATATCCCACTTCGGACTTCAAGTTTCTGTGTGAAAAGGAAGTGAAAATCAAACCAAGATCTTCCTGAGAAATTTGGAAGATATTCTCCAAATAATACGTTTAACTGGAAATGAAGAGAAGAAGACAGAGGGAAAGTTGTGGAATATTTGAATGAAAACAGATGGAAAATACTGCAGATATGATAAAATAAATGTTTAAAATACATATATAAAAACTTAAATAGATTCATGTAGAATGAAGTAAGGTGAAAACTGAGATATCAAAATAATCAAAGTATAAAATTCTAAAGACAAAAATAGATTTAAAAGAAATATCAAAGAATTATAACATGACATAAAAAGGATTCTCAATAAAAGGAATAGCTGATATCTCTTTAGAAACTACAGCAACAGACAATAAAAAATCATGACATAACTGAGATACTTCATGAAAAAATCAATGTAGAATTATACTTCTGACATATTATCCATTTAGAATAAAGGAGAAATCACTCTATTGCCAGAAAAACAAGTTTTCATAGAGTTCTTAGACAAACTTCTCACTTTAGATATGAAAGAAAATCATTTCAGGTAAAAAGGAAGGACACTAGTAAGTGACTTAATTCAAATGAAGAAAATAAGATTCACAATGATAAATGCATATAACTTCATAATACTACAATAGATTTAATATAAATGAAAATCTAGAAGGTTGATTCTATGATCACAGTATATTGAAAAACAGAAAATTTGGAAATTTTATAATTACTTGGTAATGAAACAATCAAATTTTAAATAAAATCCAGCACAAAAATTAGAATAGGAAATATTATGAAAAATAAAGTAAAACCCTTATTAAATCCTCCAAGATGCCATAAAAGCAATGTTCAAAAGATTTGTATCAATAAATTATAACATTTATAATTAAGTTTCAATTAATTAATGAAACTTTTACCTTAAAACATAAAAAGATAAACTAAAGGAAAAACCAAAAGAAGAAAGGAATGAATGAAAATTAGAACACAAAAGTGACATAAATAGAAAATAACAGAGAAGTTTTCTGAGTTTGTTTTTCAAAATAAATAAAAATAATACTGAAGTTTTAGATAGACTGCCTAAAAAAGAAGTATGAAAATTAATAGGGAAGAATATAGAGCAGGATATTTCTCTTTATTTCGTATAAATAATTTATATATTATAAAATAATAACATGTTATAATAAAATAATATTTTATAATTTATATATTATAAAGTAATATAAACAACTGTATGTTAACAAACTAATGTTAATGAAATTGAAAACTATATAAAAAAACTGCCAAAACTTGTAGAAAAACAGTAAATTTCAGAACTTTAACAAAGTGACTGAATTGCCAAAGATACATCTCTAGAAAATAGGTCTTTGACAATGGTGTCAAGATCATTTGATGAAGAAAGAATAGACTCTGAAAACTCTTTTACAAAGAGGGCTATATCTCTTACTAAATAGTTGATTTAATTGAGGCCTAACATACAATATATGCATAATAAAATTGGGACCATTTGTCTTGACATTTATGCCAATAAGGAAATAGAACTAAAACAGTATCATAATCCCCTCAGACCAAACAGATATATACAGAATAGTTCCCTCAAGAGAAACAGAATAACATTACCATAAAACACACAATTATAATTTATATATAGTATATATCACATATTAGGTCAAAAATCAATCTAATATTTAAGAAGAGTGAAATGACACCAAATAGCTATACTTACAATGCAATAATTCAGCTAGAAATAAACAGTAGCAGCAAAATTTGCAAATAAAAGAAAATAAACACATTTCTAAACAACACAAGTCAAAGGAAAAAATCAAAATTTAGTTTAAACAGATAAAAAATAAATGATCACACCATACCAAATCTTTTGTAATCTAGTAAAACTAGAAATAAGAAGAAATTTTTGTTATAAATACTTATACTAAAATGAAATGATCTGAAATAAAAATGTAATTCTAACATTTTAGGGGTTAGTCAAGACAAAAAGAAAGTCTAAAGTTTGCAGAAATAACAGATATTAAACTGGATATAAACAATCAGAATAGAATTTCAAAACTGAAATAAATTCTGTTTCTTTGAAAAGATAAAACCAAAAATTTAGACTCTTTAAGTAAAAAGAGACAATATAATTAAATGAAATCATAAATAAAAGAGAAAGGTACCAGTGATGCTACCAATACCAACAAAAAGAGTAAAATAAACAGTTTGATGGAAACAATTTAACAATAATTTAAAACAAAAGTTTAATTTCTAGAAACAAAACTTATTAACACCAAAACATGAATAAATATAAAATCTGAAGAGCTATAACTGTTATGGTAGTTGAAATAATAATTAAAAACCACACAAGAAAGAAAAACACTGGAATAAGATGACATAATTTGTGAACTCTACAAAATCCTTAAGGAATAATTTATTTCAAACTTTTTCAAAATGTTCTAATAAATTTAAGAGGGTGGAAAACTTCTGAACTGAATTTATGTGACAATTATAAATCTGGTACTAAGGTCTGGGCAAAATATCAAAAGAGAATAAAACAACACTCACATTCTTTTTTTTTCTACAGTGATTGCTGTATTGTTTCTTATTATCTTCAGCAGAATTGCCTATATCATCAGGCATAAATGAATATAGCAGTATAATTGAATATAGCAGTACATAACAATATTAGTAAAAGTAAAACATTGTAGACAATATAAAACTTCAAAGGCAAGTAATAATCAAACCAGAGTGGATATTCTAGTGAATCTTGTCATATTATGTGCAGTTGCCTATACTCTCAGACTTGATACTGTCAATCATAACAGCTTTGAATAAAATCTATCAATACAAAACTGTGATCTAACAAACCAGATTTGATTACAATCAATTATGGTAAAACAGTGTAGGTTTTACAGAGCTTTACATTGACTTAATAGGAAATTAAGGATGATTACCATACTATATCCTGTTATTTTCAGGATTACTGTCTGTACCCTCAAATCTAGTACAGGTAGAATGACTGGAATAGAATATAATACATCTAAGCAGAGTAGTGTGAGTCATGTGGATTTTAAATCCTGGGGCACTATTAACAATATGGTGTATCAAGGCCATCTATGTTAGAGATTATAGCCAACCTTCTCTGCCTCATTTCTGCTATGCTATTTTTCTGCCTGTCTGTCTACTTTTCTCCTTCATTCTACTGCCTGCCCCACTCATTGAGGCCTTTCTGCTACTGTTCCTAAAATCCTGGTATTTTTTTTCTCTCTCTAGAATGTCCTTCATTATTCTCTGTAGGGTTGGACACAGTTCCTCTTTGTCATGGAAACATCTTGTTTCTCCATTAATTTCTAGTGACAGTTTTGCAGGGTACATCAATCTGGGCTGGAGGTTATTTTCTTTCAGAGCTTGGAATATTTTGCTCCAAGATCTTCTTGACCTGATGGTCTGTATGGACAAGTCAGCCGTGATCCTGATGGGCTCGCCTTTATAGGTAATCTGTTTCTTTTCTCTGATGGCTTTTAATATTCTGCTTTTATATTGAATTTCTGGTGTCATGATTATTATATGTCTGGGTGTAGATCTGTTTTGGTTGTAGGTGACTGGGGTTCTGTATGCCTCACATAACCGAATGTCATTTTCTTTTCCCATGCTTGGGAAGTTTTCCTTAATTATTTCCATAAATAGCCTTTGTAATTCACCTGTAAATATTCCTGCTTCTTTGTTCAAATTTCTTATTCTTAAATTGTAGATTCTCTTATCATCTTCTAGCCTTTGTATTGTTACTGCCTGTTTCCTTGTTATTTTTAAGAGATCTTTCCTTTCATAATCACACATTGCAAACTTGTCTTCAAGTATTGATAGTCTATCCTTAGTTTCTTTTAAGGCATTTTTCCAGCTTTCAATGGAATTGTTAATTTCCTGGTAGTTTCTTTGAACCAAACTGTAGAGGCCTTCCCCCAGTTAGTGCTTGCTAGGTGCATGGAATTGATTTTGGACGGCTCATTGGATCCCAGCCAAGGGTGCAGCCCAGTCCATGCAAATCCCACAAATCTGCTTTGGGGTGGGAGGAACCAACTGAAGTCACTGTTGCTCCCAGTTCAGGCTCCTCCTGCCAGATTCCAACATGTCGCCTATTTGATCGTGCCCTTCCTGATGGGGGGGTGTCCCAATCCCAGCACTGACCATAGATTAATGAAAGTCCCTTTGCCGGCTCCACTCTCCATCGGGCTCACCAACCCCCAAATTTAGTACTGCTCTGCTTCCCGTGAGTCATGGTGGGAACAAGTTTGGGCGGCTCTGCCTGCTGTGGTGGATTCAGGCTTGTGCAAATTCAGTCTGCTGCAAAATTGGTGGGTCACAGCAAAAATACTGTGTCCAGCTGTTCCAATTGTAGTCCCAACATATTTGATGAGATTTTTTATGTTTTAATTTCTTCCTGTGTCAGGAGGATCCATCTCCCTCTGTCTGGGTCTCTCCAGGGTGTTTTATTCTGGCATATGAGTTGTTTCTCCTGGGAGGCTCTGTTTTTCATTGCTCATTGATCGGCCATCTTGTCTTCCTGCAACACTCACATTCTTGTAGTGAAGAATGATACAAAAGTCTGTAACAAAATAATAGCTAATGTAATTCAACATTAGACTCAAAGGATAATTAATTATGACCATGAGAAATGTACTTCTATCTCAGGATCCAAGAATAAGTCAACATAATCATTTCAACTAAAGTGTAATGTCATGTTACAGGAAGCATAAATCACATGCAGAAAAATTAATGGGAAAAGATTAACAAATTTTCAAGTTAGAAAGTTAGAAATCTAAGAATAGATAAGATTTAGCTCAATATTATAAAAGCTATATATGAAGCCACAACAGCTAACATCATAAACTATTGAATGAAGCAAGTTATGTTTAGTATTATTACTTGTATTCAATATGTCCATGTCTGGTCCAGCAAAATAATTAGGCAAGGAAAAGAAATTTTTTAAATTCAAACAAGAAAAGAAAAAGTAAAGCTATGTATATTTACAAATGAACAATAATTTTTTTCTAACAAAATCTTATACTCCACAAAAAACAAAATGAACTGACAAAAAAATCCACTAAATTTGAATAATACAAAATTAATATACAAAATTCAGTTTTATTTCCATAAAATAAGTTTTTAAATAAAACTTAGTAAGACAGTTCCATTTCCAATAGTATTAAAAATATATGAGAGACGTCTACTCCAAAACTGCAAAATATTTATTTTTGTTTTTTATTTTTTGGTACTGGGGATTGAACTCATGACCTAGCGCTTGCCAACAATTGCTTATGCTTCCAGAACTACAAACTATTAATAAGATTATATAAGTCAAAAAATAGACACTGTGTCCAGAAATTTCAACTCTTAAGTTTGTTTAAATATCCTTATTATTCAAAGATCAAATGCAAAGTCTTTCAACATTTCAATGGCCTTTAAATAGAAATAAAAAATATAGTTCTTAAATAGAAATACAAAGATATAGTTCTTAAGATTCTGTGGAAAAGGCAAATAACCAATTAAATGTTGAAGGAAGTAAAAAGCCACACGAATAATAATTCCATATTTGAAAATATATAAAAATATAAATTTACATAAATAATAAAATATTTACAACAAATTATGCATTTAGATTAATGCTAAAGAGTAATATTTATGTAAATAAATACACACATATATAGTCAACTGGTCTTTGAGAAGATTTCTAAGGCTACACAATGAGAAAATTGTATAGCTTTCAACAGGTAGTGCTCAAAAATTGGATAATTACATTCAAAATAATGCATGTGAACCCCTGCATCACAGTGTCTAAAAAAATCAAATGAAAGTAGTTTAAAAAATTAATGATAAAGCCTGAAATTGTGAAATTCCTAGAAGAAAACGTGGGATAAATTTTATGACTTTACTTTGGCTATAATTTCATGGATATGATACCTGAGAAATCCAATATGTAAACAAAATATAAAATAAAAGTTAGCCAATAGGAATTTTTCTCAAATGGAGAAAAAGATGAAGAGAGGAGAAGGGGGGAGAAAGCAAAATTGTGCTCTAGGAAAAACAATGTGGAGCTTAGTATAAAAAATTAAAAATAAAACTATGAATGTGTCCGAATGTGTCTACAATTGTATCCAAAAGAATTAAAATCAGGATTTGAATGTTATATTAACAATGATGAGTCATATGTTTATTGCAACACTAATCACAAAATTAATAGTGTGGAAAAAATCTAAATTTCCAGTCAGATGAACTGATATAGAAAAAATTGGGATATTATTAAATCATAAAGATGAAAGTTTTGTGATAGTGGGAAATATGGATTTCTTACAGGTCCGAGACAAAAACACAATCATTTTAATTAAAAATTAGGCATTACACGTCAATACATGTTTCTCTACTGACAAATAATAAGCACACATAAAAGCTCAACATTATTAGCCCTTATAAAAACATAAATCAAATCCAAAATGTGGTAACACGTGAAAACCTCTAGTGTGTCTGGAATAAATTTTAAAACAAGTATTGGGGGCTGAGGATTTAGCTCAGTGGCATAAGCACCTGCCTTGCAAGAGTGCCGTTGTGAGTTCAATCCCTGGTACAAAAAAAAAAAAAAACACGTTTTGCGGGTGATGTGAATATATTGAGACTTTCGTCGCTGCATGTTGGGAATATAACATGGTGAAGTCACTCAGGAAATAAATTTTCGGGTCCTAAAAAAATTACAAATAAAGTTACTATATGATTCATCTAGGTATAAATTCAAATGACTAAAAAAATGTGATGAAGACTGTCATAGTGTCATCATAGCCAAAAACATGTTTATAAATGACAGGTCCAACAGCTTGATTAACAGATGAACAAACTATGGTATATCCACACAATGGAATACTAATGGAATATTATTCTATCATAATACTGTGGAATAGATATATTACATGGTTTTGTTCCTGGCATATACATGATTTTGTAATACTGCATGATTTTATTTATATGAAATATTCAGGAAATGAAAATGCCTAGAAACAAAAATGTTAGTGATTGCATAAGACTATAGGTGAATGTGATAGTGAAAGTTTGACAGCTAAGCCATGCTGAATTTCTTTTTGGGGTAATGAAAATATTCTAAAACTAAGTATTGATGTTTGCATAACTCCACGAATATTCTACATGAAAATTTACAGTTCAAAGGAGTGAATTTGATGGTATATTTTCAGGTAAAGCTGTTAGAAAGAAGTCATAGATACAGATTTTTTAATAAGTTAATAAAATTGCTCTTTTATAGATTGACTCCTGAATGTTTGAAGTAGAAGCATTAAAGATAATGAACTTAATATTTATTATGATTTAATTAATATAACTAATATGAATTAAAATAAGGTAGACTTTCTGAATATAATATTGTCATTCTCCTAATCCCTGGGATAAATTACTCGACACACATGCAACAAGAGGTTTATTTTAGCTCATGGTTTCAGTCCATGGTCAGCCAGCTCCAAGGCAGAATCAATACGAGGAAAGGCCTGGTCAAAGGACAGCTGATCATTCCGTGGCAACAAGGAAGCAGAGATAGAAAAGAAGACTGGGATAAGAACATACTGTGCTTCTCCAGGTCAAGTCCCAGCTGATGTCTACACAGTCCCCTCCTCCTAACAGCAAATCCCTTGTAGTGCTCCATGTTCAAATGATCTTGCAAACACATGAGGCTTTTGGGAGACATTTTAGATTTCAATCATAAAACATGAGAAAATCTTTTAACTCACCTCTCAATTGAAAGATTATTATCAGTGCAGAGTGATTATAATTACTAAACAAGAAATATATCTTAGAAATATAAAATGCGTAAAACATAGCAATATATATATGTACATATATATACATATATATATATATATATATATATATATATATATATAAAGATAGATAATCATACTACTAATCTATTAGTTCATCAAAAATAACAGTTTGTGCTTTCATTGTTAAAACATTTTATCATGCCTAAATCTTATAATCTGAACTACTTTGAAGATAACAACAGGCAATATATTAACTATTGTTTATCTTCTATTATGTTACTTTGAAATTCTATATCATCATTTTTGTTCTTTTTTCATTGAAAAAAGCAAATTATATGTGTCAACACAATAACATCAAGATGATGAGAATCTGTTTGTAGAATTTATATAGTGTGAATAAATTATTATTTTTATTTTATAGTGAGATTTTAGTTACATAAATGCATGAATAAAAATGTAAATATATGATTTTTAAAATTGTGACTCTCATCACCAGAAGAAAAATGTGAAACATTAGAGCAAAATAACAGCCACAACTTTTAATAGTTTAAGAGTATTGTTTTGAGGAGAAAGTAATAAAAGTTTTATTTTTAATTTATGGTACTGGATACTATTTGATATTTTCCATTTTTTCCTTTCTGTCATTCATCATTCCTGTCTGCTTTTTTTCATTATTTCTTTGTATCTTTCTATAGGAAATATTATTTTTATAAGATTATTTTCAATTATTCTGATAAATGTTACACTTACACAAAATGTCCAGTATTGAAAATTTATAAAGACAGAAATTAGATTAGAAATTAGATCATGAGATTGAGGGTTAATAGTTTAGTGAAGCAAGATTTTTTTTACCAGTAAAGTTGAACTAAATTTTAAAATACCAAATCTTCAAATCTAACGTTAAGCAGATAAGGGAAACTATAGTAAAACACAGTGTTTTCTTTCAAATAAAATTCATGGAGAAAATACTACAAGGTAATACATAAGACTACTAAATGTGATATCTGTGATTTTAAGAATTTTACTTGCTTATAATTCTCTTTGATTTTAAAGTAGTTTACCAAATAATCTGCAATTGACAATTTTCTACATTTTCAAGAGTACAGTAATTCGATCCTTTTTATAGGGGATATTTTGTAAGATCTCTAGATAATTCTGGAAAACTCTTATAGTTCCAAACAATCTATATTTACATATACACACATTTTTATATAGACATATATATTTATAGTTTTTTTGTAATATACAGATATCTATGATAAAGTTTATTTCCTAAATAAAAAATGAGAGCCTACAATTAATAATAAAATAACATAATTATTAACAAATAGTCTATTGCTGCTGATTGTACCCCGTTGCTTCCTTTCACAACAGAAAGCGTTCACTGTCTTAACTATGGAACATTTAAATGTTTAAGACATTTCTGTCAAAATTCCAATCATACAGTAATAGATAACGTTCCTGCTTGTTTAAATGGATCTATTTGCAGCATGAATCTTTGTCAATACAGCAATCCATGTTATTCTGACAATGGAGCAATGAGCTGTTGTCTCCCCACCGTGTCACCACAAACTTCATTCCAGCATAAGCTTTGGTACTATTTTAAAGTAAAATAAGGGTTACTCAAATGCAAACACACCGAGATGCTGCAAAAGTGAATCAGAAAACCGAGGCAATTAATACATGACTAGTGAAGGGTAGCAGGAATACTAAAGGGATAACTTACTCCTTGAATGGAATACAGTGAGTGTATGTCTTTAGCACACCATTCAAAACGTCAAATAATATTTTTTATATTTTTTAATTTTATGTGCTATGTTTGGACCACGATTAACTTCTAGATAATTGACACTTATTGGGTCCTGACCTAGATCCCTGATCTCCCAAATGGGTGTATGGAAGAGGTTGAAATAAAAATAGACAATTTTATGATTTTTTTCAGGCTCCAGGAGGGTCAAAACCCTTGAGTTGAGCTTGTGACTCCGAGGGCTAAGACAAAGGCTTCTCCGGATCAGCCCACTTTATTAAGTCCAATAAGGGGCAGGGAAACTGAGGAAAGCACAGGAAATGAGCAGGACCTTGGGAGTCACTTTAAAGACTTCTCCAAATGGTAAATTATGCCTATTTAGGAGAACCATCTTATCTGTAAGATAGCATTTATGGTAGGATTGAGAATGCATGAGTGATTTCTGCAGCTGCAGTGTCCATCTTGTTAATTGGAGTTGGAGCCAAGTGTCTGCAGCTATGGCCTTATCTTGCCCTTTGAGGTATCTCTGGCCTCACAGGCCACTACAGGCCTCAGCCAGGACCAGTGATTCATAGAGCTTCACTTACTATGAATCAGCTCCCATCACCAGGCAAGGAGCCAAGGCCTAGGACAGACTCACAGATAAACATAGAAAGCCAATTTGTTAATTTTAAATCGTGCTCAGAGACACTCCAAAAGACACTATGGAAAGAAAAACTACATATAACAAAGAATTCTTGTGCAATGTTGACTTTATGATGAAGAAAATTAACTGTCTATTATATATTAATGCTTCTTCACTATAGCTTTGGACTTCAACAGATATGGAATAAAATTTCAAGTAATGAGGGACTAAGGTTGTTGGACTTACTGATTTCTACATTCTATGTACAATATATTGAGATAATGGAGAAAAAGAGAAAATGGGCTTTTTAAAGAGTATTATACCATTGAAAGCTTACTTTTTTCACTACCTGAGACAAACAAATATGCTATATAAGTGTATGATTTAGGGACATTGAAATATCAGTATTGATTTTAATCTTTGTTTCCACACTAAATTATAACCTGTTTTTATCAGTTTCATTAGAACAAAAGCATACTTCCTGTATATGCAGCCTTAAATAAATCTTATATAAAATTTAATTTGATATTTCAGTTTTTTACTTTTATTATATAAAAATAAAAATTTTATTATATAAAAGATTTCTTTGTAGTACATCATAATTACATTCATTGCAAGAAATCAGTACACGTACGTAACACATTTCAACTTTTTCCCCTCATTCAGTCCTTTTTATTTCACCAGATTCAGGCTCATTTATTTATCTTGTAAGACATTGTAAACTAATTATCCTATATAGAGATAAAAATCACACTAACAAGCCAAAATCAAAGCTTAAGATAATTTTATGTAGTAAATGTCACGAAGTTTTCATAGAGACATTTTTTCTATTTACAGTCAAAATATTTCTCACTGAGTTGAGTTCTTAAGAGGATCCAGTTCTTAATCCTTTTTTCTTTATAATGTTATAAAATATAATCTACTAGTAGAGACAAACTGGTTTCATTTTAGTATTTATCAAGGCACACAGATTTCTGTTTCAAAATCAGAGAGTCATATGTAATCAGAATGAGATTTTGTTTAGAGTATTTCTTGAAATCTTTGCTTTCTTTGCCATCAATGGAAACATAAATGAGAAAGATGAAAAATGGTGTAAAATAAATATATGTTAGAATTCAAACAGTTCTTAATTTTTATATTAAAAGAGTATTTTCTCTTTTTTGATTTAGTGTTCTTTTGTACTATGTAGATTATATTGAGTATGCCTTGTTTTAACAATTAAAACATACAAGCTATAAAACCTAAACACTTTATGAAGTAATTTTGTTGTCAATGGATAAACTTATGAAATTAACAATATTTTTGAAAGTTAACCATATTCAACAGGAAAATAATTGGATAAGCCACTATTAATATTACCTAAAACATATAATTTTTAATATTAAAGGATTGTCTTAACAAGGAATATGCTGAACAAACTGAGTGATTAAAGTACAGATATCAGAGTTTTTGCATCTAGGATAAAAGCTGCAGTTGAAAACAAAATAAGCAAAGGTAATGGGGGTGGTAGAAGAAAAGAAAGAAAAGTAAAAAAAGACTTTAAATAGCTGATTACTAAACAAAGCAAGTATTCAATTTTCACCCATGGATATGACAAAAAGGAAGAAAGAGTTATAATACATACCTGATTTCTAAAATGCAGATAGTTTCACAATATATTCCACAAAGAAGAGACAGTGAAATCCTAATAGTATTATACATAAAGGTAATATAATATTTATGCATAAAAATAGTTTTTTTCCAGGAAATAATTTTAAAACTGAATATTAAATCTGGATCCTTCAAATAAAGTAAGAGCTGTCTAAATAATAGAAATTCTATAATATATTTATGAAAAATTTATGATTTCTGAAATTTTCAAATAAATTTAATTAGTACTGAGTGAATAGTAAGTGAAAATAACAGTAATTGTTATTAAATACAATAAGTTATATTCAGAAGCATTCACATAACATAGCTTAAATGTTATTTATTCCTATTCACCAATGTTCACCTTTTTGTTTGTAATAATGTGTTCAAGTAGCTATTCATGTCGATTTGAATGAAAACAGTTTCTTTTCCTCCTCTTACTTGTTCCTTCTATAAATCAGCTCAGGGAAACACTTTCTTGATATGACATATAATACAGGAAACAAACATTTTCAATATTTTAGAAAATTCATATGATTACTTTATAAATTCTTCTTCATATATGAACTGGGATTAAATTTCAGACAATATTTGTTAAAAATCCACACATATTTATTTGACATTTGTTTTAATCATGGTGATTCGTTTCCTCCTATATTTTTTCATTGTGTCCTGCTCATTATCATGAAGTTTCTTGTGGCTGTTTTCACAGTTCAATAAACACTGCTTCCTTTTCCTGAAATGATTTATTCATTCTTCTCCTAGGTACTTGCAACATCTCACAATGTGAAGCATTCAAAGCTAACGTCAGTAAAGACATATTAGATTTCCCCATTGTGTTGATCTTATCTCTGAATTAACTGTTGCATACAGTCAGAAGTACAGATAAAGATTTATTTTGAAGGTTTAATTACATCAATGCCTTCTTTGGGAAGACACTTTTTCTTCATTGATTTGCTTCTGCACCATTGTTGAGATGTGACAGCAAGTTTTGTAGATTTACTTCAGAATTGCCATTCTATTCCACTGATATATTTGTCCATGCTTCCAAAAATGTCACACGATTTTGACTACTAGAGCCATTAGGCTCATAGTTATACATGCTTATTTTTCTAACAATATTCTCTTTTGTAAAACTACTGTAGGTATTTTAGATGTTTTTCCATTTTATATATATATGTTTATGACACTTTTGTCTACATCTTTAAAACATTGTTTTGAAGACTTTAAATGAAATGGATCAAACCTATAATCAATTTGATGAACATATCTGTCATATGTATTGTTCTAATCTATGCACATTGTCTATTCAATTATTTAATTTTTAGTCACCTCAGTGATTTGAAGATTTGTTTACATCTAAGAATTTCTACTTTCAATCATTATTAATAACTGCTTTATCTTCTATATTTGTATGTTTATTTGTAGTATAGAAAAAAACAATGAACATTTTAAAATGTATCATGTATCTTGTGATTTTCTGGAATTTTTTCATAGTTCTACAATGTACTGATTTATTTATATTTGATGGTTTTGTCTTGTTTTGATTTTTGGTTTTTTCACAGTGTTTATGTGTAGAATCATATCATCTGAAAATAAGATCAATTGTATTACTTTTTCTATGATTTACCTGTCACTATTTTGTGTTGTATGACACTGAGACAAATTTTCTTTGCTATGTGATACTTAAGCTGTGAGAGTAGTTGTTCTTGCCTATTTCACAATTTTACAGAAAAAAACTCAGTCTTTTACTATTAGTAAAAGTTTTGCTATAAGATTTTTGCAGACACTTTTCTTCCCTGTGTACATCTTCTTTAGTATCCCTATTAGATGAACTTTTTACCACAAATGGATTTTGAATTATAAGAAAAATATTTCCCATGTCAATTGACAGTCCATATGTTAGATTTCATTTATTGTCAATAATAAACAGACTTTCATTCCTCGAAATAAACTTTTTAAAAAAGTCACTATTTTTATGAGACTTCAATCTATTTGTTAATATTTGTTAAGGTTTTGCAAAGGGTATATTGGTCCTTAAATGTGTTTATTTGTGATTCTCTACCTTCTGCTCTGGGGTAACATGAGATTAATAAAAGGAATTACATATGTTCCTATTTCACTTTCTGAAAGAGACTGTGCAGAATGGAGGTTAATATTTTTTTAAACACTTGAAAAATTCTCTCTTGAAATGGTGAATGATTGTAGATTTGTTTTCTTCCAGAATTTAAAATTGTAGACTCAAAGTTATTGGTAGGTATATGACTATTCAAATTATGTGCTTCACATTGGATAACTTTTGTGTATTTTTAGCAGTTGGTTCATTTTATCAGAAATGTATACATGAAGTGTTGTTCATAGCATTCACTTATTTTGGTGCCTAGAGTTTGTATTAATAACCTTTGTTTCATTTATAGTAATGGCAATTTGTACCTTTTCATTGTCAGCTTTGCTAATATTTTTTGGATATTTTCAGATAATTATGTCTTTCTTTCATTGGTTTTCCTGCATTATTACATACCCTCACCTATGTGGCTTAAACTATAATTACCTTAAATATTTCTTCCATATATATATTTCAAGTACATATATATATATATAATATTGAAATATTTCCTCTCTATTTTTATGAGGAAATATTTAAAGTGTATACATATAAATATATAAAACCACAACAAAGAAAGTTACAATATTTTCTTAACTTGTAAAATTTAGAAAATTCAAGATAAAAAATAAATTCTATTGTCTTACCTAGTTTCTTCTTTATTGTGATTTTTCTCCCTTAATTATTTAAATAATTTGTTAAAATGTATTTTAGGATGGCTCTTCTCACAACAAATTATCTTATTTCCTTTATGCAAAATATATTAATATATTAACATGCATTAAAATCTGCAAGAATATTTTCCCGTTTTATGTATTGAAGTCCCTTTTTCAGAAATTTAAGAATGTTGTACCTTTCATGTTTCTTGTGAAAACTTCACTTTTGTTGAAATTTTTTTTCTTATTTATGTGGTATTTCTTATCTTTTATTAAGTCAAGTATTTGCTTTATTTCTGGTTTTCAGGTTTGACTACTATGTATTGATATGTTAGTTATGTTTGAGAATACTCAATTTCTTGATTCTGCAGATTTCAGGCTCTTTTCCACATTTCAAAACTTTTCAGGAACTATTTTTGAATAATTATTTAGCTATACTCTTCTATACCTTTAACAATGACAAAACAAATTTTAGATATTTTATTATAACCCCATAGGCCACGGAAATATATTTTTATTTATTTACTGTATGCTTCCTCTCTTACATTTTTTAGACTTATAAACTCTATGTTCTATATTTAAAATAATGTCTTACATTTCTCTTGATCTTCTTTTCAATCCAATAACTGAGATTATTTTCAATGATTAGTTTTCCATTTCTAACTTTTCCAGTAAGGAAATCTTGATCAAATGTTTTGTTTTAATTGGCTTCATTTGGCAACAGGTGTTTTATCCAAAACCTTGTAAGGATGGACAATATCAGTTTTGTACTACAACTGAGGGGTAGGATTTCAAGTTTCACATTGGTTTTCCCTGGCAACACTTGCTGATGGTTTGTTTTGCTCTGAGTCAGGAACTGCATTATATGACTGTTTTCTGGCTAGGCTCCACTGATAATATAAATGGAAGTGACTGCTTTATCAATGAGAAACGAAGCAAGTCCTGAATGTCTACTAGATCTCTCATGGTACCACCTTAGCAGGAAGGTATGGTATCTCACTACAGTGCAATCAACGAGACATGGAAGTTGTGGTTCCATCCATGGACACTAATAGCAAGCTCACTCATGGTTCTCATAATCCAGACCTCACAGACTCTGTTGATGTGATGACAGCTGAAAAGCAATGCATGTAAAGGCCTGTTTTAAAGGTTTGGAAGAGGTATAGTACTTAAGTTCTTCAAGTGCTCCACTATCAAACCTAGGCTATACAGATCACAAAGAAATCAGGGAAGAAATACAACAACAACAGAGCATAGTAAAATGTATATTGTGGATCCTAAAGAAACAGATACTCCCTGAAAAATATCAAAATAATAGTCTTAAGGAAACTTACAATGATAGGAAAAAACATAGATAACTAAAACGAACTCATAAAAATATACGTGAAATAATCAGAAATTCAACAAAGATATAAAAACCATTAAAAAATAAACCAAGGAGGAATATTTGGACTGAAGCACACACATTAACTTAGTGAAAAATTCAACAGAGCTTCAGAAATGTACTTGGTCAAATGAAACAATTACCAGACTTGAAGATAGGCTATTTCAAATTATAAAGTATTAAGGGAAAAACTATTACTTTTTTAAAAAGGAAAGAGTAGAGAAAGTAAACATAAGAAAGGATATGTTAAGAAAGGATTTAAAGAAAAACTTCAAGTGAGCCAGTTAGCATAAATTTCCAGGAATAGAGAAAGGGAGAAGAAGATTAATTTAATAATTAATATTAGAAAAATTCTCAAATCTGGAGAGGGAAAGATCCATAAAGAGTAAAGAAATCCAGATTTAAAATAAAATATATTCAGCCACACACATTATAATCATATTTGCAAAATTCAAAGACAATGAGGAATGTTATCATTACGTATTACAAAGTAATAATAATAAAAAGTGAAGACAATGTCAAAGAAAAAGAAATCTTTGAAAACAGCAAAAGAAAATTGCTTTTTATTTTCAATGATATCCCTCAGACAATTCCTAGATGTGGTCTTCATCAGAAACCTTTCAGTTCAAGATAGAGTAGGATAATATATTCAAAGTGCTGAACGGAAAAGGCTGCTAATGAGGAATAATTTCTCCAGTACAGTTACCATTCAGAAACGAAGGTGAGACAAATAATTTCTCAATCCAATAAAAGTTAAAAAAATTCATTACCACAAGACCTGCCTTACAGAATTCACTAGAAATGTCTCAAGTAAAAATGAAAAGATTAAAGGATGCTTACAAGACAAAACTTATGGAAGCATAAAAATTACTTATAGAAATACATATAATTAAATTTAGAATACTCAAATACTGCAATGGCATTGTTAATAATTTTAACTATAATTTACCAAGCCACATGTATAATCTATTTGAAGCTCTTGAAAACATTAAATGATATTCCATTGGGAATAATGTATTAATATTTTTATGTTGAGACCAAATGTCTTATAGAGCAAATTATCTGGTTATTACAGCCCGCCAAATATATTTAAAATTAAATTTTCCTAAAAATGTTAGACAATATAACATTTTACATTTTATCTTTTTCCCTTTATCTCCTAGTAGGAATTTTTCAGGATTATTGACAAAATAATAAGCAATTCCCCAATTTATCTAATTATACATTTATATTCATATTTAATGTGTGGAACATGAACAACCAAGTTTGATGCATGTATTTGAAATATTTCCCATTTCTTATCTCTTTACTACCTATAATTTGGAAGCATATGTATTGAAGAAACAATATTGTCAATAAATATATACATATGTATATAAGTATAATAGTTTTTTTTTAATCAGACCCTATATTTGCAGTTGGGGACAGAAAGGACAATCACCTTTTTATGGAGTTTGTAGAGTAGTAGAGGAGATGATAAAATTACTACACCACATGGAAAATAAAAGTACAATACATGTCATGTAATATATCTTTGAATGATGAGTCACTGAGCTTCTAATATATGACTGATGCTTTACTTAGTTTGGAAAAAAACAGTGAGAAGGAATGAGATACTTTGCTTCATGAGACTTAAAGTAGAATAGATAAATACTTATTCAATAGAAAAATAATAACTTTTTGATCACTGCCATGTGAAAGGGTAATTTATAATCTGAGATAATGTAAACTGTAAGTTTCATTAACCACAAAATAGAATAGGAAATAATTATATTTGATAAGAAGCCTTATAAAGTAGGGGTAATGCAATTGTGAGAATGATTGTTGTGAAAAATATGGCATGCTGTTAACAAGTTTTCTTAGCATAGGAAGGAAGCTGATAATAGATTGTGTTGCTAAAGAATGGCAAAATAATCCAAGAAAATCATGGGATTCTAGCCAAGTGGAAAAAACAAAAACTTTCAAAATTAAACAATAACGTTTCACTTTATGTTTATGGGTGATCTTTCAGTATCAAATGGTAATATAATGAAGACAAACCAGACTTCTCAAGATTGGATTATGCCGTTTTGTTTGACTTGCTGTTAGGAGGTAGGCTCTGGTGAGAAGAGGGGTTACCACATGCTTGCTGTGGAAGGTTTTATTTTCTGTCTTATCTCTTCTTGGATACTCATTGCTCTCCCTCTCTCCCTCTCTCTCTCTCCTTTCTTTGTTTTTCGCTGCCATTCCATAGACAACTTCACATCTGTCATGTATTATATAGTGCCATCCCGCCTTGGAACTAGCCAACTAGGGACTGACAACTTTGTAAACGTTGATCCAAAATAAAGCATTTCTCTAATAAATTGAAGTGTCAGGTGTTTTTGTTCCAGAGATTAAGAAAGTAAAACATATTTTGGTACTGGGAATGATATCATTGATATGAAGTTACCCAACCAGCTACACAACCATATGCTCCAGAAACTTTGGGGATAGTTCATGGGAGGATTTTGAAAAGACTTGGAGATGCAAACTGGAGAATGCTGAGAATTAACCTTGATGGGGCACTCTGATTGGAGCTCAGAAGACCAGAATACTGATTTTAAAATCAGATGGCAAAGATCAAATTCAGGACTTTTTATCTGGAAACCAGGATTCTATTGGGTGTTTGACTCCAGTCCATGTGTGTTGTGCTCTGGCAGAAAATTTGTCTAAATTTTGTTCATGTCTTAAGGCTTTGCAGCCAACTGAGATTAAGGGAGGTGCATTCATTAATTTGGTGGAAGAAATTTCTCACCAACCAAATATTCAGGCTATGGCATAGGTATTGTTGGAGCCTTTTAGCGGACTCTACATTGAGAATCAGCAAAATTACATTTTAAAAGTTTTTAGCTTTTCCTGAAAGTTAACCCTTTAATGTAATAGCAGAATTGGAGCAAAGGAGAACTTTGTCATTGGAAATATTGGGATTTAACAGAAGTACTTTAGATCAGGTAAATAAGAAAAATGGCTCAAGAACATTTCGAGAAGAAAAAAAAAGATCCTACCCTTCAGACTGCAAAAGTGAAATGCTTTAAAAAGACAGCCTCAGGGCTCTCAAATAAAAACATAGGGGGTAGATAAGAAATTAATTTCCTAGAATTAGTTCACCAAGCTCGGTCTTCCAGAAACTTAAAGATATATATAGTCACCATTGAAGGGAACTTGGCTAGAACTCCAGCTGGCAGCAGAACTTATCATCAACACATTGCTAAAGCATGTTAGCATGAAGTATGTAATTTTATTATCAAGAAGGTTTCCAACCAGATTTCCAAGGAAGTCTTAGGATGCCAGGCAGTGTGACACTTAGAGGGCAATGCTTGAAGATATGAGAGAATAGTCTAAAACACAGTGCAGACAACCAAAATTTGAAGAAGCCAGAAACATGGAACATCTGAGGAAAGCCACTAGGAGTGAGCAAAACCAGCCCAAGAGAGAAGCCATAAAATGATAACTACTGGAAATCTGATAGAGGCAAACCTCTCAAACTCTTTGGAGTTCACAACTCACCTCAGCTCACCCTATGTGCCACACATATAACTATAGGATTTAGTATTTACTCTGTTGGGCAACAAATTTAATTTTGCCTCAATGGTTTCTATCCTTTTATTTTTCCCTTTTGGAATAAGAATTTTTTTCCTACTTCAGAGCATGTCATGAGTATTACCTTTCTTTTTGATCTTTGCTGAGGTAAACAGCTAAGCATTTCCTTACAGTCTTGGAGGAGACTTTGGACTTGAACTTTTCAACAATGCTGAAGCAGTTCAGATTTTTGCAACTAGAGATGAAGCGGATGCACTTTTTTATAGAGATGAGAATGTGTCTTTTGTGTAACAGGGGCAAAACTTAGTTATAAGTAGATGACCCCAAATAAGTTCTTGCATTCATGGTTGTGGCCTTTGAGAGTGATTGGATTTTGGCTGGCCCCGTGCTAGGGAGTGAAGTCATGGAAGAGGCAGGTCACTGGCTTCATGACCTGGAAATGTCCATTTCCCTTCCTGGCTCCTCCTTGATCTCTGTCTCTCTAATTCTTGACCTTTATACCATGACCAGTTTCTCTTCTGCAATGGTAATGCACCATGTTATTCTGTCTTGGAGTCAGCTGACTATTGACTGAAAACTCTGTAAAAAATTATCCAAAATAAACCTCTCTTTTTTTAAGTTGCAAGTATTTAGTGTTCTGTCACAGTAATGAGAAAAGTGAGTAAAGAGCAAGAGAAAGGAAAATACAGTGCAGAATAAAGCATGAAATTGATTGGGTTCTTCCTATATGAAAACATAATTATAAAAATTTAAAAAATAATTTTTCATTCTATGATGTTGATAATTTATCTTTCTGTATCAAATGATAATATAATATAATGAAAATAAACCAGTCGTGCCAATAGAGATTAATGATTGACAACATGATAAACAACATGGCCAGTTACACACAGTTTTTCTTTTAAAAAAGATAAAATAAATTTGTTATTAGAAACTATAATTTACCATTAAAATAGCAATAAATATAAAGCTATATGTGTTGTATAATCAGTTTATATAATCAAACTCTTAATTGTTTGCATAGCAGTGAACAGCTCTATTCCTCAATATACTAATAGAGGCTAAAGCATTGAAAATTAAGTCTCCCAATCCAAACACAATGAAAGATTTGGTTTAATAGTTTTTAGTACACAAAATATTTAATATGCAACTACTTTGATCTTCACTGAAGCTTCTTATATATAGACCAGCAAGATATAATTGCAAATCAGGGAAATAGAAATGAACAGTGAGACAGGATAATTGGGTAGAATGTACTACAGATATAATGTGTTTTTTAAATAAATATTACATAATTACTCATATTCAATTCACCAAACTTATTTTTATAACCTATGCAGAAACAGAAAAAATACATAAATAAATGAAGCTAGTATCTCTAATCATTTATAGGCAGGAAATTTAATTTCATTGTTTATTTTTTAAAATACTTTACAAAGAATTTGCTTACATAAAATAATTTTATTTCAAAAAAAAAACAGGGAAGTTAGCAAAAGTTTTAGAAAATGCTGGTGTTTTCAATGAAGGACACTTATATGATAGGTATATATAAATATCTTGTTATTTATATTAATATCTTTCAACTACAAAATTTCATATTAATAATAGCACAATTCAAATAGGAAAACAAGAATTTTATATTAGAGTATTTAAAATTATAAACTGAAATTTATATTTATTCATTTAGCTTTCAAACACTCTATTAAAAATACTTATATTGCTTTAAAAATAGTTTTTCTTTTCATAATTTAGAAGTATTTCTCCCAGAATTTTATATTGAAATCTTTATCTATAAAACAAAGTCTAGTTTGTGGACAGATATAACAATGAATAGGTCTAGCCCTTCCATGCCTTTTTTTTTACATTTGACACAATTGCATTAACACAGAATATTCATATTAAATTAAAATATTTGAATAATTTTCATCAAAAAACATGCTAAAAATATTTGGTTCTAATTATTAAATATGTAATTGTTAGAAAGCATTGTGACTATAAAAACAAAATAAAGATATAACAGATTAAGTGATATATTCCTATCTTGTTAAAATACCACGTTTCCAGAATATTGTTAATACCTTCATTATGAGGAATTGGTACATGTGTAAAACAAAGCTTACTTGCTTTTAACACTTCTCTTCCTCTATCTCCATCTCTAGTCCTCTTCGATTTTTGCAAAAAAATCTATTTCATGGTTTTTTACTATCTTTTTATTTTCTCCATAAATTATTTACACTTTGGGTTTCATTTTTTTATTTAAAGAGAAAAAACAGAAAAAAGGTAGAAATATTACAGAATTTCAAAAAAAGATAAACAGTAAGAAATCACTGGTTGGTAAATTACATATTGTCCTTTTAGAAATAGTTGTTCAGGTTACAAAATTAGAGCATACAAAGTAGACATTCAAGCAGTGAGACTACAAACAGATGTGCTCAACAATCCAACAAGAACTTAGAAGTATGGTTATCAATCCTATACACTTAAATATTCATGCAGTTATATCTTTTATAGCACTTCCTGTTTCCACTCTTTTTTACAATAGCAATTATGCATGTTTAAAAATTTTTATTTAAAGAGAAAAAATGCAAAAGAAAAAAGGGTAGCAACAATACAGAATTCTAGAAGTAAAAAGAAAAAAGAGAAAAAACCCACTAAGGAATCACTAGTTTATAAATTACATATTATCCTCTTGGATGTAATTGTTCAAGTTACAAAGTTAAAAGATACATAGTGGACATTCAGTGAGACTGCAAACAGTTCTGCTCAGAGATCCAACAAAGATTCAGCACTATGGTCTTCTATTTTACACACTCAAACATACATGCAGTTTGGGTTTCTTATATAAGAGAAATCATGACTTATTTAAGCTTGAATGTCTGATTTATTTCCCTTAGCATTATTGTCTCAAAGTGCACCCATTTCCCTACAAATGACTCAAGCTTATCCTTCTGTATAGCAGAGCAGTACTCTGTTGTGAAGAAATTCCACATTTTCTTTATCCATTCATCTGTTGATGGACACAAATTGTGCTTCTAAATTTAGGTATTATGTGATTTGCTGCTATAAACATGCCTATGAATCTATCACTAATATAAGTGAAACAAAAGACAAAATCCTACAGCATTACCATATTAACAAAATCTGTATAATTAACAAAATATCTGTATAATATAAGAGGAAAGCAGTTTGGAAAAAGTACTTAAGACTTTAGTTTACTGTTGTCCAATCTTTTTCTTAGATTTAATCTATAAAATATTAATATATTTCTAATGAATAAAGAATGTCACATTGAAATATGAAGATACAAGTTTTTGCATTTCCCTATCACTTACATATGTGCGAATAATCATTTGAAGCTTATATGAAACCAGATAATTCATAATCTTGCTTTCATATATTTAACCTTGCATTTCCCCAATTTATATGACCATTATACATATTTCATTAATACACATCAATATTATCTGAAAGGAAATAACCAACTGAATACATTTTTTTAACTGGAATGATTAACTAATTAGTGCTAACTAAATCTGAGTTAAAGTTTTTCTATAAATGAAGAAATAACTATGAACACATAAACTACTAAAACTGACACAAGGAAAATTTGGGAATCTGAAGGGACTTGTAACAAATAAAAATTTGAATTAAAAAACAGGAAATACTGAAAGTGAAAAATCTAGAGCATAATAGCTACTCTCATGAATTACATAGAATATTTAAAAAATAATTGGTATTAATTCATAGAAATACTTCTATGAAATGGAAGAGAAAGAAATTTCATCAAACTTTTTTATATCAATATTATACTGACAGCTGATACAAATTTAACAATAGAAAGCAATTGCAAACAATAAACACTATAAATATATAGAGAAATATTGTCTAAAAATAATGTTAAAGTAGAACAGAAAGTATATTATCAAAAAGAATAATATCTGATTTATTTCACTTCATATTATGGTCTCAAATTGAACTCATTTTCTTATGAAAGACTCAAGCTTATACTTCTGTATTTTTAAAAGCTTTAATTTAATAAAAATTGGAATTTATCCTACAAATGACAGAGGACAAACATAGAAAAATTAATATAATGTACTTCATTACATGAATAAGAAAATCTCAAATGATGCAACTAATATGCCTAAAAAATCTAAGATCCTATTTTAAAAATTCAAATAATAAACATCATAAACCAATGTTTGCCTATGATCATACCAACCTTAAAGTGCCTAGTCTTCTCTGATCATAAACAAATGCTAAAAGATTAAAAGCACTGGATTTTCCATCCAGAGAAATAAGGCAAGAAAAAAAAGACATTCAAAGTGTTTTTATATTTATGTTACAACATTTTATATATAGGAAATCCTAGGACTGGAATTGCTTTTAGGTGTTACAGTGTTTGCCTACCATATACATGATTGTGGAATCAATTGCAGGCAAAAGAAAAAGATACAAAATAAAAAAAATCCAAGAAATGTATGGTGAATGCCTAAAAAGTAGAGGTAACTGTATTTATCAAATTTGCATGGTATAAGACCAGCTAAAAAATCTCTTTTCTTTTTTTCTTTTCTTTTCTTTTCTTTTCTTTTCTTTTCTTTTTTTTTCTTTTCTTTTTTCTTTTTGGGTCAGGGACTGAACTCATGACCTTGTGTTTGCCAAGCAGGTGCTTATACCTCCTGGCTTTTTCTGTACATGAACTATGCTCTATCTTCAAAGGAAATTAAGAAAAATTTCATGACAGTAGTATTTAAAATAACATACTGAAGGAAAAATTGCTAAGGACATTTAAACCTTCTCGTTGGCAACTACAAAATGTTAAAAGATATTAAAGAGTACCTAAATAAATGGAAAGATACCCTGTGTTTATGTAATGGAAGATATATTATCATTAAGGTTTCTATGATTTTAAGTCTTTTATACACTCAATGTAAATGCTATAAAAATTCCCAAAGGCTTTTTTTTGTATAAAAAATGTCATTTTATATCTAAAATCACCTCCAAAATCCCACATCCAATGCAAGATCTTCTGGGGAAGAATGACATAGTTAAGGGAGTGACTTGGAAAGGTTTATTCTTGTTCATAGGTCCTCCCATCTCACCTTACTTGCTGATCACCATTAAGTTTATAAGATTTTCACTTATGTATACTTTTGTATTTAGAGTCAGCCAATCATGTGATGATTTCACAAAAATCATGAGCTGAAATAAATCTTTCCTCTTTTATGTTTCAGGGTTCAGATATTTTTTAACATAGAAAGGAAAGTTACTAATACAAATAAAAACATATCCTCTGGTTTATGCATAATGTAAAAGGACTCCAAATATCCAAAACAACCTTGAAAACACCAAAGTGCTGACACATAATTCCTACATTTAAAAAATCATAAAAAACTGAAGCAATCAAAACAGTGTATTATTGGTATTAACTCTTCAATTAGTTCTAGGACAAAGAAATGACAAAATAAAAATGAGGAAACATAATATAATATTTCATACCATAAACAAAATCCACTCAAAAGAGATGAACAACTACATATAAGAGATAAATATATAGAAATTTTTATTTTATTTTATTTTATTTGGTATAGGATTTGAACTCACAACCTCACACTTGTCTGATAGACAATTGTGCCACTCAGCTATATACCTGGTCCAGATTTTTTTTTATTTTAAAGAGAAAAATAGAGATTTTTCAAAAAATAATAGGAGAATAATGACAATTAATGTATCGTGTATTATCTTCATAGCAGTTACTCGGATTATAAGACATATGAATAAAATACAGTCAATTTTAGTACAAACCATTCTTTTCAATGAAGTAAGAGCAACTAGAGGTAGAACTGTCTTAACTATTTTTTGTATATGTTTATTTTATAATCCTTCCTTTCTCTTTTCCCCATCACAGTCTTTCATTTCTTTTGAACAGTTTCTTCATAAATCACAATATCTATGGTACATTTTAGATTTTATTTATTCATTCAACTTCTCACACTAATGAGGCAATTTACACCTGTGGATCTGATTTATTTCAATTATGAGCATGGTCTTGAATTGGGTCCATTTCTCTGCAAAATTCTCAAGTGTATCCTTCTTTATGGTTGAGGAGTATTCCATTGTATAAAAAGACCACATCTTTTTTAGTCATACCCTGGTTGATGGGCATTTGTGTTGTTTTCAAGATTTAGCTATTACAAATTGTGCTGCTATAAACATGGGTGCAAAATGTTGCTGTGGTATGATATTTTAACATCTTGTGTAAAATTATCCAAAAAGGAAATAGCTGTGTGGAATGGGACCACTAGTCCTAGATGTTTGAGGAATCTTCACCCTGATTTTCACAGTGCTGGCAGCAGTCTGCATTCCCACTAACTGTGAAAAAGTGTTCCTTTTCCCTGCACTTGTTGGAAAGTGTTCCTTTCCAACAATTGTTATTGGTTTATTTCTTGATGACAGTCTTTCTTTCTGGAATGAGATGGAATTTCACTGTGGTTTTAATTTGCATCTCTCTTCATTGGATGACCAATGAACTTGAACATTATTACATAATTATTTGTTGTTCATATTTCTTCATCTGAGAAGTGCATATTCATCTCAGAGTCCCGTTTTTGGATTTTGTCTTTGAATTTGGGTGACCTGATTTTGTTCACTCTTTGAACATGTTCTACATATAAGTCCTTTGTCTGACAGACAAATGGCTATAATTTTTTTTCTCACTCTGTGGGTTGTCTTTCCACCCTTTTGGTGAATTCTTTTGGAGTGCTAAAGTTGTATTTTTAAGAAAGTGATACCTATTCATTGATTCTTTATAGTATTTCCTGTGCAGTCTGTGTGTTTTTTTTCATGATATATCTGCCAACACATATGTCTTCGAGATTTATACCTACTTTCTCTTCAAGGAATTTAGTGTTTCTGTTCTAATATTTAGATCTTTGATATATATTGGCTTTAGTTTAGTACATGGTGATAGACATGGGTTTAATTTTAGTCTTTAGCATGTGGAAAGCCAGTTTTTTCAGGGCCGTTTAGTAAAGTGACAGTCTTTCTTTTATGGAACATGTTTGGCTTCTTTGTCAGAGATAAGGTGCCTGAGTGTTTTTGTAGTTAAGTCTCCATCTTTTTTTCTGTTCCAGTCTTGCTTTTGGCAATACCTTTCTGATTTTATCTGAGGTATTATTTCAAGTCAGGCTATGTGATGCCTCTTGCCTTGCTTTTTTTCTAGGTCTCTTCTGTATTGTAATGAATTTTAGGATTTTTTCTAGTTCTGTGAGGTAAGATAATGGTACTTTGATTAGGACAGCATTAAATCTGTATAACAATTTTAGGAGTAGGGGAATTTTCACAGTATTGGTTCTTGCTATCCATGAACAAGGATTTTGTATCATTTTCTGATATTCTCTTTGATCTTTGTTTTCAGAATACTGTAACTATGTACAATTTTTTTCTTCTTTTGTGATATTGATTCCTAATTATTTCATTTTTAGATACTACTGTAAATGGTGTTGTTTCCTTCATTTCTTTCTCAGTGAGTCTGTTTATTGTGTATAGGAATTCTATTGATTTGTGAGTGTTGACTTTGTAACTACCTATATTCATGAATTTGGTTATTAAATCCTGAAGACTTTTGGTTGAATTTTTGGGGTACATCTATGTAGAGTGCAATGTCATCTGTGAATAATGATAATTTATCTTTTTCCTTTCCTATCCTTATTCCTTTTATTTCTTTCTCTTGTATAATTGCTCTGGCTAATATTTCCAAAGCCATATGGAATAGAAGTGGTGAAAGTGGACATTCTTGACTTGTTCTTGATTTTAGAGTGAAATCTTTATGTAGTTTACCATTTAATATGATGTTAGCAGTTGGTTTTCCATAGATAACTCTTATGAGAGTGAAGTTAAGACCACGTATTCCAATTTACTGTTGGGTTTTTATCATGAATCAGTGATGCGCTTTGTCAAATGCTTTTTCTGCATCCATTGTGATGATCCTGTGATTTTTGTCTTTCATTCTGTTAATATGGTGTATCACATTTATCAATATGTGCATATTGAACCAACTCTGAATTCCTGGGAGGAATCTCATTTAGTCATAGTGTATAATCTTCTTGATGATTTGCTGCATTCTATTTGCTAGTACCTTACGGAGGATTTTTGCATCAATGTCCTTTAAGGATATTGGCCTTTACTTTTCTTTTTAAAGTGGTTTCTTCTCAGGTTTTGGAATCAGGGTAACATTTGCTTCCAGGAATGATTTTGTGAGTACTGCTTCCTTTTCAATTTCCTTCAAGAGTTTCAGCATTAGTGGCATCAGTTTTCTGAATTTCTTGTACAATTCAATAGTGTGAAGATGTTTTGTTCAGCTGAACAGTGGAGACTAAATGTGGTAGTTGGTAAGGTATGGATGAAATAAGGATGGTCATAAAATGATAGTGGTTGAAATTCTAGTAGTGATAATATGGTGTGGATTCTATTAATGAAACAATAATTAGAATTTTAATGATTAAATGACTTTATGGAAAGGAATGCATGTCACATATGGTCCCATAAGACTTAAAAGACTTCCTTTTCTGTGATAAAATCTTTTCTACCAAATTGTTTATGTCATCTATTCTTTAGATTCTCTTGTAAATGAACTTCAGTTTCCCTTGTGAATCCATTCCAGTCAGGCTTTCATCACTGCCACATTATAAAACTGCGTCTGTATTCCATACTGGCTTATTAACTTTTTTCATTTGTGTCTAATATGAATGTGTAGTAGCACTTGACTTTTAATAGTCATCTTCCTGGAATAATTCTTCTTTTTCTTTCTGAAAACCACAATTTGCTGCTTTAAATCACCTCACTGAATATTCATTTGTACATTCATTTACAGATCTAATGTCTGCTACTTTGAAAATAGCATCATTTGACTTTATTCACATATCATGAAATTTACCATTTTAATATGTTGTATCTAAGGTTTTTAATTTAATGTAATTTTTATTTTTACTTCTTTTCTTTTAGATAGTATCTCACTGTGTAGCTCAAACTGGACTTTAACTCACTATGTAGCTTTGGCTGGCATGGAACAGTGAGTGATTCTCCTGCATAAGTCTTCCAAATGCTGAGATTACAAGTGTGTACCAGCATGTACAGCTCTAATATTTTTAATTAAAGTCATATAATTATATGATAACCAGCACTCTAAAAGAAGAATCTCTTCATTATCCCAAAATTAAAACTATTTAGTTGAATACATTCATTCATATAGTAAGCTTTGTACTGGCTTCAAATTCCTTATTGATATAATGATTAATTACCATATCTGTTTTTGAAATTGGGATAACTCAGTTTCAAATTTTACTGCTGAATTTTCCATTTATCCCTTTTGGTCCTTATAAGTCTTCTTTCCTTTATTTTTGGAGATTTAATTGAAGCTTAATAATTTTTATCTTTGTAAAAAATTGTCACACGTACCATTGAAGAAACACTTCTTTTTCTCTAATGGCATATGTTGTTTTGAAGTCTATTTTGTCTGATAGAGTATAAACATGCTAGCTTTGGTAAGGTGGCAATTTATACGAAATATCTTGGTAGCAGTATTTTTTAATAAAAGCTTCTTGATCGTCTCGTCTTATCATAGACTCACGCAGTCTGCACTCTATTCTTCAAACTCAGATACTAAAATGATTTCTATAAAACATAAATCAGCTCACACTATTATTTTATGTATAAGGCCCTATTGCATTTCAATTCGACTCAGAACAGAATATAAGTTTTATCTCTTTATCCAAAATGCCTGAATTCAGAATATTTCCATGATCTGCTTTTTACCACTCTTTTATTTACCTGACTCCAGTTATTGGCTTCCTTGAATTCCTTTGAGTACAGAAATTAAACTCTTGAGGTTCCTGGCACATTCTTCATTATTTGACTGCAATGATTTTGCCAGACATCTGCAGGAATTTCTGTTTCACCTCATTCAAATCTCTGCTTGAATTTCTCCTGTTCAGAAAGGAAATACATGTCCATCCCCTCAAAGCAAAGTTTTCAAATCCTATAACTTCCACTGGCATTCTGCTTTCTTTCTCATTTTTCTTGACACCATTATTTAATATGTGCAAATATAGTTATTGTTTGTTTCTTCTCACAATAATTTAACCTGGGTGAGAGAAAGGCTTATTAGCTCACCATCCAAGGTCAACAAGGAGCATATGGGAAGTGTTCAATGAATACATGATGGACATATTGATAAATACATAGATGTGTCTGAATTAGTTAATATTTTTCTTGTTAAATTTAAAATAAAATGAAAAAGGGAATAACACATTTTCTTGGTTTCTCACCTTCTTTCCCCCAAAAAATTCCTACCAGTCTTTGATACTAGTTTTCCTTATCAAAATTTTCCTCAGAAATATCTGTAAATGTGAATTGACCAATGGCAATGTTGTAGTCATCTGTAACATTTCTGCAAACTTCTAGGCAAGAATGTTTACAGTGACACACATACTTGTGTGCCAAAATAAATCACTGCAATTAACAACTGCCTTTTGTTGTAAATGTTGAATTTCCTTTCCTTTGACTTATTCTTTGCTTGTTCTTAAAATTGGAGCTAAGTATTTTTTCTCAAGTGTCATATTCAAGACTTCTTAACAGCATGACATTAAATATTGGATATATTTTTAAATAAGTTTGATATAGTTATTCTATTATGTTTAAATTCACTTTTCTTTATTTTTTCTCTTCTTACCTGCTCCCAAATCCCTGATTCAATGATAACAAAGTTCATGATGGCCTATATAAATGTTTTCTTTTTTGCTAAAATGCATTTTAAAATATTACCTTCTATCTATAAGTGTTTATGAAGTATTCCTATGCCAAAGATATTTGCCCTCAATATTAATTCTGTTTCTGTCTGCTTTGAGAATACTTATTATATTCTAAAATATATGAAACCCTGAAATACTTGCTAATTCTTGCTCCTTGAATTATTGTTGTGTAATATGAGTTGCATATTCCATTGACATTTAAAAATCTATTTTTTTCTTTTTTAAATTTATTTAAAGGGAAACAAAAGCATGTAAAGGGCAGAGATAATACAAAATTTCAAAAAAAAAGATGAACAATAAGAAATCACTAGTTGAAAAATTACATATTGTCCTCTTACAAATAGTTTTTCAAGTTACAAAATTAAAGCATACAAAGTAGATATTCAAACAGTGAGAGTGTAAACAACTATGTATGCAAGAGTCTCTACACGTATTTCTACCCTTTCTGTATTAAAGGGAAAAACAAAATTTAGCAAGACAAAATAAAACAAATTCCTATAAAAACATGAAACCAAAAACTCGTATAAAACCACAGTACAAGGTGATCTACAATAATTACTGTGTTGCTTCTTATTACCTTGAACAGAATTGTCTATATCATTAGGCATAATTGAATATAGCAGTATAATTGAATAGAGCAGTACATAACAATATTAGTAAAAATAAGATATTGTAGACAGTATAAAACCTCAAAGGCAGATAATAATCACACTATAGTTGCTATTCTAGTGAATCTTGTCATTTTAAGTGCAGTTGCCTATAATCTCAGACTTGATACTATCAATCATAACAGCACTGAATAAAATCTAACAACTGTAATCAGTCATGGTAAAACAGTGTAGATTACACAGAACTTTAGATTAAATTAATAGGAAATTAAGGATGATTACCATTCTATATCATGTTATTTTCAGGATTGCTGTCTGTGCCCTCAAAACTAGTACAGGTAGAATGACTGGAATAGAACATACTACATCTAAGCAGAGTAGTGTGAGTCATGTGGATTTTAAATCCTGGGGCACTATTGACAATACAATGTATCAAAGCCATCTATGTTAGAGATTCTAGCCATCCTTCTCTACCTCATTTCTGCTATGCTGTTTTTCTGCCTTTGTCTAGTTTTCTCCTTCATTTAACTGCCTGCCATACTCATTGAGGCCTTTCTGCCACTGTTCCTAAAATCCTGGTATTTTTTTCTCTCTCTAGAATGTCCTTCATTATTCTATGTTGGGTTAGATTGGTGGTCACAAACTCCTCCAGTTCCTCTTTGTCATGGAAGCATCTTGTTTCTCCATTAAGTTCTAGTAAAAGTTTTGCAGGATACATCAATCTGAGCTGGAGATTATTTTCTTTCAGGGCTTGGAATACTTTGCTCCAAGCTCCTCTTGATCTGATGGTCTGTGTCGAGAAGTCAGCTGTGATTCTGATGGGCTTACCTTTATAGGTAATCTGTTTCTTTTCTCTGAAGGCTTTTAATATTCTCTTTTTATATTGAAATTCTGGCATCTTGATTATTATATGTCTGGATGTAGATCTCTTTTGGTATTGGGTGGCTGGAGTTCTGTATGCCTCACATAACTGAATTTCATTTTCTTTTCCCATGCTTGGGAAGTTTTCCTTAATTATGTCCCTGAATAGACTTTGTAATTTGCCTGTATGTATTTCTCCTTCTTTGTTCACATTTCTTATTCTCAAATTGTAGATCCTCTTGTCATCTTCTAGCCTTTGAATCGTTACTGCCTGTTTCCTTGTTATTTTTAAGAGATCTTTCCTTTCATGATCACACATTACAAACTTGTCTTCCGGTTTTGATAGTGTATCCTTAGTTTCTTTTAAGGAGTTTTGCCAGCTTTCAATGGAGTTTTTAATTTCTTGGTAGTCTCCTTAAATCTGCTTCATGTATTGTATATTTTCTTTATATTCTTTATCAAATGTTTCTCTCCTTTTTTGTGTTCTTCCCCTCTTCCATCTGTATCTTCCTGAGAGATGCTTCCTGAGAACATTTCTTTTATCACTCTACTCATATCTTGCTTTACCTGGTTGAATATTACAGTTTTGAGCTCCTCTACAAGGTCCCGAAGATATTGCTTAACGTCCATTGAAGCCATGTCTGATGTTGCATGTTTGCCACCCTCAGTCTCCCTTGTTTTTCCCTCTCCTGGATCAGTGCTCTCAGGGTTCTGGGCTAGGGGCCTCCTCCTGCCTCTCTCTCCTGTCATGGTCCTGGCTTCCTCCACACAGGTTGGCCACAGTTCTTGCAAAGCATGCTGGCAAGGGACCTCCGCGCTCTCCTGCCTGCTCTTGTCACTAATATGTAAGCCGGGGCTACATATGACTGCCTCTCCCCACTGGGCCAGCCAAACTTCAGGGGCCTTCACCCAGTTAGTGTATGCTAGGTGCAGTAAATCGATTTGCAATGGCTCACTGGGTCTCGGCCAGGGATGTGGCCCAGTCCAAGAAAATCCCATGAATCTGCTCTTGGGAGGGAGCAACCAACTGAAGTCACTGTCACTCCCAGTTCAGGCTCCTCCTACATGATTCCAACATGTCGCCTATTTGGTCGGGCCCTTCCCTTGGTGTGGGTCTCATTTCCAGCACTGAACGTGGATTAATGAAGGTCCCTTGTCTGACTCTGCTCTCCTTTGGGCTCACCAACCCCCAACTTCAGCACTGCTGTGGTTCCTGTGAGTGGTGGTGGGAACGAATTTGGGTGGCTCTGCCAGCCAGTGTGGATTCAAGCTGGCGCAAATACAGGCCGGGGCAAACTTGGTGGGTCGCAGTGAAAATGCTGTGTCCCGTAATTTTTAGCTATTTCAGTTGTAATCCTGATGTGTTTGATGAGATTTTTTATGTTTTAATTTCTTCCTGTTTTAAGAGGATCCATCTCCCTCTGTCTGGGTCTCTCCAGGGTGTTTTACTCTGGCAAGTGAGTTGTTTCTCCCTGGATGCTTTGTATTTTTTTTGCTCACTGATCGGCCATCTTGACTTCTTCTTTAAAAAATCTCATTTATGGTACTTCAATAACTTCATTATTTAATTTTGTCCTGTTAATTTTTCCACAACTTGCAATAAAACCATATCAAAGAAGAGTGTGTGAATCATCAAAACATATATACTTTAAAATGAATATACTAAGAATCACCTGTTTATGTTCATATTTAATTAACCCAGGGTACTCTTAACCTTGCTCCCTTTCATTAAAAAGATAGAAAAACAATATGTCAGGGTTATAGTTCAGCACCACAGAACCTGCCTGTCAAGCATGAGGTCCTGAGTTGGATAATGGTGCCAAAAATAATAAAAGAGAGAGAGAAAAGAAGGGAGAGAGGGAGAGAGAGAGAGAAAGAGAGAGAGAGAGAGAAGAAAAACCAAGTGCAAATATATTGGGTTATATGGAATATTAAATGAATTTTCAATTCAACACTTTAAACACAAAATCTTTTAATTAGGTTTCCTAAATTGATTATGTATATAAACATAATATGTTGTTAAATCTCTTATTAATAAATGGGAATGGGGATGCTTTATATAAGCACAAACACAATGAAATTTCCCTTTAAAATGATATGGGAATGAAAAATATAAATGTTAAAATGAAACAGCATATACTACACATATTCCCTTTAGGGAAATAAATAAATAATACATTATTTTTCTTCTCTCTCTAATTGATATCTCTAAAGTTTGAAAATTATGTTGAACTTTTCAAAGTACCATCCTTTATTTTTCTCGTTTTTGCCTGTTGTTTTCCCAAGATTCCCACACATCTTATTATGTCTTTCACTTTACATTTATTATATATTTTTGTTTTTATAGCATGACAAGGTCAAATATTAAATAATGAATTTTAAAATTTTTCTAAATATGGATTATTAAAATTTAAAGATATTCCTTTTCACATTATTTAGTTGAATGCAAAGCATTAATACGCTACATTTTCAGTTTTTTTTGTGTTTAAAATTCTTCCTTGTTTTCTTTAAGATCTACCTTTTTTCCTATGGGGTTTTCAGAACCATGTTGCATAGTTTTTGAAAAATTGACAATTTTCAAATATATATTTCTGTAACTGATTTCTACCTCAATACCATTTTTAAGATAATCATTGATGTATCTTTTAAAATTATTCAGATCCATTTCATATTCAATTCATCCATTTGTGTTGAATATGCTGAAATTCTGAACTCAAAAACAAGGCCTATAATGTTGTTGATATTGTTGGACAAATTTTTCTTCAAATGTTAAATAATTACTTTATACTGTTATACAGGTAGAAAATATAGTTCTATTAATTTTGTATCACATTTGTAGAATAAAGGAAAACATCCAGCTATGTCATTCATCATTATTGTTCAACTAACTCACCTGTTGATTTGTATATTAGTTGCATGACAATTTAAAATCTTTATGACTGAATTTTTAAAAAAAGAGAGCATGCATTACTGTATACAATTATTGGTACCATGTAAGATATGGAAATTATCTATCATCTACCTATCTGAAAGATGAGTACAATGAGATACATTGTGTGTATATATGAGATTAATTCAAGATAATTAACATATCTAGCATCTCACTTACTTTTTATGTGTATAATTTTAACAAGCTACTTTTATTCATTTGGAATATACAATATATTAAGTGTGCTGTGCAAAATTTCACTAAAACTTTTTCTAAATGTCTATCTGAAAATCTGTACTTTTTGACTAACATCTCATTTTTACAGTCTCATTTACATATTTGGCCTCTGGTGATTAACATACTGTTTCTATTTCTGTGAATTTTCAAGTATAAGTAAAATCATGTGGCATTGTTATAGACCTAACTTATTTCACTCACTATAATATTCTCCACCATCATTCATGTGGTAGAGAATGACAGAATTTCATTATATGCCATTACAATATTCCATTAATGCACTTATCCATTGATAAACATGTAGGTAGCTTCCAAATTATGGCTACTATGTATTTAATTTCTATATGTCTCTGAATTCTCCAATATTTTTCCTGTTATTGATGTCCATTTTCAGAACATTGTAGTTAAAAAGTGACTTGATGTCAATCCATTCTTATTAAATTTGTCCAGACTTAATTTGTGACCTAACGTGTGATCTAATCTCTTGCGAATATTCCATGTGTACTTGACAGTATGCATTCTGATGTATTAGAATAGTCTGTATCTATCTGTTAGAGGGAATTTTGGTCTTATGTGTACACTAAACCCAATGTTTACTAACTGCTTTTCTGGCTAGATGATCACTCCACTGAAGAAACTGTGTTAGTGTTATTGCATTACAGTCTTTCTCTTCTTATGTATTTTTAATATTTGCCATATGTGTCTAGATGTTTCTATTTTGGATGAATATGTATTTGCAATTTTGTATCATCTAGAATACATCACTGTACAATGACTTCTAATTCTTTTTTGGGATAGGTCCTTGATTTGTAGTTCAAGCTGGCCTTGAACTCACTAAGCAGCCGAAGTTGACCTGAAACTCAAATTGGTCCTCCTGCCTCAGTCTCCCTAGTGCCTTCAGGTCTGGCTGAATTTTATAAGTTTTAATTTAAAGGTGTTTTATTTATTTACTTTGTTTTGGAAATGGCATATTTTTATTATTCAAAGATAGGAAGCCTGGAAATTCTCGGGACAAGGTGACAGCAAGCAGGCATCATTCTAATCTTCCTCTCTTTGTTTGTAGGCAGCTGACATGCTGCTGTGTGCTCACATGACCTCTTCTTTTATCTGATTTAAGGATAAATATTCCTACTCTTTTTGGGTTTCATTTGCAAAAAAGATTTTTTTTTAATCCTTTCACTTATGGAGAATATGTATCCTTATAGGTCAAGTGACTCTCTTGTAACTAGTATATGATGGTTCTCACTTTTTCATCTATTCTGCTATTCTATGCAGTTTTTTTTAGGGTATTTTAATTTGTCTACATTTAAGGTGATTTCAATAGGTAAGGACTTCTTGGTACATTCTTAGTTTTAAATGGCTCTTTCAGGGTTTCTTTGATCCTCTCTTGATAATTTTGCACTTCAGTTTTCGACAAAAACATGTTTTGTTTATTTTCTCTGACACTTTTGTAATTACTGTAGGAGTTTTCTCTGCATGGTTACCATGGGTCTTACATTTAAAATACTGTAACTGTATTTTTAAGATTATGAAAACTTCAATCCCAGACAGAAAATCTACCTCTTTACTCCTGATCTACAATTTAAGTGTCTCAAAGTATATGTTTTATATTGTGTATCCATTAATACATTTTTGTTCTGATTATTTCAAAAACTTCTATCTTTTAGCTGTTATAATAGAGTTAATTTAAAATCTTTCTGAGTAGTCTCATGGGGAACTCCTGCTCTCTTTTTCTCCTACAAAGCAAGTTGTGGCTAAGGGAATGCCTCTCAATTCTAGATCCAACTTTCTCAATTACAGATAAACTGTCTTCTATGACATTAGAAAATAGCCTTATCTATTGCCAGTAACAGTTTTTGCTCCACACTCTATGTTTGTTATGACTGTAGCTACACCAACTTTCCTATGATTAATGTTTGTTCAGAATATATTTTAAATTCTTTTGTTTTTAATCTACATTTCCTTTACATTTAAAGGAGGATCATTTTGGAATAGTGCTTTTTCTTGTATTTTCTTTATCTAATCAATATTTCCATCTTTTAAACTGGAAATTTGCAAGTACATTTAATACACTTATTTATATAACAATTTACTTATTTTGAGTTATCTACTTCTTTGATCTCTTCTCTTATTTACTGTTTCATTTTGCATTGATTACATGTTTTAGTATTCTATTTTATTTCTATTACTTTAATAGCTATTATTTTATTCTTCATTCCCAGTCCTTAGTGATATTATTTACTTTTACATAGGTTATTAAGTACTAAAACATAAAATTGCTATATATTTTAACAATTTAAATATGAGAAAATACTTTAAAATATTTACCATATTTCTTGCCATTTTAGGTAATCTTTACTAAATTTTACATTTGAAATTTTACATATGATAACACTTTCCTTCTTCCTAAAGATCTTACCTGCAGACATCTTATAGTGTGGGTCTCCTGGTCACAGAACTCTAAATCTATTGTCCTAAAAATATCAACTTCTTAATTTTTCAATAAATTTCCACTCAATGTACAGTGATTGCTTTTAAAATTAGAGTTTTTTTGCTATGCATATTTTGTTAATGTTATTTTATTTTTTCTAGTTTACATGGTTTCCTAAAAGAATTCTAATACCTTTCTGTGAACACAGTATGTGTCCCACCCACTGGTTGCTTTTAAAGGTTTAACGTATCTTTATCACACATTTTTGGTCGTTTGAATTTCATGTGACATTGTGGTTTATACTGTCATTTAGTATTCTTAAGTTTTTTCATATATAATTTCATAATTTTTATCAAACTTGGAAAATCTTCAAATATCATTTTTACATCCTCTCTCCTAATGTTCAGTTTCCAGGTAGATGAGATCATTTGATCCTGTTTGCCAATTCACTAAGTATTTATTCCTTCTTTTGATTATTTTTCTGTTTAGTTTACCTTTATTAGCTTTCAGTCCTATATGATCAAATATTTTTCTTTTTGTAGTTTCTAAACCATTGTTAATTCAACACAGTAATGTTTATATACCATATAATGTTTCCACTTTTTAAAGTTGTAATTAGTTATTATTGCAACATATTTTATTTTGTTGGTTAATATGCCTGTTTCATTATATATTTGAGAATATAACATTTGAAATGTCTAGGTTAAAGGTCTTATCTGCAAAACGCACTGTCTCTGTCATTTCTGGATCTATTTCTTCTTTTTTATATTGTTTCTGTTTATAAGTCACATTTTTTCTTTACTTACCTAGTAATTATTTCCTTGAATCATCGACACTTTATGTTTGTGAGGGCCAGAATATCTTGCACTCATTCATTTAAGTGTATCAAAATTTGTTGGGACTGTAAGTTACATAGAAAGAAACTGAATTTTATAAGGTTTACTTTAAGCTTTATCAGTGAAAACATAGAATAATTGATGATATAGAGATATAAAGTGTATTTTTTTTTGTACCGTGGATCGAACTACTCATGACCTCACGTTTTCCAGGCAGGCGCTTAAGCCACTAGGCTAAATCCCCAGCCCAGAGCGTATTCTTTTAAATATGGTCTACTCGTGTTTTTTTTTTTCAGTCTTTCTTTCTATTGCATGCATGTAATACATATTGATTATATTCCTCATCGGGAGTTTATACATGCACATGATACATCTTTATTAATTTTATTTTATCTCTATTTCTTCTCTTTCCTTTTCCCTCCCTCCATCTTTTGGTTCCTTTACATTTTGTAAAAGATCTATCTCTCCTTTTCTGGTTAACTTTTATTTTGCTTTTTATAATTTTGGTTTCTCATATAAGATAAATCATGTTCTATTTAATCTTGTGAAGAGAAAAATAAATATTTCATTTAAATTTTCATTCAGCTATCATTCTATCTTAAGGATTTAGCAGTGCATCTAAATGTTAACTATCATTCTCTAAATAGACACTGAATTTTTCATGCATTTCATTTCCACTGAATCTCTTATGCATTTACTCTGATTTGTTGTCCACTGAATCTCTTAAGCATTTAAACTGAAGTTTGAATAGTTCCTAGATGCTACTGAGTTTGGTTAATAGTTAATCCTCTACCCCCCCTTTGTATATTTCTCTTTGGAAATTAGTATTTCCCTAGCCTCATACAGTTTTTCAAAAATATCTATAATATGGATTTCAATCAAATACCTATTGCAGTTTATTAGTACACTGATTTGTTGAGTCTTTTCTCTTTGCTTCTCCTCTATCTCTGAAATATTTCCCTGAAGCTCCTAGGTACTGTGGACTCTTCAAGCACAGGTTGTTATGTCTTCTGTGCTGCAAGACCTCGGAAAGTGTTGTGTTTAGATTTTCGCAATCCATTTGTGGTGTGATTAGCTCTAGGTTGAAAGCCAAGATGATGATAGTTTTCAATTTGAATTATTATTTTCTTAGGTACCAACTCTTATAATGTTTGTTTATCACTGCCAGTTTTTCAATGTTTTATGTGCTTTGCTTGTTTCTTAAGTTAATAAAAATGCAAAGATAACACATATACCTCCTCATAGCTAAAAGTAGACAGTATTTTCTACTTTATACTCATTGTGTTTTCTAGAGTTATGATATTTTTATTCTTAAATTTTTTGCACCATAATGGAAATTTTTTTGAAAAAAATTTATTTGAAGAGAAAAAAAAAAGCAAAACAGAAAAAAGGGTAGAAATAATATAGAATTTCAAAAAAAATAAACAGTAAAAAATCACTAGTTGATTAATTACATGTTGTCTTCCTAGACATAGTTGCTCAAGTTATAAAATTAAAGCATACAAAGTGGACATTCAAACAGTGAGTCTGCAAACAGTTCTGTTTAACAATCCAACAAAAACTCAGCAAGATGTTTATCAATCCTACACACTTAAACATGCATGCAGTTGTATCCTTTAGAGCACTTTCTTTTTCTCCTTTTGCTTTGTAAGTCCATTATCTGTTTAGTTATATCATGTTTCAGCTTGCTCATTACCTTACTGATCGGTTTTGTTGTTGTCATTTACTTTTTAATCACTTTATATAATTCTGTTGTTTTGTTTTTGAGTTTTTCCTCATCCATTCCCCATGGATCAGCTTTGGGGGAGTTGGGAGTTTTGGCAGGTATTTTGTTAATTTGTTATCTGTTTTAAAAAATTATTATTATTATTTTATTTTGAAGGTAGTAAAATACAGCAGAACAAGACAGAGCAAAGCCAATTGAGACAGTGTAGTGCAATTGGTACAGAACTTCATAGTAGGTCACCAGGATAACAGGAATAGGTACAATAGTATATCTCGTTTTCTTCACAATAGTTATTCTTTCAATCAGGTACAGCAAAATGGAAGGAAATACCGAACTTATAAAAACAGAATATTGAATAGAACAATATCATTAATAAGAAGAGAGAAAAACAGTGTTAAATCATTTGTCCTCAAAGAGATGGTAGAGGAACTCCCCCTTATTTGCTACACTGCATACATTCATTCTCCCAAGAGATACTCAGAACTCTGGCTCCCACTTACAAATGGGGGTGGGGAGGTGGATGTTTGATACATAGCCTGCGCACTGGAAGGCTCACAGCTGCTTACGAGAGCAGTGAGCTGGCTGCTTGCTTTCCCAGCATCCCAAGTTCCAACCTCTTAAATGTTTTTTAAAAATAAAACAACAATAAAAAATGAAAATGATGATACAGAGTTTCAGTACAGGAAATTAACAGTGGTTAATATATTACATGTTGTTACCTTCAAAGTAGCTGTTCAGATTACAAAATTTAGGCATGAAAAAATGATCAAACAATCAAACAATGAAAACCTAAACTCTTCTTTTTGATGAACTAACATCAATTAGTAGTATAGTTATCTATCTTGCATATATATATATATATATATATATATATATATATATATGTTTAAGCTTTAATTGTACACATTTTATTTCCTTGGTTGCAGAAGTGCATATTTTTTTTTACTTCTGAGTTGCCAATGTACTGGTTGTAAACTATTACAGGAAGGAAAACTGCAACTACTGTAATTGGTTCCAAGAATTAAGCCATAAGAAAAGAATGGGATTAAACTCAGAATGCACATAGTCTTTCCCAAGTGTTCTTACAAGGATTTATTAACCCAAAATTCACCCATCTTGCTCAGTGAAGCTGAGATAGAATATACTGAAAAGTGGGCAGGAATGCCTAATTAGGAAGTGGCAGTTAACATTTAGATGCACTGTTAAATTCTTGGGACAGAATGATAGTTGACTGAAAATTTAAATATAAGAATTAAGTTTCGATTCATGTGCCCTGACTACAATGAATGTCAGTTTAGTTCTTTTCTATTATAGGTACAAAATAATCACAAGAGATTGATAAGAACTGAATGATTAACATGGAAAAGTACAGAAATCCATACTTTGCCATAGTAACCATAATAGTTTCTTTTAAATGAAATTTACTCCAAACTTCAGTTTGCATTGAATGTATCTTATGTACACATATAAAAACTCTACAGTGAAAGTAATTATTATATACTGCAAATGCATACTTATAAGAAAAAAAAGAAAATTTTCTTAAAAAGAAAAAGAATCCCTATATTTGATTGCTTCACAAAATACTGTCTTTGGTTGATCTTATGTGGTAGGGTCAGAAATAATTTCTCACAATGGGGTTTATTCTCAAATTAAAAATTACCATAGAAAAACAAATGGAGTTGACTAAAGAAGTCATATGGACAAACAACTGAGAAAAGTAAATCAGGAGTGCTAATGAAGCAAAAGAGTTACATAAAAATCACACTGACTGGTTCAGATGACTTATGATGCAAGATAAAGAGAGATACTCAGACAGACAGGACATGGATAAGGACTTTTGAATAAACCATATACTGAAGAAGAAAATCAAAATATAGCTACCTGCAATTAAACAAGTTCAGATATATTCAGGCATTTTTTTACCATTTTATAGTATATATTTTTCAAAATGGTATGAGGAGATTTTTATAAGAACATCAGGTCTTAAATATTTGTCATCATACAAAATTCCATGTGAAATTCTCAATTGGCAATTGTCCATTTTTGCTTGTTTCCTTCCTTTTTTAGTTGGGGGTTAATCTGAATCACTGATAATATGACTTTTAAAGTAATTTATTGCTTCCTGTATATTAGTTCTCAAAGCAAAGAAACAAAGCACTTTTATAATTTTGATAACTATCACTAACAAGTCTGAAATAACAAAATTCCAAATTACATGATCTAAATTATTTATTTAATTGTTTCCTTCATATTTTTTTCAAATGCTATGTTAAAATATGTTCAGAATCTCAGATTCTGAACATAATTTATATGCAAAACCTATTTGCAAGCCAGAAATTAATACTTTCATCAAATGTTGAGGTTTTAAAGTTGTCTTAATATGCCTTAAATATATATACAAATTTTAATTTTAAAATATCAAAAAATCACTATGTTTATGGAATATTAAATCATAGTTTTTGTAACTAAGATGTAGAATAATGTTTATTTGGCTTTAAGGAGGAAGGTAAATAGTTGGGATTTAATTTCACCTCAGAAAGAATGGCTATCATCAAGAAATTGAGCAATAACAAATGCTGACAGGGCTGTGGGGAAAAAGGAACCCTTCTTCCTTGTTGATGGAAATGTAGACTGATACTTGTATACTGGTACAAGTACTGTGGCAGTCAGTGTGGAGAGTCCTCAGAATACCAGGATTGGAGCTTCTATTCAATACAGCTATTCTTCTTTTGGGTATTTTTCCAGAAGAATTGAAAACATCATCCTGCAGTAATGCATGTAAACCCTTGTCAATAGCAGCACAATTTATAATAGCTAAATTGTGGGAACAACCCAAATGGCCATCAGCTGTGGAATGGAAAAAAAGAAGATGTGGCATATTTTACTCAGCTATAGAGAAAGATAAACTTGAGGCTTTTAGAGGCAAATGGATGCAACTTGAGACTATACTTGTAATTTAAATAAATCAGAGTCATATATGTAAATATCATACTATCTCCCTAGTGTAAAAAACTGAGAGATTAAATAAGATCCAAGATATACAATAGATACTGTGAAAGTTAAAGGAAAAGAAACTATTCAAAATGGGAGAACAACTGGGATAGGAGAAAGGAGAAAAGAAATAAGGGAGAAGTTTATGCCTCTCTCTCTCTCTCTCTCTCTCTCTATATATATATATATATATAAAATAAACTATAATACTAATCTGTGTTACTTCTTCAAAAAGAATAGTTTATGATTTCATTGTTCCATTGTCTGATTAACTTTTATGCCTATATTGTATAATATAAATAACTACTTTGAAAATAACAATGCACAATGTATTGACTAGTGTAATCTACTTCTGTTTTGAAATTCTATATCACTTTTATTTTTTAAATAAAAAGATACAATTATTCATTTTCTCTATAGAAAATTATGCATCTGTTCTAATTCTTGACAACCCAAAAATAATATGAAATTTATTTCAAATATCTCTGGATATGCATTAGAAATACCATTCATTGCATTTTCTGTGAAAGATTAAATTCCATTATTACCATTGAGTAGTCTATTTCCTTTTTCAGTTCTCACATTTTTAACTGCTTCTTCTGGTGACTTTATAATTGCTATTAAAAATATCTTCTTTCTTCCTAGTTTCTTATTTATGATATCAGTGGAACTGGGCATCAAATGACCAGACTGTATGTTAAAGTCCCCATGTCTCTAAATCAGAAAAAAAATATATTCTGCACTAGATTTTTTGCCAAATATTTTAGCAGCTGAAATTTTAACCATATTTCTTGGATTATGTACATATATGTTAGGGCTAACATCATATTTAAAATTTTTAAAAACATACAAAATATTCTGATAAATGTGTTTAATTGACAGTTTTATTTAAATCAAAGCAAGTGTGGTTTACTTTAGGATATTTAAATTGTAAGAGTCAATTGTTAAACTTTAAAGGAGGGAGGAAAGAAGTGTAATCGTAATTTGTTCCCACTAGAAGACAAAATTATCCTTCAAGGTTGAATGGATATAATTGGCTATCATATAACTCTCATGACAAATAATACCTTCAGGCAGTGTGACTATAATAATTGTTCAATTACATACTTTTAGTTTTCAAATGACCAAACCCATTATTATGCATCACATTAATAGATATACAGGCGTATTTTAAACACATGGCTTAAATGTTTTTCTTTGGAGGATGAATTTGGGTTTAGAATTAAGTTGTATTCTAATTACCTGTAATTTTTAGTAATTATAATTTAATTCTCTCTAATCTAATAATGATGATTGCTCTCTAATCAAATAATTTTACAAAATGCAAACTCAATCACCCAATCAAGCTATAAGTTTGATTCTTTTTTAATTTTATAAAATCAGTAAAAATTATTTTTATAATGAGTTGAGTATTATAATAAAATATCTAGGATTTAAAATATGTTGATTATATCTAGGGTACTCAGTTCACAAGAATGCAAATGACTTGAGAAATAATGATTTGATGAAGTCAATATATTTGCCACATGTATTTTCATTTGTAAATAAGTGTTCCAATCTATAAATCTATCCTTACTACTGTTACACTGTTTAAATTCTTATTTAATTAATATACATTATATTATACTGTATACAGTAATATGTGTATAAAGTATATAATACAGTATAATAAATGTAAACAGTTTTTTATATATATATAATATTATGTACATGTGTTATAGTATTAGGAAACATAAAGTTAATTCACCTGTACTAATACTTTTCAATTATTTGAAAATCTTGAAAACATGACACCTCATTCCCATAGGAATACTATCCCTGAATATTGCAAGAGTTTAGCCTCTTTGTAGCCAGTGAAAACAGTGAGTCTAATTGTGGCATTTTGAATTCAAATAAGAGTTGATCTGTCATAGTTATGATTACAAGATTGGGATCCATAAGATTTACTTCTATAATAAAAAATTAAAATTGGGAGTTTACTATTCATGAAAAGTATAAAAGCCAGTGAGTTAAAAAGAATAGAAACACTGTGTATTACAGAATTGTGTATCAGAATCACAATGAGCTAAAACAAAATCAGAATTTAGAGATATGAACAATAATATAACCAAGTTGTTTCTTGGTAAGAGGAAGGCATTATATCTGAGGCTTTCAAGCCATTCAAACTAAGATCTTGCTTTGTTGGTTTGTTACAAAGTGAAATTTCCTTGTTATCTGAAAAAATCTATTTAATAGCTCTTTTGATGAACATATTTTAAAAAGGTCTCAGTTGAAATGTCAACAAAAAAAACCCTAATAAAATATTATTGAATTATTATTTTACAATTCATGTCACCATGTTTTTCACTTGACAAAATTTTCCTCTACATTTGTGTTGCTTGTAAATAGATAAATGCCATAATTTATTATTCAAACTAAAACATTAGATGTTATAGTGTTAAAAGTATTTTTGCATTCACTATCTCATTTGAGTTACCTTACCTTCATGTTCAGTAGGATGTAAAACTCTGTAATCCAGTTAGTTTTATGAAGCTAGTTTGGTTCACTAGAAGCATGCTTCAGAATCTCAAATAAAAACACTTCAGTTTTAAATAGGTCACACCCATGACTTATTTGGAAAGAACTTTTATGGATGAATTAAAACACAGATGGAGGCCCAGGCATTCTCCAACCACAAAGAAAAAAATTATGTGAAGTGATAGATACTGATTTAATTATTACACAATGGGGGTTGGAGTTTTAGCTCAGCTGCATAAGTGCCTGCCTTGGCAAGCACGTGGTCGTGAGTTCAATCCCTGGTACCGATAAAAAAAAAAAAATATATATATATATCGGTACCAGGGATTGAATTGCTTGGTTTCTTGATTAGCCACTTTGGCCCGTTTTCCTTTTGTTCCCCATTTCTCTTTTGCTTGCACTTTTTTGTTCAAAGATTTATCCTTCCTGCTGCCTTTCTTGGCTTTGTTTCCACTTTTGCAGGAGCAGGTTTAGCCAACAGCCTAGGAGATCTCCTTTTGGGCTCCTTGCAGCCCATCTCGTCGAGCTGACCTGCAGTTAAATATATAGGCACAGTGCTCCCCGGATCCTCGATCTCACAGTAATATATTTATTTTAAAAGAGAGGAAAGTAGACTCTCAAAATAAGAAATAGTATCTCCTATATTGTCTACATTCAAATTAAGAATTTGATTTTATTCAAAATAGATTCCCATTGTCTAACGTTAGATAAATGAATATTTCCACAATACTTTCTCTGAATCGCATATACGTATAATATGAGCTGCATTATGTACTAAATGGATTGAGTTTGAGTAATATTGAAGTAAAAAGTATACTATTAAACATGTTAAAATGAGTGGAATGTGTCAAAATTCATCAAGGTGAAGACAATGTGAAGAACAAAATACAGTATTTAATGAGAAAACAAATTGCATAAAGATATGATTTAACATCATTAATGTGTATTATTTGTGTATAGAAAATATATTATAAATAAAATACTCACAATGTGGCAATCTTTTAAGGAATTTGGTAGGCGAATTGTACTCAGGAAAACAAATGGTTTTAAACATAAAATACATAACATAAAACTTCAAATATTTTCACTAAAATGGAATAATGTGTTTATTTCCACATGATATTATAATTGTATATTGAAATTTTAATGTATCATTTTCTTAAGTTTTCAGTGAATAAAGAAAAATATGAGATCTAGGCTAAATGATTATATTATATAAATTTAGGACTATGGAACTTTAAACACAGTAATTATAAACAGACAAAATTGCAGAAATTTCTTCCATCTTCATTTTTCATATTGTATTATTCCATGTACTAGATGTCATTATCCTTTTTATATACCATTGTCATCATTTCACAAAATAGCAGTGAAGAAATATAAGTGATTTTGTGTCATTAACTAAGGGTAATTATTTGAGCCATATTAAAAAAATTTTTTCATGTATTGTTTGTGATTTCTTGAGAATACAAGTTTAATTTTACTCATTTTTATTCTGGTCTGATTATTCTCAGACTATAAAGACTAGCCTTGAAGAAATGCATAGAATTGTAGGGATTGTTAAACAAAAGAGGGAATCATTTTGGAAATTTCAGTTAGTTTGTATTAGGTAAGCACATAACTTTTAAATTTCTCAAAGATGAAACTATTGTATGTAATACAGTAAAGCCTTTCTTTTAAGTATAAAATTAGAGTGGATCTTGCTTAAAATGCAAGATTTGCAATCTATGTTAAAGAAAGGTGGTATTGTAATAATTTACCAACCTTTAAAAAATCAATAGTCATTTCTAGTCTATCCAGCTCTTCCAAACTTTGCATTTTTGACATTTTTGCAAAATTATCTTCTAGCATCTCTGTAGTAATTCGCATTGATTGCAATGCACTCGATCAGAGACAAAGCAATAAACTGCAGGCTCTGATGTTGCTAAAGTCAGCAAGTAAGGCAGTTATGGTTTCATTTTCTATTTTTGCTTTTTTAGTCCTTGCGTACAAAAGTTTAGCAACAGCAAACTTTTGTGCTGTTGAACTTAGAAATCATCTTCACACCAGGCTCGGCTAAATCATCTAAGCTAACTTCATTATCCCAAATGTTAATAATTGCATTTCAATAATGACTTTCATTAAAGTACCTCCAGGAGCTTAACACACATCAATTAAGGTACAGCACGCCCCTGTGAAGCAGGTCAGGATTATTATATCCTCTGAGACACAATGAGGTTACTGACTGAAGGTCATGGACCAAATTAACAGCCAAGTAAGTAGTAAATGACCCACAGTTCAATCTAAGCTCTTGTTTTCTATTTTAATATTACATTCATTTTTCTGAATGATATCTGAATTTTATTTTCCATTAATTATAAATGAAGTGTAAGTTTAATACTTAAATACTATAAATTTAAAGCTTATATCTTTGCTTAACTTAGCTAAATCTTATCTAACAAGTTGGATCAGTGAATTTCAAAAATTTTAAACATTGCTTGGGTGTTATATTTCCTGTTCATGAAAATGATTTCAAGCTATTTGGATTTTAGACATTAATACAGACACTTATCTTTAAGTATAATTTTCTCATAAATTTACCAAGTAAAATTGTATTTATCTTACAGTTGATTTCTTCCTTTTACTACTTGTTTACTTATAGATGCCAAGTAAGCAATCATGACTACACATTCTAAATAGCTAATCACTGTTCTACACTGGCAGGAGCTAAAATAAGTAGTTGATAAAGAAATAATTGCTCCTTGATGGAATGTTTAACACGATTTGAAAATATCTCTCTTTGACAGGCATTCTGTTATGGAGTACTACAACACTGGCTGTGGAGATAAACTCTGCTGCAAAAACCTGAAATAGGAAAATTAAAAGATGGCTAGTTTGCAGAAATACTCATGTATAGTCAGGCTTAGGAGTTGTGAATATAAAGTGATTAAATTCGAAGGAAATACGATAAAATATTATAAAACCAAGAAGTACATGCTAAAACAAGATTACGACACACCTTGAATCTTTAAAGAGTTATCGTAGAATCATTGTACTTAACAGGAAATGATAATATGAAGAAATGATATGTATGTTATATAACATTAACTATTAGATGCTACAGTACAAACTATAATTTTAGAAAACACACTGTATATTTTGAACATATGTTATATTGAGTTACTTATGAAATTTTTATCCTAAAAATTACACATTGAGCATTCTGTGTCTATGATGATTATCCATGTCAGTCACTTAACTGATATGAATGAATCACTTGGTCGCTGACTATGCTGAGGCAAAGATGCATCATTTGCCTGAAAACTGTAACAGTGTTTCATCACTAATCCCTCAATATCTACATCATATTTCTGCTGGAAAAGTTCTGTATGTTTATAGGTCAAATATCAGGAAGACACCTATGATTAAACAGACTCGTAAAACTTTACATGTTTTCAGTTTAAACCTATACTTAGATAATGTAGAATATTCTGAATTATTTAACATTCTTTCCTTGAAGATTTTTAGTCATATTGATATTTGGCTATGTTTTCAACATTTTTTTAAAGATAAAGTCTCACTATGTAGTTCTGGATATCAGTAAATTCACTATGTAGCCCTGGCTAATCTTAAACTCACAGTGATCCTACTCTCTCAACTTCCTGAGTTCTGAGATTACAGCTGTGCACTACCATGCCTGGCCTGTTCCTGTAAATTCATAAAAAAAATCAATCATTAAATAAAATTGAAAACTTTTACCATGAAACTTAAAGGGACAAAACATAGCATTTATAGGAGACTATGTAAAATAGAACTTTAACAATAAAGTGATTTGGTTCCTTAAAGCCACTTTTATACAAGATACTTGCTCTAGCACACAGTGAAAGGTTAATTGTCTTAGAGGACTCCTTACACATGGGCAAACGTATAAGGAGAATGTGACAGACTCTGACATATAATTTTTTTTACAGTCAACATCATATACCTGACAATAACCATGACCATTGTTTTCCAACTGCATATTAGTTTGCTAACTGTGGATAAGTCACATTTTCTACTAAATATGTATCTTGTTGTATTTCAGGTGGAAGTTATGACTCATATTTTAGGCCCAGAAAATACAGATATACTATAGAAGTAACTGTAAACATAAAATTATAAAATCAAATTTACTTTTTCCTTTTGAACTTTGTTTTGTTCAAAAAGAACTATCATTTAAAAACAGTGATAGGGCTGGGGATATAGCTCAGTACAATAAATGCCTGCCTAGGAAGTGCGAGATTGTTTGATCACTGACACCAAAATAAATAAATAAATAAATAAATAAAAACAGTGATGATGTGATATGGTGTTTTAAAACTGTTTAGTCCATTGAATGGCACGTGTAAATAAAAATAAACTACATACACACCAGAAGGTAAAGCAATACTCAGGAGCAAACTTATTTATAGTATGAAGACCATTCCGTTTTATAGTATGTGTCAAACTGTGAATAAACTAGTATAGGATAAGAAAAGGATATAGTTGGGGAAGCACTGAGTAATGTTAATTTTGAATGAGCAATTTGGAAATGTGTTTCTATCTAGTATTGAGATAGTTATTTCTAAAAGGCCAAATAATGCAAATAAAATTATCATGATGAGATGCTTATTAGTGGAGTAAAATGCTAATTGGATTTCCTGAATCTCTGATAAGAACTAACAAAATTGTGCCTTCTTTTCTGGCCATCACTTGAAGATAAGCTGAGGTAACAGAAAGGGCACTGAAATCTTAGATTAGAAAAATAAAAATTAACTTGGTTTTTTCTTTCTAGCACCATTAAAGCATGCACTAAACAAGAGAGAAAAAAATATGGTTTGGATTTTTTTCTGATGAACTCCATGAAAGCATCCATTTAGAGAGATAGAGAGAGAAAGACAAGGAGAGAAAGAAAGAGAGAGAGAGAGATGAATGTGCATTTCACATTCTGAAGTCATTGGGAATATATCAATCAAATTTTCAATCTTCATTTTATGGATATAAACATTCAATACATGCACTTAAAAGTTAAAATGTAAAACAAACACGAATTTTCTTCCATTACTTCTTAGAAGAAGTTTTTCTGAGTCCTCTGTCATAGACATATTTTGAAACATTTGAGACTTAATTGAATTATTTCTTTTTTTCTCACATCAACCACTTTAATCACACTATACCCCAACCATTAGGGAAGCAAGAGAATAGGAAAGTGCAAATTTAATGATTACAAATGAAGTAGTAAATTGTACAGAAGAATTAAATTTTTTTTCTAGAAAATAGTATAAATATGCCAGCATAACTAAGAAAAAGATACATTTCAAATTTTATTTATTTATTTAAAAGTAAAAACAGAGGGCAAAATATACTAGGATTAATTACCTATGACCATCTAACCACAACTGAAGCCATCTTGCTGTCTACAAATCTCTAATCACAAAAATCATACGTTTTAAATTCTTGCCGCCATGATTTAAAAAATTAACCAATCAGACAGAGAAAAGTCAGCATCTCATATCATAGTGTTATACTCCTGTTATTTCATCATTTTTGGAGACTGAGGCAGGCATATCACAAGGTTGAACTCAGTGGGGGCAGCACTATGCCTTAGTGAAGCACTGACTCAAAATTAATAATAACAATAATAATTATCATTATAACAAAAAGGACTGAGGATGTAGTTCAGTTCAAACACCCTGGATTCAATTCCCAATACAAAAAAAGTGTTCAGTTTAAAACAGCTCTCTTTGATCTTAATAAATTGGTAATGCATATAGGCAACCACACCCAAAAACATCTCACAATACTTCCAATACTTCATCTTTTATACTATAAATTATGCTTCAATTTACATAGGTCAAGCTTCTTACTAGTTTGTTAGAATTCTCCTACATAATGCCTTGTAATTTTGTATGGTAATAAGCTTTCAAACTTTCCCTAGTATGTTTTTGTACTTAATCTGCTTTAAATTTATCTTCCTACATATTTATTTACCTTCCATTGGTCTGTCCTATGCTTCAGTGTTAGAGAAGCAGCTAAAAATAAACACAAGGAACAATGAACAAATATGTCATTTTAAGTTTTCAGTTCATCCAGAAGAAAAACATACAAATGAAGTAATATCATGGCAGGGTTTATTTATGAAGAAGATACCTGGTTTCAAAAATAGAGAAAAATAGGGACCAGAAACTATTGGTAAAAAAGTAATGGATGCTATGTTTTTAATTTATTTATTAGTACATACTTATTATACATATTGAATATATTTATAATGTTGTGAAGAGATATAGATATAGGCATAGATAATATAGATGTAGATATAGACATAGATATAGATAGATCATCTTGGTCATTTTTATTTTTCTTTTCCTTCAACTTTCATTCATATACCTTCTCTTCATATAGCTGTAAAACTTTCCTCACTTCTGAAAAACCAATGTAACTTTTCCTTATCATCAATCTGTATTTTGTTCTTCAAATTATTTTACTTTTTATTATTTTTTGCAAGTGGGAAATTACTGTATATTTTTCCATATATTTTCTTGTTTAGTTTATTAGTACATGTGTGTACTACACGATATTTACATTGCTTCTGAGAAACTGATGATACACATGACACATCCCAATTCCTTTCTTTATCCTCTTTTCCTTCACTCTTTCCTCCCACTACCCATCTCTTGATCCTCTTCCATTTTTCTTACATGTTTCTGGAAGATCTAGCTCCTCACTTCCTATTATCTATGTTTTATTTTGCTCTTTATTTTATTATGGGTTTCTCATGTAAGACAGACCTGTGCTACTTATACTTGTGTATCTGATTTATTTCACTTAAAACATGGTTTCAAGATTCATCAATTGTCCTACAAATTATACGAGATTTTCTTTCTTTATGGCAGCATAGTACTCCATAATGTGTACTACATGGGAAATACCACAAAAAATACCACATTTTCTTCGTCCACACATGAGTTGATGGGCTTATGGGCTGATTCCAAGATGTAACTTTTACAAACTGCACTGCTTTAAACATATGCATGCATATATCTTTGTAATATAATGACTCCAATACTTTGACACTTTGACAGAGATACCTAGAAAGATAATAGCTGGATCAAATGGAATTTTTAGTTTTACAATTTTGTAGAATCCTCATGTTGATCTCCCTAATTGATTTCCTGGTTTATATTCCCACTAACAGTGTGGAAGAGTAATATTTTTACCAGCTGTCCCTCTAGAATTCCTTTTTTTTCCCTTTGGATTTCTTAATGATCACTATTCTTTCTAGGGTAAAATAAAATTTCAATGTGGTTTTAATTTACATTTCTCTTATTTGCATTTCTCAAAAAAGAGGTCTTTGGTGAAGTATCCTTTCATTATGTTTGCTCATTTTTTGACTGGTCCTGGAGAAAATCTCATTTTTTTTGAGTTCTTTATATATTTCAGACGTAAGTCCTCTGTGTGAGGAATCACTGTTGATAATTTTTCCCATTGTCTAATTTGTCTTTAAACTTTGAGAATTATTTGGATACATAAAAGCTTTTTAAATTTAATATCATCCATTTATTGATTCTCTAGAATATTTCTTGTGCAACTAATGTTTTGTTCAGAAAGTCTTTTTGCATATGTCTATGACTTAGAGATTTATGTATCTTGTCTTCTAGTAGGTGAAACATTTCTGGTAAAAAATTTAATTCTTTGATTAATTTTGATTGTACTTTAGCAGATGGTGAGAGATATGGGGCTGGATTCAATATTCTGCAGATGGATAGACAGATTTCCCAACACTCTTTGTGTCTTTCTCCAGTGTGTGTTTTTTACCCCTTTGTCAAAGATCACATAGTTGAATGTACTTAGAGTTGTTTTTGAACCCTCGGTTCTTTCCCCCTGATTGCCCTCTTTTTGTGTGTGTACAGTACATTTTTTTTTAAATCCCAGTAGCATCATAGTACAACCTCAAATCTGGCATTGTGATAACTCCTGTTTTTCTCTTTTTATCCATGATAGGTTTTGCAATTCTGTCTCTTCTGGCTCAATATGAATTTTAGGGGTATTTTCTCCAATTCTGTGAAGAATGTTTTTTGGAATTTTGATTGAGATTTCATTAAATCTGTATCTCAATTTTGGATATAAGAACAATTTTAATATATTTGTATTCCCTCAAGGAAGAGGGGATATATTTCCATGTCCTGATGTCCACTTTAATTTCTTTTTTCAGAGCGCTGTGGTTTTCATTGTAAAATTTCATAAAACTTCACTTCATTGGTTATGTTGATTCCTAAGTATTTTTCATGCTATTGTGAAAGATAATTTTTCCTCATTTCTTTCTCAATGAGTTTATTATTAGTGTAGAGTAACACTATTTATTGTTTTCGTTTAAGAGCCAAAGAGACACAGAAGAGTAAAACAAAAAGCAAGAGACAAACAAACAACAACAAACCCAATACAATAATAGCATAAGTTTATAAAACAAGATGATAGGAATTTGACAATGGTTGTAGTATTGCATATTGTTACCTCCAAAAGGGTTGCTTAGAATAACAGATAAACATATGTAAAATTGATCTGATCATACGAATATTAACTCTTCTTTTCCAATAGCTAATGCCATTAGTAGTATAGTCACTTTAGCTGTCATATGTAAATACATATATACAAATATGTCTTTTTCTTTTTCCTTCATTGTTTCCTCTGTCCCTCTGTCTCAATTATTTTTCCTCTTTGAGCAGTTACTTTTCTTTATACAGTATTCATGGTAGACTTTGGATCATATATATTTTTTTCAGTTTCTTAAACTATGGAAACAATATGGCATTTACACATATGAGTTTGATTTATTTTACTTATGATTATGGTCTCAAGTTGCATCCCTTTACATATAAAAGACTCAATACAGTTTTTCTTTATACTTGAGTAGTACTCCATTGTATAAAAATACCACATCTTTTTTACCATTCCTTGATTGATGGACACTTGGGTTGTTTCCAAGACTTGGCTATTACAAATTGTGCTACTATACACATGGGTGTAAATATATCACTGTGGTATGATGCTTTCAGTTCTTCTGGGAAAAAGGACAGAAGTGGGATAGCTGGGTCAAATGAAATATTTAGTCCTAGCTTTTTGAGCAATTTCCACACTGAGTTCCACGGTGATTGTACCAGCTTATACTCTCACCAACAATAGAGAATAGTTTCTGTTCCCCCACTGCCCCTCCAGCATTTGTTTTTGATTGATTACTTGATCTTGGAAATTATTTCTTGGGTGAGATGGAATCTCAGTGTTGTTTTAATTTACTTTTCCCAAATGAAAATTGATGTTGGACATTTTTTCATATATTAATTTGACCTTTGTGTTTCTTCAAATGAGAAGAATGTATTCATCTCAGATGCCTGTTTTTGTATTGAGTCCTTGAATTGGTGGGGCCTGATTTCTTTTCATTCTTTATGGGTTCTAGATAGAATTCCTTTGTCAGAGGGACAGTTGACTAAGATATTTTCCCAGTTTGTGGGTTTTTGGGTTTTCTTTACACTCTGTTGGAGATTTCTTTTGGCATACGAAACCTATTAACAACATGAGATACCAGTTGTTGAATCAGGGATGTATTTTCTATGCAGTTTGATTTTTGTTCAAGAACTCTCTGCCTACTCCTATATTGTCAAGTATTCTAGCAACTTTGTCTTCCAGAAGACTTAGTGTTTCTGCTTTAATATTTAAATCTTTGGTTAATCTTGACTATAGTTTAGTATATGGTGATAGACGTGGATCTAGCTTTAGTTTTTGGAGTATGGAAAGCCAGTTTTTCCAGCACCACTTATTAAGGAAGCTATATTTCTTCAAGTGTACATGTTTTGGCCCTTTTGTCAAAAATGAGGTGCCTGAGTGTGTTTTTACTTGTGAAGGCATCTATTCCATTGATCTTTAGATCTGTTTTTATTCCAGTACCATGCTGATTTTATCAAAATAGCTCTTTAGTATTTCAAGTTGGGGATTGTGATGCCTCCTGTCTTGCCTTTGTTGCCTAGAATTGCCTTTGCTATTCTAGAGCTCTTCTTGTTCCATACGAATTTTAGGGGTGATTTTTCTAGATCTGTGAGGTATGTGAATGGTATTTTGATTGGAATAGCATTAAATCTGTAAAACAGTTTTGGAAGAATGATCATTTTCACAATATTTATTTTACTATCCATGAATAGGAAATGTCTTTCTATTTTCTGAAATCCTCTTCAATTTCTTTTTCCAGAATAATGTAAATTTCAATGTATAGACTTTTTACTTCCTTTGTTGGATTGATTACTAAGTATTTCATTTTTTTGAATGCTATAGTGAATGGTGTGGTTTCCTTTATTTCTACCTCGGTGAATTTATTGTTTGTGTACATGATTGCTATTGATTTTTGAATGTTGACTTTGTATCCAGCTACATTACTAAATTAGGTTATTATATCTAGAAGTCTTTCTATGGAGTTTTGGAAGTCTTCTATGTAGAGTATCATACCATCTTCAAATAATGATAATTTAACTTCTTCCTTTCTTATCCTTATTCCTTGTATTTATCTCTCTCCTGTCTAATTGCTCTGGCTAATGTTTCCAGAAACCTACTGTATATGAGTAATGGTAATGGACATCCTTGTCTTGTTCTTGATTTTAATTTGAAAGTTTTCAGTTTTTGTCCATTTAGTAAGATGTTGGCTGTTATTTTATCATATATGGCTTTTATCAGATTGATGTGGAATCATCTATTCTGACTTTCTGTAGGGTTTTTATTATGAGTGAATGTTTCATGTGCTTGCAAGGTTTTCTGTGTCTATTGAGTTGATCATGTGATTCTTGTCCTTAGCTCTGTGACATGGTATAGTATGTTTATTTATTTGCATATGCTGAACCACACTTGCATTCTTGGGATGAATCACACTTGATCATGGTGTATAATCTTCTTGATCAGTTATTGTAATTATATTTGCCAGTATGTTGTTGAGGATTTTTGTGTCTATGCTCATTAGAGAGATTGGCTTTTGATTTTCTTTTTTAGTTGATTTTTCTCTGGTTTTGGTATTAGGGTACTTGCTTTCAGGAATGAGTTAGGGACGCTTGCTTCTCTTTTGATTTCACTGAAGAGTTTGAGGAATGTTTGCACTGTCTTCCTTCAATTTCTTGTAGAATTCAGCAGTGAATCCATCAGGACCTGGCCTTTTCTTTCTTGGTAAGGTTCTAATTACATTTTCAATTTCATTAACTGAAATTGGGTTATTCAGCAGTTTTATATCTTCTTTTTTTTTTTTTTTTGGTACCAGGGATCGAACTCACGACCTCACACTATGCTGCTGAGCTAAATCCCCAGTCTGCAGTTTTTCATCTTCTTGTTTCAGGTACGGTAATTCATAAATTTTTAGGAATCTGTCCATTTCTTCTGTGTTATTGAAGGTATGAGAGTAAAGGTTTTCGAAGTAGATATTGATGATGTTCTATATTTCCACAGGGTCTGTAATGTTTTCACTCTTTTCATTTCTTATTGTGTGGATTTGAGTTTTTTCTTTCCTCTGTTTGATAAACTTGGCTAGGGGTTTATCAATTTTATTTATTCTTTCAAAGAGCCAACTCTTGGACTCTGTAATTATATTTTTTCTTCTTTTCACCTGCATTAATTTCTGCTTTGATCTTTATAATTTCCTCTCTTCTTTTGGATTTGAGCTTGACTTGCTCTTATTTTTCTAGACATTTGAGGTATAGCATTAGATTGTTTATTTTTGTGCTTTCCACTTTCCTCATGTGGGAGTTTAGTGCTACAAATTTCCCTCTGAAGACTCCTGTCATTGTGTTCCATAGGTTCTGGTAATTTGTATTTGCATTTTTGTTCAATTATATTCTTTAATTTCTTCCATGACCCATTGTTTAGGAGAGTGTTTTTTTAATTTCCATATGTTTACAGTTCTTGTGGGTTTTTTGTTGTTGATTACCAAATTTATTGTGCTATGGACAGATAATATGCATGGAATTATTTCAAATCCTTTGCATGTACTTAAGCATGTTCTGTTGCCTAATATATGATATATTTTAGATAGTGATCCATAAGCAGTTGAGAAGAATGTGTATTCTGATGTTGTTAGCTGGAACACTCAGTATACATCTACTACCTCTATTCGTGCACAAGTTTGATTGAGTTCTGTTATTTTTGCTGATATTTTGTTTGGTTGATCAGTCTCTTTGTGGCAATGGGATGTTAAGTCCCTGTGTTATATCTGTATTATTGTTTATTAGATTTTTCATGTCTATGAAGATTTGTCTTACATAGTTTCCTGCTCCTATATTTGTTGTACATATTTTTATTATTGTAATCTCTTCAAGTTTTCTTCTAACAAGTAAATAGTGAGCTTCATTGTCTCTGTTAATTATTTTTGCTTTGAAGTTCTCATTGTCTGGAAATAGAATACTAAAACTGCTTTTTTCTGGGTACCTGTTGCACAGAGTATTGTTTTAAGCCCTTTGACTTTTATTCTATGAATCTCCTTCTGAGTTTAATGTGTTTCTTGTACACAGCTCATTGTTAGATTTTATTACTTAATCTACTCTGCCAATCTGTTTCCTTTTATTGGTGAGTTGAGACCATTTACATTGATGGATATAACTGATATATACTGACTTATCACCATCATGTTATCTTTCTATTGTTAGTTTTCTACTTCCTCTGTTTAACTGTTTGATTAGTGGTTTCCTTCTGCTGTTGTTCTTGAGAATACAGAAGTGTCATTCAGTACTCTCTGTAGTGTTGGTTTGGTGGTCGTGAATTTCTTCAGTTATTATTTTTTGTGAAAGTATCTTATTTCTCCATCAATTTTCAAAAATAGTTTTTCAGGGTACATCAATTTGGGTAGAAAGTTTTTTTTCTTTCAGAACATGATATACTTCACTCCAAACTCTTCTTGACTTGAAGGTTTGTCTTAAGAAGTCTGCTGTGATTCTGATAGGCACTCTTTCATAGGTGATCTGTTTATTTTCTCCGACAGCTTTTAGTATTCTGTTCTTGTGTTGAATTTAAGATATCCTAATAATAATGTCTGGATGAAGATTTATTCTGGTTATGGTTAAATAGGGTTCTGTATGCCTCACTTATCTGTGTATCAGTTTCACTTCCCACATTTAGAAAATTTTCTGTAAATATTCTTTTTATGTCATTTGTGTTGATCTCTGCATTTTCATTCACACCTATTAATCTTATATTGTTTCTCTTTGCATCATCTGGCAGCTGTTGAATTGTTGTTTCCTGGTTCCTTGTTATTTTTAAGATATCTTTTCTTTCACTGCCATAGGCTTGCATCCTGTCTTCAGGGTCTGTGAGTCAATCTTCAGCTTCATTCAAGTGGTTTTGCCAACTTTCAATAGAATTTTTAGTTTCTTAAATATCCCTTTGAATCTGTTTCATGCATTCTAATTCTGTCTTATATTGTTAACTCAAGGTTTCCATCATTTTCTTATGTACCTATATTTTTATGTAGATATTCTTTAGATACACACAATATTTCTTTCATAATGTTTGTTATTTCATTTTTTTACCTGAGAGAATATTTCTGATCTGATTTCCTGTATAGCTTCATTGAGTTGTTTCTTTATTTAGTTGCTATATTTTCAGAAAGTTTGGTTGTGTGATTTCTAGTGTCTTCCACTTCAGCATTTCTTGGGTTTCTTTTGGGGGGCTGGAGGACCTAGACTGAATCTTGCTCTGCAATTTTGTCATTTTCCTCTGGGAACTCTGTGGCTGGCCAGGTACCCTGCAAATAGATTGCACTAGAATGCTGCACTGGTCAGAGCTTCAATCCTCTGATTTCCCCATGGTTAGCCAGAGTGCACTCTTATATAATGACACTGGAAACCTTTGCTGTGTGGCCTGTGCAGCTGGCCAATTGGTCCCTTGATGTACCGCACTGGGTTTCTCTGCGACACTGGGCTGGGCAGAGCACTGTATACCTAGCATGGCACATCCCTGGAGTATCTTACTGAGGCCTGGAATTTGGTTGAGTGGAGTTCAGAACCTTTGCAACTCAAGTGGCTATCAGGGATCTAACCCCACAGTGTGTTGTCAAGTCCTAGCACTTGGATGGATGGATTTTAGAACCTCTGGGACCCAGGTGGTAGCAGCGATGTACCCCCAGAGTGTGGTGCTGGGTCCTTTAGACTGACTGGGTGGAGTTAGGACCTCCAGGATGGAGATGGCTAGGCAGAGTGTGTTCCCTGAATGTGGTAGCACTGGGGCCTTGTGTCTGACAAGGAGGAGTTCAGAGTCTCTAAAGCTCATGGCCAGGTGGAGCACACCTCCGTTGTATGGTTCTCAGGCCTTGCTCCTGGCTGGGAGGTCTTTGGAACCTCTGAGACCCACCATGTGGCTAGCTGGGCTGAACCACCAAACTATGGAACTGGGGCCTTATGCTGTGATGAATGAAGCTCAAATTCTCCAAGACTCATCAGTTAGGCTGGTTGCTTCCTGATGGGCCATTCTGGGGCTCTGGGCTGGGCTCGGCTGGTTACTTTTATAACCTGTGAGGCTGGCTGGGTGTGCCCTGATGGGATGTCCTGGAACACTGTGCTGGGAAGAGCTCGAACCTTCCATGCAGCTAGTGCAGATGCACATGGAACACTATTGATTTTTGTTTGTTGATTTTGGATCTTGTGAAATTATTGAATATGGTTATTAATTCTAAAACTATTTCAGAGCATTTTTTTGGAGATCTATGTAAAGGATAATGTAATCCACGGGCAATGACAGTTTGACTTCTTTAGTACATGTATTCCTGTGGTATTTTTCTTGCTAAATGGATCTTGCTACTATTTCAAGTAGTATGCTGAACAAGAGTGATGATAGATGATATCCTTGCTTGTTGCAGATTAGAGGGAAAGCATTCAGTTTTTCACCATTTAATGTGATGTTGACAGTAGTGTTGTCATAAATTGCTTTTATCAGATAGAGGTAAGGTCCTTTTGTACCTATTTTCTTCAATTTTTTTAATAAGGAAAGATTGTTGAATTATGTCAAAGACTTTCTCAGTCTACTGGAATAACCATGTGATTTTTATTTTTGCTTCCATTTATGTGATATATTTATTGATTTGCATGAATTGATATATCATTACATTGTTTTCTATTATCTTTTTGAGGAATTTTTTCATCTATATTCACTAAGGTATACAGTCTTCTTTATTTGTTGCATTTTTTTTGAGTTTGGAATCAGGGAAATTGAGGCTTTCAAGAACAATTGTGGCAGTATTACTTCCTTTTAAAATTTGTGAAAGAGTTACAGGAGTATTGGTGTTTGAATTTTCATGAAGTTCTTGTAGATTTCAGCAGTGAGACTCTCTCTCAACCTGGGGTTTTCTTAGTTGGTAGTGGGGTCTTTTTTCCCCTGCTTCACTTTCATTACTTGTTATTGGATTATTTCAGGGTTTTTTTTTGAAATTTTCTTTGTTCACTTTTGCTAATTAACATGCATCTAAGAATCTCTTCATTTCTTTTGACTTGGTTGTTAATAATTGTAATTTTTATAACAGTGCCCATTGTGATTTCACCTGTTTCATTTCTAATTGTGTTGGTTTCTCTCTCTCTCTCCCACTCTTTCTCCATTAGATTGGCTAACATTTTGTCTATTTTTTATTCCTTCCAATGTACAAACTCTTGGGTTCATTAAATGCCTTAAATTTTTGGTCTCAGTTTCATTGATTTATGCTCTGAACTGTATAATTTCCTTCCTTAAACTTGTTTTGGGTTTGATTATAATTTCTTTCTTTTTTTAAGTTCCTGAGGTGCATCAATAAGTTACTTATTTTGGCTCACTCTATTTCATGTTGTGGGCATTCAAAGCTGTAACCTTGCCTCTTAGGACTGCTTCCACTGTGTTTCATATTTTTGGCAATGTTGTACTGGAATTATTATTTAGTTTTTGAAACTGTAGTATGCATTGCTTGTTTTCTTTGGGACCAATTGTTCCAATAAATGTGGTGTCTAGTTTCATGCATTTGCATAGTTTCACTTTTCTTTTGTCATTGATTTTTAAATTCATTGCAGTATTTGCTAATGTGAATGATATAATTTTAATTGTTTTACACATAATTATGGTGTGTGCTGTATGGAATATTGTTTTCAATCTGTTGATAAATTGCCTATAAATTTCTTTTTGGTTTAAGTGTGGTTCTTTTTTATAACATATTGTTGGATTTTGTTTCTTGCTCCACTATACTGATCTGTATCCTTTGATTGGAAAATGAGACAATTCATACAAAGAGTTATTAGTGATAGGGCATTATCTTATTCTTTTTACTGATTCCCTATCTCTCCCTCCGGTTTACTGGTCAGCCTACCTTATATATTCACTCTTTTAGATATTTAATCACTTTAGCTTCCTTGTCTTTTTTTTAGGATACTATTAAGATCTTTTTGAGTGCTGGTTTGGTGGTTATGAACTGTTTAAGTACAATTTTTCATAAAATTATCCTATTTTCCCACAAATTTTGAATAGCAGTTTTTCACAATAGTCAACCTAGGTTGGAAATTGATTTATTTTTGAGTTTAATAAACTTTAAGATCTCCTAGACCTTAATGTTTGCATTGAGATGTCTGTTGTAATTCTAGTGGGTTTTCTTTAATAAATGAACTGTTGCTTTCCTAAAATTGCTTTGGAGATTCTGGCCTTGCATTGAACTTCAGAAGTTGGACTGTGATGATCTTTATTCTATTTGAGCTATCTTACTATTAACTTATTCCAGATTATTCCAGTTTGTTCTTCTTTCTGTCATGTAAGAGGTATTCCATCCATTTTTCAAGTTGTCTTGTTTTTAAAATGTTCCCCATTAATCATAAGTGACAACAGGCTTTTCTTCTAGTTGAGTCTCTTTCCTGCATTTGTCACATCTTTTGTCCATATTTCCACAGAATTTTTTTTCTTTGAGGTATATCTTTCTTTTTTTCATATTTTTTATTTAAAGAGAAAAACAGGAAAAAGGTAGAAATATTACAGAATATCTAGAAAAGAAGATAAATAGTAAGAAACCACTAATTGATAAATTACATATTGCTTTAAAAATAGTTCTTCAAGTTACAGAACTAAACCACACAAAGTGGACACTAAAGCAATGAGAGTGCAAACGGATCTGTTCAACAGTACAAGAACCTAGAAATATGGTCATCAATCCTACACATCTAAACATACATGCAGCTATATCTTTTATAGCACTTCCTATTTCCTCTTTTTTTACATTAGCAATTATACATTTTAAAAATTTTATTTAAAGAGAAGAAATAAAAAGCAGAAAAAAGGGTAGCAACAATACAGAATTCAAAAAGAAAGAAAGAAAAAGGAGAATGAGAAAAAGCCCCACTAAGAAATCAGTAATTTATAAATTACGTACTGTCATCCTGGATGTAGTTGTTCAAGTTACAAAGTTAAAGGGTACATAGTAAATATCCAAACAGTCAGACTACAAACAGTTCTGCTCAAAGATCCAAAAAAGATTCAGCAATATGGTCATCTATTATACACACTCAAACATACATGCAGTTATATCCCTTAGAGTACTATCTTTTCCTCTCTTTTTTACAATAGCAATTACACATTTTGGTTTTACTACTCTTGTAGTTCTTATTTACTTTTTACACTAGAGACACAATATGATATTTATAAATATGATTCTCATTTATTTCACTAATGAGGATAGTCTCAACTTGTCTCCATTTGCCTATGAGGGCCTCAAGGTCATAGTTTTTTGCAGCTGAGTAGTATTCCATTGTAGAAAAATGCCACATCTTTTTCATCCACTCTGCAGTTGATGGGCATCTTGGTTGTTTCCAGGATTTAGCTATAACAAATTGTGCAGCTATGAACATGGGTGCACATATATCACTGTGATATGAAATTTTCAGTTCTTTGGGGAAAATACTCAGGAGGGGGATAGCTGGCTTGAATGGAACTTCCAATCCTAGTCTTCTGAGAATTCTGCATATGGATTTCCATAATGGTTGCACCAGTCTACATTCCCACCAACAGTGGAACAGTGTTCCTTTTCTCCCGCAGCCTTGCCAACATTTGTTATCAGTTGATTTCTTGATGGCCACTATTCTTTCCAGAGTAAGGTGAAATCTCAATGCTGTCTTAATTTGCATTTCTCGAATGACCAGTAATGGCGAACATTTCTTCATGTATTTATTTGCCATTTGTATATCTTTCTCTAAGAACTGTGTGTTCATCTCAGATGCCCATTTTTGGAGAGGGTCTTTGAATTTGGGGGATTGATGTTTTTCAATTCTTTATATATTCTGGACACAAGTCCTTTGTCTGAGGGGTTGCTGGTTAAAATTCTTTCCAACTCTGTTGGTTTTCTTTTCACTCTGTTGGTGATTTCCTTTGAAGTGTAGACTCTTTTCAATAATATGAGATCCCATTTGTTGATTCTTTGAAGTGTTTCCCGTGCAGTTTGTGTTTGGATCATGTATTTTCTGCCTATGCCTATGTCTCCAAGACTTCTACCTACCTTGTCTTCCAGTAGATTTAGTGTTTCTGTTTTAATATTGAGGTCTTTGATCCATTTAGACTTTAGTTTTGTGCATGGTGATATGCATGGATCTAGTTTCAGTTTTCGGCATGTAGAGAGCCAATTTTTCAAACACCATTTATTTAAGAGACTATCCTACTTCCAATGGATATATTTAGCCCCTTTGTCAAATATGAGGTGGCTGAGTGTCTTTGTAGTTGTGCTTGCAACTTCTAATCTGTTCCATTGATCCTCAGGTCTATTTCTTTGCCAGTACCTAGCTGATTTGATCACTGTGGCTTTATAGTACTGTTTCAAGTCAGGAATTGAGATGCCTCCTGCCTTGTTTTTGTTGCCCAGAATTGCCTTTGCTATTCTAGGTTTCTTCTGTTTCCAAATGAATTTTAGTAGTGTGTTCTCTAGATCTGTGAGGTATGTCAATGGTATTTTGATTGGGATTGCATTAAATCTGTGTAACAGTTTTGGGATTATGGCCATTTTCACAATGTTGGTTCTTCCTAACCAAGAGCAAGGAATGTCCTTCCATTTTCTTATATCCTATTCAATCTCGTTTTTCAACATAGTATAATTTTCAGCATATAGTCTTTTACATTTTTAGTTAGATTGATTCCTAAATATTTCATGTTTTTACATGTTATTGTAAAGGGCGATATTTCCATAATTTCTTTCTCAGTGAGTTTTTTGTTTGTGTACAGGAATGTTATTGATTTTTGAGCATTGACTCTATCCAGCTACAATACTGAGCTTGTTTATTACCTCTAGCAGTCTTTTAATGGAGATTTTTGGGTCTTCTATATAGAGTATCATGTCATCTGCAAATAGTGATAATTTAACTTCTTCCTTTCCTATCTTTACTCCTTTTATTTCTCTCTCTTGTCTGATTGCCCTGGCTAGTGTTTCCACAACTATGTTGAAAAGGAATGGTGATAGTGGAAATCCTTGTCTTGTTCCTGATTTGAAAGTAAAAGCTTTCAGTTTTTGTCCATTTGTTATGTTGGCTGTTGGTTTGTCATAGATGGCCTTTATAAGGTTGAGTAGATGCCATGTATTCCGAGTTTCTGAAGGATTTTTATCATGAACATGTGTTGGATTTTGTTGAAAGCTTTTTCTGCATCTATTTAGATGACCATGTGTTTTTTGTTTTTGGCTCTTTTTATGTGGTGTACTACATTTATTGATTTGCATATGTTAAACCATCCCTGCATTCCTGGAATGAGCCCCATTTGTTCATGATATATAATCTTCTTGATGGTTTGCTGCATTCTATTTGCCAGTATTTTGTTGAGAATCTTTGCATCAATGTTCATTATTGAGATTGGCCTATAGTTTTCTTTTTTGGTTGCATCTTTCTCTGGTTTTGGTATCAGAGTAATACTTGCCTCCAGGAATGATTTAGGGATGATTGCTTTTTTCTCAATTTCATTGAAGAGTTTAAGGAGTACTGGCATCAAACCTCTAGATTTCTTGCAGAATTCAAATGTGAATCCATCAGGACCTGGGCTTTTCTTTGTTGTAAGTTTTTAAATACATTTTCAATTTCAATAGCTGATATTGGGTTGTTCAAAATTGCTCTGTCTTCTTGGTTGAGCTTTGGTAGTTCATATGTTTCGAGAAATCTGTCCATTTCCTCTATGTTTTCCACTCTATGTGAGTAGAGATTTTCAAAGTAGGTATTCATGATCTTTTGAATTTCCATGGGATCTGTAATAATTTCTCCCTTTTCAGTTCTTATTGCATGAATTTGTGTTTTTTTCTTTCTTTCTCTTGTTAAGGTTAGCTAGTGCTTGGTCAATTTTGTTTATGCTCTCAAAAACAGCTTTTTGATTCATTAATTCTTTGTATTTTTTTAGTTTCAATTGCATTGATTTCTGCTCTAATCTTTACAATTTACTCTCTTCTATGAGCTTTGGGTTTAGCTTGCTCTTCCTTTTCTAGATGCTTGAGATGGAGCATTAGGTTGTTTATTTGTGCTCATTCTCTTTCCTTGATATGAAAATTTATTGCTATATATTTCCCTCTTAAGACCACTTTCATTGCATCCCACAGCTTACTGTATGTTGTTTCTATATTTTCATTGAATTGTAGGTATTCCTTTATTTCTTCTTTAATTTCATCTGTAGCCCACTGGTTTTTTAAAAGGCTGTTATTTAATTTAAGGAGGATTGCTTTATTTATGCATGTATTTATGCAGGTTTTACAATTTCTTTTGCCATTAATTTCCAATTTCAATGCACAATGGTCAGATATTATGCATGGTATGATTTCAATACCTTTGCATTTACTTAAGAATGTTTTATGGGATAATATATGGTCTATTTTGGAGAATGTTCCATGTGCAGCTGAGAAGAATGTGTATTCGGATGTAGTTGGGTGGAACGCTGTGTAAAAATCTACTAAGTTCAATTGCTCACAGGTATGATTCAGTTCTTTTATTACTTTGCTGACTTTTTGTCTAGATGATCTATCTCTTTGTGACAATGGGCTGTTACTAACTTCTGTTATAATTGTGTTCTTGTGTATTTGGTTTTTCATGTCCACTAGTATCTGTCTTATATAGTTGGGTGCTCCTGTTTTGGGCACATATATATTTATAATTTTTAGTTCTTCCTCTTGAATTTTACCACTAACATATATATAGTGACCTTCTCTATCTCTTTTAATCATTTTAGGTTTGAAGTTCATGTTGTCTGCAAATAGAATAGCTACTCCTGCTTTTTTCTGTGTTCCTGTTGCGTGGAATACTGTTTTCCATCTTTTGACTTTTAATCTATGAATTTCCTTTTGGGTCAGATGTGGTTCTTGTATATAGCATATTGTGGCATCCTGTTTCTTGATCCATTCTCTCAATCTATTTCTTTTTATAGGTGAATTGAGGCCATTTGTATTTATGGATATCACTGATATGCACTGGTTTGACTTTGCCATGTTATGTTCCAGTTGTTTCTTTCTGCTTTTCCTCTTATTTAATTGTTTATCCTACCTGGTGGTTTCTTTCTGTTGTTGTTTTGGGGATTGTGGTCATTTTTATCTCTGTCTAGTATGTCTTTCAGTACTCTTTCTAGGGTTGGTTTGGTGGACATGAATTTCTTCAGTTGTTCATTGTCATGGAAGTATCTTTTTTCTACATTACATTTGAATGAAAGTTTTTCTGGGTACATCAGTCTGGGTTGAAGATTGTTTCCTTTTAGGGGTTGAAATACCTCTCTCCAAGCTCTTCTTGACTTGAGGGTTTGTGCTGAAAAGTCTGCCGTGATTCTAATGGGCTTTCCTTGATAGGTGAGTTGTGTCTTTTCTCTGACAGCTTTTAATATTCTGTTTTTATGCTGTGTGTCTGAGATCTTATTTATTATGTGTCTGGGTGTGAATTTATGTTGATTGTGACTGTTCGGTGTTCTATATGCCTCACTTATCTGCATATCAGATCCTTTCCCCATGTTTGGGAAATTTTCTGCTATTATTTCTGTAAATAGTTTATATATGTCATTTTCCTGGACTCCTGTATCTTCACTAATGTCCATTATTCTTATATTGTTGCTGTTCTTATCATCATGAAGCTTTTGGGTTGTCATTTCATGCTGCTTTGTTATTTTTAAAAGTTCTATCCTTTCCTCATCACTAACTATGTTCCTGTCCTCAAGGTCCAAAATCCTATCCTCAGATTCCTTTAGGTGGTTTTGCATGGTTTCACTAGAATTTTTGTTTCTTGGATGTGTCTTTGAGTTTGTTTCATGAATTCTACTTGTTTTCTCTATTGTTCACTCAAAGTTTCAATCAGTTTCCCATGCTCATGTACTTTTTTCTCTAGTTCTTCTTTAGCTGAATTCAACAACTACTTTACTATAGTTGTTATTTCTATCTTTTCATGGGAGACTACTTCTAGTTTGATTTCCTCTATAGCCTGTTGCAGTTTTGTTTTATTTCACTCGCTATCTTTTCAGAGATTCCTGGTTTGTTACTTTTGGGGCCCTCTATTTTAATGTCTCTTATACTTGCTTCTGGTGAACTATATTTTTGAGACTGCATTTTGCTTTTTTTTGTCATTTTCACTCTGCCTGGTGTTTTCTATGTGTAGGAGGGGATCACACACACTCTTCAAACACAGCAAAGTCTTACAGTTAGTTGAAGTTGGTTTTACTACTGGCCCTATTTGTCTCCTGTACCCCTCTATTTTAGGGGTGTACTCACCACATTGATACAGTCAATCCAGTGTAGTACAAAGTTCACCACCTGGGAGCAACTTTCCAAATTTTCTCACACTAACTGGATCCCGCTGAGATCTTTTGATGTTCCAGGTGGGAGGGTGGGCCTATCTGTAGCAGTCCAGGGCAGTTTTCAGTTGTGGGCAGTCCTCCTATATGTTCCCGGTGGCAGGGCAGGCCCTCAGTGGAGGTTCCGGGGAGTCTACCCCTGAGGCGGGCTTGCGCTGAGTTCCCAGTGACAGGGCCAGTATATCTTTCTTTATCCCACTTACATAGCGATGATTGCGGGTGCCAGAGAATCCTTTACTGCCATCAGTAAGAAGAGGTCACAGTAACTGGAGGTGCTCTCAGCTCCAATATCTCAGCACTGAACTCACAATCTCCATAGAATTTTTAAACTTCTGATTTCTATTTAGAGCCTTTTTATCGATTCTTATCCTTTTCTATACTGGCCATGCGTGTTTATATAATTTTCTTCAACTCTTTTTATCATAGTGCCATCTTTAATGTCACTGATAATTTTATTTAATTTACCTAAAATCTTGGTAATTATATCTTCTGTGATTTTGCCAATTGAATTTTTGAATTTTTTTTAATGTTCTTGTACATCATGTGGGATAATGCTGTTATAAAACTTTTGACTTTTTCACTTTCAGTACCCCATGAATCAAATTTGGAAATGTTGGAAGTTTTTAGTGGCATTTTTTGGCTTATATTCTCATATTCCTATTTTTCTTTGTAATTTTTTAGTTGTTTTTTATTGAAATTTGTGCGTTTATTGTAGTATTAACCTGTGCTTGTAATATCCCATGTTTAGTTAATAATTACTTTTCACTGGTGCTCTCTGGTCCTTGTTAAATATTGGCTTTTTCCTTTGTCTTAAGTACAAACACGTTTGTTTACTTGAGCAAGGTGGTTGCAGCATGCTGGGCCAATTCCTCATTTCTTTGGAATTGGCCACATTATTGTCAATGATCTTTGTAATTTTGAGCTGGAAAAGTGTTCACTTTTTATCATTGGAAAGATGCGAAACATTTTGAAATATTAACTGTGTCATTTTTCTTAGCAAGTCCAATAGATTTAGTAAGATCATTATTTGTTTTATAGAATGTTAGAATAGTCACTACTTACATGTATAAATCACACTGTATTGCAAACAAATGTAATTTATTGTGTTAATACCTAGAAGGAAAAAACAAATATTCAATATTTAAATTAAAGTTTATATCACCTTTGCAATGCTATCATATCATATGTATATTGCAGCTCAAAAAATAGTCTTTAGTTTCTTCCTGAAGTGTGTACCATAAATAGGTCTTATATAAGAATAAAATAGTAAATAAATATATGTGGACATATGTACATTTGAGCAAATTTTATGAAACAATTGAGTAAAATATTTCTTTTTACACTCTTTGTTCATTGATATAATCATCTTTTCATATTCTATGAAACAGGTATATGGTACAGGTTATTTTAATTTATTCAGATTCTTCTTTAGTACTAACAACTTACTCCTTCTTATATTGGCATTCACCTGTTAGGAGACTACTTCTTGCAAGAATTCTCATAAAATTACCAATGTGAAGGTGTATCGATACAAAGACCTTGTCTGTACTCAGAACAATTCAAAAGGATCATTCCAGCTTTAAGATTTCCCACCAAGAACCTGCAAAAAGCTTACTTGACTTTTTAAATCACTCAGTTGTTCTCTATAATGCTATATCTGATCTTTATTTCTTTCTCTCCTTTTATATGTGTTTATTGTAAGGGAACTAAATAATAAATTATCTTTCTTACAACATCTGTCCCAAAGCCTGCTTCTCAAAATCACAAATTTTAGTATGGAATGATACTAGATGAGATTAATGTGACTGGGAATGTCATTCAGTGGGAGAGCACTTATTTAGTATGCATAAGGCCCATTTTATACACCTACCACAGTATAAGAAAAAAAGTTGATATATGAGTGTTATATTATTCAATGATTGTATATATTAGTCCTAGAGCTCACTATGAATAAGCACCATATTCTAGTGTACAGAACATGATACATATTTCTCAGAGATTTTGAGTAATTATAAATATATTTTAATTCAAGTCTTTTACTAAAATCAGAGTTATCACTGAAGACTATTCAAATATGTATGAACCTTATTCTTATCTCAGCAATATCATTAATGATTGATAGAACAATGATGTTCAAAGCTGGAGAAGATTGGAAAATATTAACCAATTAAATAAATCCCTATTGGCAATATATAGAAAATTATTATTATGAGAACTATTTTTAAAGTGCCAGCAGGATCATAGGTCTCTTTCCATTGACTTTTGATATACAGTTTCTAGTACACATTTTCAAGAAAATGTTGGCATTTTTTCTACAAATAATACACATTGAGCACCTGAATATTAAAAAGAATGATAGTGGTTGAAATATTATTCCTCCAGAATCATTATGTAATTTTACCTGATAAAAGTTTTATTTCATAATTTCATAATCATGGAACTATGACATTTTCTTCCTCTGAGTGACAATTCTTGCAGAAAAATAAATTTGAAATGACCTGTTTCACGATGTAGTTTACTTTCAGCTTCTGGGTTCTGTTAATTAGCCAATCACATGTATTTTGAAGGCTGTTTTAACCTTTATTTCATGCATTAATATTTTAAAAACTAGCAGAATCACTTATTTTTATAAGAAATCACCTGTCAGTTCAATCTGATTTTGTGGTACATTAACTAAAGTTCATAATCTGCTCAACTTTACAATATGCAGCTACAGAATTGACAATTCTCAATACGATTTATTTTTCAATGATTTTCATTATCCAAAAATTGAAGCAAGGTTATCCTGTCATATCCTGTCATACTAAAATGATAGTCAAGGTACCTCTAAGTTGGATATAATGTTTTATTATACTAAGGCTGACATTCTTAACTTTAGAATGACATTCAAAATATGGTAAATAAGTTAAAGCAGATTTTCTCTTGCTTCTCTCATTTCTCCTACAGCAATTAGAATAGACAGTTTTCTGTCTTCTATTGTTTCCATCATGTAGCACTAAAATCCAGTAGAGTTCGATAGAAAGATTTTAGTTGAGTACATTACAATGTTGTACTGGATCTATGTCATACTGTCTCACAAGAGTAAACTTTAAGGTTGTATATCCATCATTGTTTTCAATGAGGTCCTATCAATTTGACATTACTAAGATTCAAATCTAAAATGTTTCTAAGAATCCCATGTGTCAAGAGATAGGGCCTTTGGGAAATGATTTGATTTTGCAAGGGTATTATACTCTTTAGTAGATTAATCCATTGATAAGTTCATGGCATAATATACTATCAGGAGACAGGTCATTGGGAAGATGACCTGCCACACATGTTCTTGTTCCCAGTTCTTCCCTTGTGTCTGTGCCACTTGTCTGTTATGGATTAAGCAGCTTTGTCTGCCATGTTCTTCTACTATGCAATTTCTGTCTTGCAAAAAGCTGACAACAAGTGTACTGAATTCTCTGAAACTGTGAGCTATAATAAAGCTCTACTCTTGTAAGAGAAAGTGCCAGATATTTTTTGTCCTAACAACAAGACATTGACTAATACATTGTACTGTAGTGTTCATATACCACAGGAAGTGAGAGTTACTAAAAACCAGAACTTTAATTTCCTAAGACAGTCCAGTTTTTGTTGGACATGTACAAGGCCATGTATTTGATACCCAGCACCAAAAAAAATCAATTGTCAAACGTTTACCAACATGCAATTAAAATTCTGATATATCTTGTTGTGTACTGGTAAATGGTTCCTCTGAAATATGTAAAATCATCTTTGTTGAGGCACTGTAAGCCAGATTGAACAGAATGCAATATAAAATTGCACTGATCTCATTTGTATAGAAATATTGGGGCTCAGGGCAATAGCTCAGTAGCACAAGTGCTTGCCTGGCAAGCACAATGTCCTGAGTGGAGTTATAGGTACAAAAACAATTGTGGAATAAGATTTCTTTATGAGGAATTTTGGCATTATTAAAATTTTATAAATACCAAGAATATAATAATATTTTTGGGATGAATATGCAGTATGGTAACTTCTTAACCTATGGATTTTACTCCAGATTAGAAATTCAAGAAGATATCAGCAGGGTACAATGACTTTAAGGCAATTTTACCCTAGATTCACCACATCCAATCAATAGTATCTATTTCTTTTTCTATTTCAATTTTATTGTATTTTATTAATTTAATTATATCCCATTCATTACAGAGATAATAAAAATATTTTTACATGGAAAAAAGTATTTTAATTTTTAAATATCCAAGTTCACTTAATTTCTTGTGGGTTGCTTAACACTTTTAAATATCCTGAAAGAATAACTATACCAACATAATTCATCCTCATTGTTTCCACAGGAGATTTAAAATAAGACTAAATTATATAGTTATTATGATTTTTCTTCAGACATTTTAAGTTGAAACATATTCAATTTTGAACCATTTAACCAAAAAATATAAGGTATAGTGAAAAAATAATTATCCACAATTTCAGTTGAGGAACTATTAATATATTTCCTTCTTTGCTTTTTTAGGAAAAGAAATAAAGCTGGGGATTTAGCTCAGCAGCATCAGTGCCTGCCTTGTAAGTGCATGGTTCTGAATTCAATCCCCAGTACTGATTTAAAAAAATGCTAAAATAGGAAAAGAAATAAAATATAAACATTACCATTAGCCCATATATTTTCCAAATTGCTTGAAACTAACATATGATATTGCAACTTTGGATCAATTTGTGAAATAATTCTTAACATAATTTTGTATATAGTATTACACAGGAAGTATTCTGGCATATTAACTTTTTTAGAACTTTATTTTATAATTTGTTAGTTTTATATAATATTGCATGTTGGATGCAACTGTATATTATAACAATATAGACAATAATTTAATTCACAATCATATGTTCCATTATCAGATTCAACTGTAATCATCATATTACTGTATTATTCTGTTTTTTTATTGACAGTGTTTTCTTTCTCAAGAAGTATTTTAATATAGGGATAATAAGGATAAAATTATTCTTCTATATTTTCACCATAGCATTATTTTACCCTGAGAAAATAAGCAAATGTTGCATTATATTACATAATATTTCGTATATTTCTAGTTAGCTCAGCTGCCTATAACACTCCCCCCTTTGAAAAAGTATTACAATCTGCCACGAGGGAAAAATGGGCTATGAGCTATCTGGCTTCCTCAGGCTGAAGGGATTCATAGTTGTTGATTTACAGTAATGAATACTCTAGGCTTTCAGACATGGCTATGCCCTTAAAGGAGTTAGTGCAGAACAGATATCTTGCAAGATTAGAGGAGACAGACACCTACAATTTTGGCCAGATCAACACAAAAGGCAAAACAAATGCAACCACATCCTAAGCATAAACATCAGGGATTGATATTCTAACTAGTTATCTATCACCTTGAGGAAGCCAGAAGGAGCCACTAACCCAACCAGGAAAAGGCCCTATTCTGTAATCATGCTCCATTGATAAATGACATGCTTCCCCATTGGATACCAATTCAGTCAATTTTACCTGAGCAATTACACTTGCAATCTTAGTTTTGTCCCACCTCATGCCCACCTTGCAAGTTTCTATTTATTCCTGCCTTGGACCTTGCCTAAACTTGTAGTTTTGCTATGCTATATAAAATCCCTTGAAAAGACTTTGGCAATCCACTCAGGATATCTTCTGTCTCTCTCAGACAGAAGTTTCCTTTCTCTCAATAAATATATTCTGCTCTTAAAAAAATCAGCTAGTTGGTCCACAATTACCACCTATTTTTCAACTCATTGAACTAGAAAACAGTCAATTGATATTACCATTTTGTATTCATCTAGAATAATTTCACTTAAAAGATCTATATTGTCAAATTTTGTTCAATAAATTGGTCCTTTTAGGACTGGAGATATAACTCAGAGGCATAGTGCCTTCCTGGCAAGCACGAGTTTCTGAGTTTGATTTTAGGTACCAAAATAAATAAATAAAATAAGTTAATCCTTTTAATGATGCGTAGATTTTTTGTATTGTAAGTTGCTGCATTTTTCTAAGCTTTGACTTTTAAAAAGGATTTATCCCATGTACCTTTTGTTTTGTAAGCTGAAATTTAGTACAGAAATTTGATTAAACTCAGATGAAACATTTTTGTCAAATTTATCTTTTAAGTGATGATATCTGATACGCAATACATCTTCTTACAGGTACCCAATAGGACATTTGTGTGTTTGACAACTCAAAGTTCTGTATAAATTCAACTTTTCCACATTTTTTCCATCACTATTATTTTCATCATATATATTTTTTTGGGTACTGGGGAGCATACTCACAACCTTGTGCTTGCAAGGCAAAGACTTGGGGTGCTGAGCTAAATTTCCAGCCATTTCTTCTCATTTAAAGTAAGTCTCTTTTAGATAGCATATACCTGGGGCTTGTTGCTAGTTCTGCTGAAAATATAACAATTATTGGACATTTTCACCCAAATGCATTTATTTTCACATAACACTGTTTGTGAAATAAAGAAATTTATGCTTTTTGTCTTGCTATTAATGTAAATTCAAGTATAATGAGGCCTTCAGCTTTTTTATTTTTGTTCTAGGTTGCTTTGTTTGCTCATGATAGTTTCCTGTTGCTGTGAAGAATCTTATTTTATTTTCATAGGAATTTTTGAATTTGTATATAACTTTGGAATATAACATTTTTAAAAATATTCTTCTAAACTGTGAGACATATCTCTAATTATTTACTTTTCTGAAATTTGATTGATCAGTATTTATAATTTTAAGTGTAGAGATCTTCTGCCTCTTTCACTAAATTTATTTCTAAACATTTTATTTTTAGCTATTCTAAATGATACCATTTTGTGATTTTTCTCACAGATAGTTGGTATTAGTGTATGGAAATACTATTTATCTTTACTGAGCTAGTTTATTATTTCTGCAAATATTTTATGGAATCTTTCAAGTATATATATATATATATATATATATATATATATATATATGATCCCATCATCTACAGAAGGAAAACAGTTAATTTTTTCCTTTTGTATTTGAGTGTATTTCATTCATTCCATATGTAAATTATTTTGGGTAAGATTTCAAGTACTACGTTGAGTAGAAATTACAAAAGTGGATATCTTTGTCTTGTTTCAGATATTAGAGAAAAAACTTTCAACTGTTTCTTAATCACTAAATTACTAAAGGGTTTGTCATATGTAGACTTTAGTATGCTGAGGTACATTACTTCTTTACCTAATTTGTTGAGTTTTTATCAGAAAGGAATATTTAATTGCCTCAGATGTTTTTTCTCTACATATGGAAATAATCATATATTAATTTTTCTTGATTCCATAAAAATGCACCATGGTTATTGATTAATGTATATTGAAATATCCTTACCTCTCTGGGATAAAACTCACATGACCATGGTAAATGATCTTTTTAATGTACTATTGAATTTGTTTGTAACATTGGTTCTATTTACTTAGGAGAATTATCTTATGGTTTAATATTTTGTTGTATCCTTATGATTTTTTTTTCTATAAGGGGAATATTGCCAACATAGGATGAATTTGGAAGTGTTTTATTTGTTCAAATCTTTCAAGAATTTCCTAAATATCAGTATTAGTTCTTGTTTAATGTTTGATTTTAATTCACTAATTAAACAATTAGATCCTTGGCTTTTATTCAATGAAAAATATATATTACTGATTCTATCTCCTTATTTATAGTAAACAAATTACTATTAGTCATTACAATTAGTCTGTTGAGGCTTCTTGTTTCATCATATTTTAATCCTAGTTATATGAATAATTCCAATAACTTGTCAGTTTATTTTAGGTTATGGAATGTGTTGTTTGAATCAGTCAATGCTTACAAGAAGAACATACTTAATACAAAATATACAAATATATAAGAATGTACAAGTTTGGCTTATAGTGACAGCTTATAGATTGGGCTGTGGAAATGTGCAAAAGATCTGTCTGCTCACTGGAGATCTGAAGCATCATTCAGTTCAAGGCCTGGACCTCAGTGTACTATCCTGTGCAAATCCATATCAGGGAGCCGAATGATCTATGATGTAAGCCTGAGAGGTCTGTACTGGAGCCTGGGATCTCTACTGGTGTCAGGTGATAAATTCCAAGATAAAATTAAAGACTGGAGTTTCTCCGAAGAAAACAGAAGAAATCTTTCCTTTTTGTTCCCATTTTATTTATTTATTCAAATCTGCACAGTCTCTCTTTATCTGTAAAAGTCCACAGCAATGCATTCAGAAATTCTGAAACAGCAGACTATTGCTACTGGACACATTTCAGCGATGTGAGGTATCCAAAGCCCAGAATTTATGCAGTCAACAAATTCCAAGCTGAAATCCTTTGATGTCTGAGGGTAACAACGCCTGATAAGAATTTCATGGCTTCCAAGCCTGAAGCACTGCTGGAAAGAGCCTAAAACCCATAGTACCTGAGGCCTGCCTGCCTCTTACATTTATTTAGAACTAACATGTACTGCAGTAAGCTTGCAATGAGGCAGGCCAATCGAGTTCATCTTGTAGGGACTATGACTCTTGAGTCTTTTTCCCCAAGTACTTCCTGGAAATGAGACTACAGAGTTCCTCTCAGCACTGAGATTTATATTATTGAAATAAATTTTTTAAATTTCACATAGATTTCCCTTTCTTCTCCAAAACACTGTACATATTTCACCATAACATACTGCCTGATGTGTGATGAGGTTATATGGGTACTATTAAACTCCCCTTCTACTATCTTCATTGCATGTTTGTTATGCTATAGCCAGTTGCTGTAATCGTGCAGCTGGCTTACTAAGCTCTTGTGAAGTTATGCTGATTTGTGAAGATCTGTTCAAGTTGATGTTTCTGTTGAAGGATAATTGCTGTAATGGTATGACTGTTGAAGAGAATCATTATCTGGATGCTATTTTTCCATGACAAATAGTAGACACTATTCAGAAAAATAACTCATACAGTGAGAAAATATATTTGTAAATAATACACATATGATAAGGGCTTATATCCACAACAAATAAGGAAGTCATATTTGAATAATAGAAACATGATAAGCCTAAACTTTAAAATTGATTATAATCTTTGAACAGAAATTTGTTTCAAAACATGATAAACAAATGGCCAAGAAGTAAGAGGAAATATATTTCACAATGTTAATCATAAAAAGATGTGAATCAAAACCATAAAATATTCCATTGTGATTTCTAAAGTCTAATACTAAGTATTGATCAGAATGTAAAAATAAATATTAAACATCACTTATGGAATGTTTAATAGAAGAGTGAGTAAAGCAATCTTAAATCTTTATTATGTATCTACTTAAAACATGAATAATTCTACTGTTGATTACTATCCCATAAGAAATCAAAGCATATGACCTTAAGGGAGGAAATTATAAGTAAATATTTATTGCAACATTGTTATAGTACAACAAATATGCAAATCAGTGACTATCCATCATCTGATGCATGCATCAGTGTTACAACTTTCTAATAGAATATCATTCAGTCCTTAAAAAGAAGGATGTACTGTTAGATATTACATAGTGGAAAAGCCTTGAATACACCATGGTTTGAAAAAGAAAAATGTTGAAAATCACCCATTCCACTCATAAGATATGATTGCACTTATAAGACAGTTCAAAATAGCAAAACTTCTACTGACAGAGAAATAAAGTTGTTTCTTATGGCTAGCTAAGAAAATGGTAGAATATTAGACAAAAATAACTAACACATACCCAATATCTTTTTAAAAGAAAATTTCAAAGTTTGACTGTATATAAAATATATGTAGATATACTAAAAACATTGAGAAAGGGGGTTTATGATATAGATTATACCCAATAAAATTTCAGTGCAGTGGCTTCAGAGGATGATCTTCCACAAAATTCATATAAATTTATTCAACATGGTTGAGAAAAGATATCCAGTATTAATTTCCTGCACAGGAAAAGTAAAATATATTTCACTTCATTGTGTGATGACTGCAAAGAACACTGTAAATCGCCAAGAAAGAGATGAGAACAATCTAAGTGTCAGAGACCTGAGGTAACAGAATAGTAATAGAAGCAAAATGCTCCAATGCCTGTTTCCCTGGCTCCATAGTTAGGGTAAAAGAAGTCTCCTCTTTTTTATGGTTAAAAATTAAGGAGAGTGTTTCAGCAAACTCTTTCAAATGTGGCAATCCCATCTACTAGATTTTTCAGTCTTCACAGGCTTGCCTCACTTTCAAAAACATATCACAAAAAAAGTTCAAGGGAGGAACCAGAGTACTGGAGCACTGAATCATGTTGAGAGTGAAATTATTAACTGGTTTTTTACACTGCTGTAGGTGTCTGCATACCCTGTGTGTTCCCACAACAGTGACTCAAAAGATATTCCACTCACTGAACTGGCTCTTGGGGAAACTGCTTTTCAAACTCAACTTAATCCATCAGATTAACCATGACTTAGGCACAATATGTATCAAACAATCTTGGTACTGAGTGTTATAACAAGAGAGGGGAACAGAGGTCATCACTCTTGAGAATGATATCAGGATATTTTCTCTCTGAGACCAAGTGTTCAGTCAGTTATGTATTTATTTCTAATGCTCTCAGGACTGAAGGTGGATGCTCACCCAATCATCCTTGTGTTGAATTTATATGTCTATTACTCACAAAGTAGAAAGAAAACATTGTGGTTCCTTCTACTACCCTGACTCAGAGGAATGCTGAAGTGGCCATGAAAAATCATGTGTCTCTAGATTTTATCTTGGCACTCAAGACTTCATATGGTCAAAGAAGACAGGGGAATTTTATAAAGCTCTGTCCATGGCCCAATTCTGGGACAGGCAGGCAGGTTCAGAATGGAGAGAAACAGTTACTGCTGCTATCCTACTTACATAATTCTGACAAAATCCCTTCCCCCATACCTTTTCTGACCATGTACATCTGTCAAGACCAAGGGTGAGGACCACACTGAGGTTGTTGTGGTTTCTACAGCATGTTTTCCTCATGTTGCTTCTTGGTGTACAATGTTGAGTTAGTCAGAAGACAAGTGTTTTAGAAGTCCTTGAAAGCAGAGACATGCTGAATATGGTGGACATGCAGCAATCCCAGTGCCCAAGAAACTGAGGCATGATGATTGCTGTGAGTTCAATTTCTTTTCTTTTTTGTGGGGGTACTGGGGATAGAACTCACAACCTTGTTCTTGACAGGCAGGCACTTAAGTAACTGAGCTAAATTCCCAATTGTGAGTTCAATTTTAAGGCCAGCCTGGGCTACATAGTGAGTTCAATGTCAGCCTAAACTACAATAGTAAGTCTTTGACTCAGAAAACTAAGAAAGAAAGAAAGAAAGAAAGAAAGAAAGAAAGAAAGAAAGAAAGAAAGAAAGAAAGAAGAAAGAAAAGACAGACAGATGGAAGGAAGGAAAGAAAGAAACAAAGAAGAAAGAAACAAAGAAAGAAAAGAAAAGAAAGAACAATGCACAAGTTATCTTTTCTTACCAAATTGGAATCATGATTTCTGTTTTAGGTGGAGACACATGTTGAGAATCCCACACCCACAATCCTACACAATCCTACACCATATCTGCCTGAACTACTAAAGTATACCCATGCATGTAAAGCTCACAGGTATAGTGGTTGAAAGAACCACTCCATAACAACTGTGTCCAAGCTCATTAATCATAGGATAATTGCTCTAAGGTGCCAGGTATAGTGGTTGAAAGAACCACTCCATAACAACTGTGTCCAAGCTCATTAATCATAGGATAATTGCTCTAAGGTGCCTAACTAGGATCAAATTCAAATTTATATAATAGAACTGTGACCAAGCACATAATTTCAAAAGAGTGCCTTATTAGGAAGGCTGCTTCATTAAAATATCATAGATATTTGTTGGATTCGTAACTGTTAATTTAAGAATAAAAGACATTTGAAAAAAATAAGATAATATGTTACTTGCAAAAAACCATGATTCCTTAAGAATATATTCTAAAGAATACAATAGATAAGGTGTTTGCAAAAGCATATAAAGAATGAAGATAAAAAGCATAATAAAATTCAAAGAGAAATGAATTTCACTTGAATTAGGAAAACAATGATGTATATCAACAAGAAATTCATCAAAGAGATATTTGTAAAATAGATAAATAGAAATCTTAGAAATAAGGAGTTCTACAAGTTGTCAGCAACAACAAAGTGGTTGAAAGCTGTAACATTAGACTAAGGTGAAGAATTTCTAAAAGTGAAGGTAAGTCATTTAAAACAGCAGAAAGAAAATTTAAAAATAGGAAAAAAAGGAAAATGAAGAGAATCTTAAAAATTATGCATGGCAATTAAGCAAAGTTCCATATTTTACAAGTCTCAAAAGTGAAAATGAAAAAATATGGGCATAGAAAATCTATTCATGAAGTAATAGCAGAAAACTTTTTCAATATTGGGAAAGATAAGGACACTTATAGAAAAGAAGCTTATACGACTTCAACTATCTGCATAATCAGAAAAGTATTTACCAAAGTGCGTACAGTCAAACCATCCAAAAGACAACACAAAGGAAGAAGTTTTAAATCTTCAAGAGAAAAGCTTGAGTAGCATTGAAGGGTAAATCAGTTAGACTAATAACAACTGTCTCAGCCGAAAACCTTCAAGGCATGAGAGAATGGAATAAGGTATTTCAAAATCTGAAAGAAAATAACTGCAATGCAAGATAATAATACTCAGCAAGGCTATCATTCACAAATGAAAGGGAAATAAAACCCTTTCAAGAAAAGTAAGAAATGAAGGACTTCATGACTAGTAGACCAGCCTTACAAAATATATTCAAGACGTGAAAAAACTTCTATTATTATAGCATGTGAAAGTATAAATTTTGCTAGTAAATACATGAATTATACCTAAAATTCAGTATCATACAATCAATATGGTAAATTTTCAAACATAAAAAAATGAATAGGGAAGAAAGAACAAAAATTATTCAAAACAATTAGAAAAATAATCAACAAAAAGACAGCAAAAATCTTTACCTACAAATTGCAACTTTTTATGTTGACAGAATAAGTTATTCTGTTAAAATTAACAGAATGGCTAAACAAGAAAAAAGAAAAACATAGTCACAAAAAATTGATTGAACAATATACTAGTTACAAGAAACTCATTTTATGGTAAAGATACATGCAGAATAAAAAGTGAAAGAATGGAAAATGACATTCCAAACAAATGTAAAACTAAGTCTACTAGTAGTTGAATAATAACATTGTTTCAACAGTTTATAGAACCTTCTGCAAAATAGGTGATACTGGACATCAGGTGTAAGAGAAGCAGAAAACATACAGAGACTAAATAATATTCTTTTGAGTAACAAGTTAATCATGGAAGAAATCATGAGGAAACAAAAAAATTCTAAAATCAAATTAAAATAGCAACACAAAATATCAGAATATATAAAATACAATGAAGGCAGTTCTAAGAGCAAAGCTTACAGCTGTATTCATAGCTTGCATTACATAATTCAAGACATTTCTAGTGAGTAACTTACTTAGGTAAAAAGAAGCAAGCAGATCCAAGATCAGTAAGAGAAAATAAATTATAAACTCATGCTTAAAAATAGCCAAACAGAATTTAAAGAAGAATAGTGAGGATGAAGCTAAGCTTTTTTTTTTGATAAGTATACTGATATGTATCTAAATGTCCCCTGAAAGCATTGTGCATTCATAGATGTGGCTTTTGGAGATGGTTGGATCATAGTGGCATGAAATTAATCAGTGAATTAGTCCACTGATGAGTTTACAGCTCAATGTGATATGGAAATTCAATCCTGACTGGAGAAGGAGGGTCACTGGGAGTGTTACCTAGAAAGGCCTGTCTCTTTCTGTTCCCACAGCTATGTCCTGCTGCTGTGCCTCCCTGCTTTGAAGCCTGGAGCTTATTGACTGAAACCTGTGCAAACTGTGAGACAAAATTAACTTTTCTTCTTTAGAATGGCAGATATATGGTACTGTGTCCCAGTTAGAAATAAGTAACAAAGACAATAAGATAAGTAAAATTAATAAATCTTTTACTAAATATAAAAAAGCAAGATAAGGCCCAAGTCAATAAAACTAGAGATAAAGAGGGAGAAATTTTGCCAGATAACACTGATATGAAAATAAAAATACAGGGATATTTTGAAAATGCACATATTCCTATAAACAAGAAATAGAAAAGAAATGGATACATTTCTGCCCATCTGTGACTTCTCAGCATTAAACCACCAGAATATAAAAAATAAATAGTATAACAACAATCAGTGAGATTCAAGGAGTAATAAAAAATTCCAAGACAGTTATGCCCAAGAAGAGAAAGATTAATTGGTAAAATTTGCTATTGCTTAAGAGAAAACACCAATATTCCTCAAGCTGGTTCATTCAAGAAATGGGAGAAACTAATCTAACTCATGCTACAAGACCAATATCACGTTGGCACAATAACTAGATTAGAACATGTTGTAGTCAGGGGTTATGAGGAGAACAATTAAAATCAGGACACAGAGTTTATAATATTATTTTTATGATGGTCATCCAGAGTTAGCACAAAAAATGCAGGAAATCTATCCACAACACTAAAGACATAGAATATTTAGGCAAGGGTCTGAATCCCACAGCAATGTCCCACATGACTCCAGATGAAGACCCAGAGCTCATGACAATGCCTCCCACAAGTCCAACTGGAGATCTAGAGCCTACAAGAAGGACTCATGACAGTCTCTTTTACGGATCTGTGCTGGGAAGGCCCAAAGGTCAGCCGTGGAAACTTGGAAGTCTATGCCAGCAGTTTGAAGGAGCTGTGCTGGTAGGTTGAGGGTTCTATGCTGGAGCCAAGAAGTCACAGTCCCAACAAAGACCAGGGCTGTCTAAAAAGCACCACAGCCATCCTCAGTGACTTGGATGCTCTGAGCCCCTCTGACGACAAGCACAGTTGGGTACATGCGAGGAAGCCACCATTATGAGTTGTCCTGGAGACAAAATGGCACATGTCTTCCTCTCTGGAGCCAGGAAGCAATGCTTGATGAAAAGAACAGAGCTCCTATGGGAGAACCAATGGCTTGAAACAGCCACATTTAGAACACACAAGGCCTAGCTCTTCTCCACATCTCTACTTATGGTGGCAACTTTCCTCAGATTGGCCATCTACGCTCAGCACCATGCTGAGTTAATCCAGCTTGTGTTAAGTTGACCACAAGTTTTTAATCCATAACAAAGTAGAGAAATAAATGAAGCTCTGAATGGATTATGGAAGATCATCTTCAGAGTCAAAGAGATATTCCCTGAGAAAACAACAGGGATGAATTGAAGATTTACTACAGGTTAATGTAATAAAAGTGGGATGGGAATTGGAAACCAAAATAGGAAACCTGAAATGCAATGATTTTTGGCCAGAAAAATGAGACCTACAAGCTATATGAAACCCTTTAGATTTTCTCTTAAAAGAAACAAAACCCTAAAGATAATTTAAACTTCAAATTTTTTTTTTAATTTTTATTAGTGCATGTTTGCAGTACATAATGATTACATTCCTTGTGGAGAGCTGGTATGCATGCATAACAACATCATTTCTTTTTTTTATCTCTTTCCTCTTCCTCCTCAATCCCCCCATCTTGTTTCCCTTCCTATTTGTAAAAATCCTAAATTCTGATCTCCTTTTATCTATATTTTATTTCACTCTTTCCTTATATTATGGGTTTATGATATCATGTTGGCAATACCATTCAGAGGAACTTAGTGCAGTTCAAGCAAGACCAGTGAGAACTTCAAATCATATTGGTAAAAAGAAACAGGCAAGTGGACAACCAGGAGTGATGTTTTTCTGCTTTTATGTATTCTCTCATAGAAGAGTAGAAGCACACATTACAGCTCACTCCTTCAAGAAACTTGGGATTCTTTGACCTCCTTGCTCCTCCAGGGGATATACATTTCTAAATTCCCACAAAATGACTCGTCTGTCTCTGTTAAGAATGTACTCCAGTCGGTAGAGAGGAAGCAATTAAAGATAATGGACAAAGTCTAGGGGAACAACACAGAAGGAACAAAACAACAATTTATGTCCATTGTTCATAATTTATTCCATTTACTCACAGAAGATTCATTAAATGGTAGGAAATGTTGTCTTTATTCTTGATAGAGCCAAAGTATAAATTTTGGGGCTGCGGATTTAGCTGAGAGACATAAGCACATGCCTTGTGAGAATGCAGTAGTGAGTTCGATCCCTGGTACTGATAAAAAAAAGTATAAATTTTGTTACTGTGGAAGAAAGGAGAGAAGATATTGAAGGACAACCCACTGTTTACACAAATAGAATTAGATGCAGATATTGTCATTGTGAAGATTTAAAACAGTTCAAAATGAACAGTTTAAATCATTTGAATTTCATTTTTCCTCATTTGCAGTATAGAGGTTTCTTACAAAGTGACCTCTATTATTTTTCCCATCTCCACGGCATCATTTCTCTATTTACATTATTCTTTTAACAGGGAGTTTTATAACTGTTCCTTTTGAAAAGTATTGATTATATTTGATTTTTTATAAATGTTTTTGAAGATATATAATACTCCATCTTATAATCTATTTCTGAAATTGAATTAATGATTAGGTGTACTAAGTAGTAATGTTGCACTGACTATATATTTTGTGCTTTTGTTTTATAGAAAATAAAATACCTTGAGAAAATTTAATAAAAATGAAAGAATTTAATTGTATAACTTTTTCTGTCTCATAAATCATCTACTAGAAACAGAAAACAGGCCAACTTTAAAATGAAAACTATAGAGTTGTTTACAACAAAGAACTTGGAATTCTAAGAAAGTTTGTTTGTTCAATGTACATTAAATTAAATCACATACTAAGTCATTGATTAGCCTGCTGATATTTTTGTCATTTTAACTATTTCCTCTCCAGTGAACTGTGTCTCAAAGACAGTGATTTCAGACAAAAGGAAAAATCTTATTCAGTGAGCATACACAATTTAAGAATTAACCTTAAAATAACTGTGATAGAAATGAATACATTGTTGTACTTAACTATGTTATGCTCAATTTTAATCAGTTTTTATAAACATAGGCTTATACTAGGACTAAGTGCCATAATATCTTGATCAAATTCCATAATTCCTACATGAGTATAAAATAAATGCTTTTTTTTCTAATCTGTTTGGTATATTTTAAGAGTATGCAATATTCATTGTAATTTGTACCTTATAAAATAGGCAACGATATTACTGTCTTCTAAGCAAAGCAAGAAATTTCACTTCTGGTGTAGAATAGAAATATCCAAAAGCAGTTATAAACAATTTTCCTAGTCAGGGACTCTTTAAGAAACAAAATGTCTTGCTTATGATTACAGAATATTACAGAAAATTAGAAAGCATTTCTCAGAAATTATATATACAATACAAATGTGCTAGATAAGTCTGTGTTTCTCTGTATTCTGTGGTCTTCTTTTACATACATTTAGAGTCCATCCATCTCTTTGTAAACAAGCTTTCTCTACAGGATTTTAATTATGGTCTTGCTTGTAGTTTAATGTTACCATGGGTATTAGCTCTTTCTCATATATATTTGTTCTCATATTAGAAGTGCAATTATTAAACACTTTTGAATGAACTCAGACATTAGTGCTTAAATTTAAATTTCCTAAACAATAGTAATCAGATTTTATAATTTTGAAACTGACAGATGCCCTGGTATAGTCATCACAAAGGAAGAATCGATTCACACAATACAAAATTTTATCCTGCAGATTTAGTACTCTGTCTAAAAATCTGAAATGCAATGCATGCAAAAGAAAAATAATAGTATGTTTCATTTTACTTTAGTTCACATTGAGAAAAGTTTTTTTTTCAAAACCAACCTCTTAGTTTTACTCAACACATAATTTTAACAAAAAAGCTCAAATTTTAGTTACATGAGTATGCATAAACTTTTCCTTAAGTGATCTGAATTTGTTTTTTCCATACATTAGTAATTGTGAACAAAACCTGACAAAAACTGAACCTGGTATGTAAGAACTCAATGAATTCTGACTTTCTTTATTTGGAATGCAACCTTCACAAAATGTACATCTGGCTGATTCTGCTATGCTGATGCCTGATTATTTGCAGCCTCCTAAAGGATTTTTAACTTCATCTTGATATATTGCTTTCCTCCCTAGCAATTTTCTACATGTGACTGAATATCTAAAGTCGTAGCGCAAGCAAATTTACAAGAGAATATAGATCAACATGAATGAAAAATACATTCAGTTATAATAATGTGTAAGACATGTTCTTTGACACTGCAAATAATAATTTATTCATGATTTGTGAGCATGGTGATGATCATAAAACATAAACAATAAAAGGCTGAGTGTTATGTATCAGTCTATTTGGGGTTTTGAGGAGAAGAGGTGATACAGCGTATGAAACTTGTGTAATGCTGTGAACTCATTCTCAACCCTATGCCTTTGCTTATGGGCAATTTCTTTGCTTGAAATGTCCATAGTATTTATTACTGAAGACTAATTACAAATGTAATTCCTTGACAAACATCTGTCACATGTTCTTGCCCAAATGATTCCCACTTTTATTTTTGTTAATAACACTTATTTTTATTGTTGTTCCTTTAAATATCAGTCCATGCTTAATTTCATTTCACATTTCTGCAATTTCCTCCTTAACTATTACTATTATTAAATTCTTCTAAGGCTGAAATTTCCACCCACCACACACAATTGCCAGTCTCTTCTTACAGTCTCTGCTTTATTTTTCTGCACCACGTAGTTACTGTGTGTGTTCAATGTGCCAGAACACATGTTAAGTAATTTTCACAATTGATCACAGGTTATATGTTAAATAGATACTAATCTAATTAAATTGAATTGAGCTGACAGTAGTACACCAACACTTTTCTCTGAGTTATGGAATGAACTGAATACACCCAAGTCCATAAACAGAAACCTTAATTCTCATTTAAATGGACTGCAAAAAAAATCTTTAAAACAAGGTAATTAAAGTGAAACAAAATGACAGGGGTGGAGCTCTAATAACATAAGCATTTGTTCTTATAAGAAGAGATTGAAATTTTAAGAGTGTGAAAGTACAGAGAAAAAGAAATGTAAGGGCATAATGAGAAAGTTACTATAGACAAGTCAAGGATAAAGGACTCTGGAAACAAAACAAATCTATTTGGACCTTTCTCTGGGAATTTTAGCCCTCAGAAGTGTAAGAAAATAAATTTCTGTTGTTTAATTCATTGAGTCTGCTTAACATGGCTAAGAAGTCTAAGATACTGTGTAAAATAAATACACAGAAAAATAAATCTTTGTATTATTTTAAATACATAAGTTCTTGTCTTCAAGGCAATGGTACTTCTGGTTTTATTAAATATCAGCATTTTACATTATTATTCAAAAATACATTTGTAACTGTCGCTTATAGCAGTATTATAACCTGTAGTCTGCATAGAAATAAAGAAAAATACCTGTTGATATTCATCAGAAAAAGTTAGTATAAGAATGGAAGATTGAACCTTCTGCATATATTTGCAGTGAAGCTCAGGAACAGTGTTCTTTATGAATTTTCACATTCAGGCCAAAATATACTGGAAGAACATTAAATCTATAATATTCAAAGACATTAGGTATTGTTGCAGTCAGAAGAAATCTCTGCTTGTTACACTCATACACAATAAAAATTTGAAACAGACTATCCACATCAGGATTTACTTCTTGGTACAGTGTTATGTCAACAGTGTACATTATTTAGACTTATTACTGGCAAGGAATAAATTAACTACTTAATATGAACTCTATATACACATGCATACCTATATGCATAAAGCCTGAATCATATTACTAGATTAATAGCAACAGGACACATGAATTCCACCTAGATTTATTACTTTTACAAATTAATCAGCCAAACCAGCAATTCATTTAACTAAAAATATAAATAGTGAAAGAAACAAGAAAGGAGAGAGAGCATAGCATAAGACAAAGATTTTAATTTCATTAATTATGAAATTCAGTTGAAAGGCCAAACTAATAATATTTTCAAATGCAACATACATAGAATAACTTGGAGGCTATTGTTTTTGCCCTTTATTATGGATAAAAAATTCACCTTTTCACAAAAGTAGACATAACCTTGCCTGTATTCTGAAGACATTCTAAATTGTAAAAGTTATTTGATGACAGTGATCCTAGTATTATGGATACAGCGTTTGAAGACTGTATTGTCCCTCAACATGACTGAGAATATTTGGACAGTGATTGAATGTTGTCTAGTCCTTATTAATATGCATGTTGTCATTTGTCATCACAGTCATCACTGACATTTTGTCACTTGTGTTACTGTAAGCATTGCCTAGTCTCTAGAATCCTAAATTCCCAACATTTCTCTTGCTTGCAAACTCATCAAAAGTATAGCCAATCATAGTGAAGACATCTTACTTATAATGTAGATCAATTTAAATTTAACTCATTGCATTTTTTTACTTAAAGAGAAACAAAGGCATGTAAAGGTTAGAGATAATACAGAATTCAAAAAAAAGATAAACAATAAGAAAATACTAGTTAATAAATTACATATTGTCCTGTTAGAAATAGATGTTCAAGTTACAAAATTAAAGCATACAAAATATATAGTCAAACAGTGAGAGTGTAAACAGCTATGCTTGCATGAATCTCTACATATATTTATATCCTTTCTGTATTAGAGGGAAAAACAAAACTTAGCAAGACAAAAAAAAAAAAAACATGAAACCAAAAAGTAGTATAAAACCACAGTACAAGGTGATATACAATGATTACTGTGTTGTTTCTTATTATCTTCAATAGAATGTCTATATCATCAGGCATAATTGAATACAGCAGTATAATTGAGTAAAGCAGTAAATAACACTATTAGTAAAAATAAAACACTGTACACAGTATAAAGACTTCAAAAGCAGGTAATAAACAAACCATAGTGGATATTCTAGTGAATCTTGTCATCCTAAGTGCATTTGCCTATACTCTCGGACTTGATACTATCACTCATAACAGCTTTGAATAAAATCTATCAATACAAAACAGTGATCCAACAAACCAGATTCGATTATGATCAGTCATGGTAAAACAGTGTAGGTTTTACAGAGCTTTAGATTAAATTAATACGAAATGAAGGATGATTATGGTACTATATGCTCTTATTTTCAGGATTGCTGCCTGTGCCCTCAAAGCTAGTACAGGTAGAATGACTGGAACAGAATATAGTATATCTAAGCAGACTAATGTGAGTCATGCGGGTTTTAAGTCCTGGTGCACTATTAACAATATAGTGTATCAAGGCCATCTATGTTAGCGATTCTAGTTATCCTTCTCTGCCTCACTTCTGCTATGCTATTTTTCTGCCTTTGTTTGTCTAGTTTTCTCTTTCATTCTTCTGCCTGCCCCAGTAATTGAGGCCTTTCTGCCACTGTTCCTAAAACCCTGGTATTTTTTTCTCTCTCTCTCTAGAATGTCCTTCAATATTCTCTGTAGGGTTGGATTGGTGGTCACAAACTCCCCCAGTTCCTTTTTGTCATGGAAGCATCTTGCTTCTCCATTAATTTCTAGTGACAGTTTTGCAGGGTGCATCAATCTGGGCTGGAGGTTATTTTCTTTTAGGGTTTGGAAGACTTCACTCCAAGCTCTTCTTGTTGTGATGGTCTGTGTCAAAAAGTCAGCCATGATCCTGATGGGCTTACCTTTATAGGTAATCTGTTTCTTTTCTCTGATGGCTTTTAATATTCTGCTTTTATATTGAATTTCTGGTATCTTGATTATTATATGTCTGGGTGTAGCTCTGTTTTGGTTGTAGGTGGCTGGAGTTTTGTATACCTCACATAACTGAATGGCATTTTCTTTTCCCATGCTTGGGAAGTTTTCCTTAATTATTTCTGTGAATATCCTTTGTAATTCACCTGTTTGTATTCCTGCTTCTTGGTTCACATTTCTTATTCTTGAATTGTAGATTCTCTTGTCATCTTCTAGCCTTTGTATTGTTACTGCCTGTTTCCTTGTTATTTTTAAGAGATCTTTCCTTTCATGATCACACATTGCAAACTTGTCTTCAAGATTTGATAGACTATCCTTAGTTTCTTTTAAGGAGTTTTGCTGGCTTTCAATGGAGTTCTTAATTTCCTGGTAGTCTTTTTGAATCTGCTTCATGTATTCTATATTTTCTTTATATTCTTTATCAGATGTTTCTCTCCTTTTTTTGTGTTCCTCCTTTCTTCCATCTGAATAATCCTGACAGATTCTTCCTGAGAGCATTTCTTTTATTACTCTACTCATATCTTGCTTTACCTGATTTAATATTTCAGTTTTGAGCTCCTCTACAAGGTCCCGAAAATATTGCTTAATGTCCATTAAAGCCATGTCGAATGTTGTATGTTTGCTGCCCTCAGTCTCCCTTGTTTTTACTTCTCCTGGATCAGTACTCTTAGGGTTCTGGGCTGGGGGTCTCCTTCTTATTCTCTCTCCTGTCATGGCCCTGGCTTCCTCCACACAGGTTACAGTGCAGGTCCTAGCCCCCTTCCCTGTTGGCCACATTTCCTCCGAAGAACGCTGGCAAGGGAAATCTGCCCTCTCCTGCCTGTTCTTGTCACTGAGGTATAAGCAGGAGCTGTTTTTGCCTGCCCCTCCCCACCAGGCCAGCCAAACTTCATGTGCCCTCTCTGGGTTAGTGCTTGCTAGGCACAGGGAATCAATTTATGATGGCTCATTTCATCCCAGCCTGGGGCATGGCCCAATCCAAGCAAATCCCACAAATCTGCTCTGGGGCCGGAGGAACCAACTGAAGTCACTGTCACTCCCAGTCCAGGCTCGTCCTGCTCGATTCCAACATGTGGTCCATTTGGTCGCACCCTTCCTGTGGGTGGGTGGGTCTCCTTGCCAGCACTGACCATGGATTAATGAAGGTTCCTTCACTGGCTCTGCTCTCCATTGCACTCACCAACCTCTGACTTCAGTGCTGCTGTGTTTCCTGTGAGTGGTGACAGGAATGAGTTTGGGCAGCTCTGTCAGTCAGCACTGATTCAGGCCTTTGTAAACTTGGTGGGTTGCCATGAATGAAAATGCTCTGTCCCGTAATTTTTAGCGGTTTCAGTTGTAGTCCCGAAGTATTTGATGAGCTTTATTACGTTTTAATTTCTTCCTGTGTCAAGAGGATCCATCTCCTTTTTTCTGGGTCTCTCTGGGTGTTTATTCTGGCAAGTGAGTTGTTTCTCCAGGAAGGCTTTGTATTTTGTTGCTCACTGATTGGCTATGTTGTCTTCTCCCCCTCATTGCTTCTTTTAAAGCAATATAAAAAAGAACCACCAAAGTTGTAAAAGCTATGGCATTAATTTTCATCTTTATGTTTTTAAAGGACTGGCTCTACCAAAAAACTGTTTGAATATTCTTTCTCAAAAGTAATTATTTTAATCTTTTAAAGTTTAATCTTTTAAATTTTAATCAATGGAACACATTAGAAGATGCAAGCACAACTACAAAGACACTCAGCCACCTGATATTTTACAAAGGGGCTAAATATGTCCACTGGCAGAAGGATAGTCTATTTAATACATGGTGTTGGAAAAATTGGCTCTCTACATGCTGAAGACTGAAACTACCACCATGCATATCACTATGCCCAAAACTAAAGTCTAAATGGATCAAAGACCTCAATATTAAAACAGAAACACTAAATCTACTGGAATACAAGGTAGTAGAAGTCTTGGAGACATAGGGGTAGGCAGAGAATTTATGAACAAAACAGAGACTACACGGGAAACACTTCAAAGAATCAACAACTGGGATCTCATATTACTGAAAAATTTCTGCATTTCAAAGGAAATCACCAGCAACGTGAAAAGAAAACCCACAGAGTGGGAAAGAATTTTAGCCAGCAACGCCTCAGATAAAGGACTTATATCCAGAACATATAAAGAATTGAAAAGAATCAAGTCCCTAAATTCAAAGACCCTCTCCAAAAATGGGCATCTGAGATGAACACACAGTTCTCAGAGGAAGATATACAAATGGCAAATAAATACATAAAGAAATGTTCACCATCACTGGTCTTTCGAGAAATGCAAATTAAAACTTTACTAATTGAAAAACAGAACTGAAAATTCAAAGAACACTGAGATTGTATCTTCTCCAGGAAAAAACAACCAGCATTAAGAGATCAAATGATAACAACATCCTGGTAAGTTTGCTGGGAAAGCAGACCTCTTCTACACTGTGAGTTTTCAGGTAAACTAGTCAACAACTATGAAAATCAAATGATATTACTCCAAATACTAAACTAGAAATTTCATTTGACAGTTTAGCCTCTTCTACAGTAACTGTCTTCCAAAAAGCTTTAAATACATCATATTATAATGATATAGGTATAACCATTTTATAGTGGCACAATTCAAAATGGATAAATCTTGGAAGCCTACATGTCCATTAACAGATGAGTGGAAAAATAAAATATTATATTTACACACAATCAAGTACTACTATAACTTAAAGATAAACTTGAGTAATTGCAAGAAAATGGATGCACCTTGAGATCATAATAGTAAATTAAATAAATCAGACACAAACTTAAACATTACATGATTTGGCTTGTATGACTAACAAAAACTATAAATAAAAAGCAAAATAAAAAGATAGTAGGATCTAGGGAGCAGATCTTTCCTAATGAAGAAGAAGATCAGGAGACAGACGGGGAGAAGAAGAAGGGAAAGGGGATAAAAAATGGATTCAATATGTGTTATGTGCACGCCCCATCTCCATGCATAGAAAGTAAACATTATATGTTGCAAACATGTAGTAATAAAGTAAAATTTAAAATTTAATATGGAACTGAACTGCTGTTGTATCAGAAATAAGATCTTTAGTTTATTTTCTGGTGATATCTGCCTTATTATTTAGAGTAACACTGGCCTCAGAGAATGAGTTAGCAAGGGTTCTTTCCTTTTCCTTTTTGGGGAAAAATTTGAGCATAATTTGTTTGAATTTATTTGTAAAGTGTTGAGTAGAAGTCAGCAATGTAGCCCTGATTCCTGCCTTTCATTTATCGGTTTATTTTTTTAAAAATTACTAATTTCATATCTTTAATTGTCCATTAAAATGGTCATGGTCAATTTTAAAGTATATATAATTCTAGGGATGTTCCCATTTCATGTATTTAATTAAGTTTATAACACAGATATTTATAATATTCTCTCTTCTTTTCATGCTACTGCATAAGAGGTAATGTCCCTACCTTCATTTCTTATATTTTTATTTGATTATTCTCTTATAAAAGATAACCATGAGCAGGCTACCTAAATGTTTCTCAATCTTATTTTCATTTTTAAAAAATCAATTTTGTATTTGTTGCTTTCATTCATTTTTTTTCTGTTTTCCATGCCATTTATTTCTACTGTGATTTTTTATGTCCTTCATTTTCTTTGCCTCTGGGTTATGTTGCACTTCCTTTTTTAGCTTTTCAAGTACAACAGTAAAGTTATTGAGCTCAATATATCCTGATTTTTGGTGGCAACTTAAAGCCATAATATCCTTTTAGGCATGGCTTTTGCTATAGCCTATGAACTTTGTTATTTTGTACATATTCTGCAAACTTTAATATTTTGATTTCTTTTTACACTATTGGCTATTTAATAGTCCACTCTATTATCCCTAAATTTTAAACAAATGCTTAATATTTTCTTTGATAATTGATATCTAATATAATTTCAATATAATTGTTGATCATGTTCTGCATAAATTATATAATTTTAAATGCCCAAAGTTGTTTTGTGGCCTAACACCTGATCTATACTGAAAAAACCCCCATATTCACGTGAGAAAAAAGTTTATTTTGTTATTGTTTACTGCAATGATTTATAGATTTATATTAGATGTAACTTCTGTGTAGTGATGTGTCAGTCTTCATTTGCTGAACAGTATTTAGTTTTATGTCACTAATTATAACTTTCATGTTTAAGCATAATTGTTCCATCAGTTCTGTCAGTTATTTCTCATGTGTTTGGGTAGTCTCTGACATTGTTCACATATTTATAGTAGTTATAACTTCTTAATGGTCTGATCATTTTACAATGTTTTTCTTTTATATGAAATCCTTTTCTGTGTCTGAAAAAACCTTTGTCTTCACTTCTGTTTCAATTTCAGTAATGACACACCAGCACTGTTTTGACTATTGTTTTCATGGAATGGGAGATTTACTTTTTTCAACTTCCAGCTCATTTGTATAATTATATCAATATAAATTGAACATTTTATAGAAATTTTATAAGTTGACAATTTTTTAATATCTACATTTAACTGGAAAGTTTACATTTAATGAAGTTACTGAAAAGGACCTAAGTTTTTGCTATTTTGCTGTTTTCTATGTGTCTTATGCATTTTGTTATGATTTTTTATACCTTTCTTTTATATTAATAGGATATTTTCAGGTATCACACTTGAACATCCTAGTCATTTTTTTTTATCTTATACAATAAAAAAGCTACCGAAAAATGCCAAATCCTGAGTGGTTTAAACAAAGAAAATTTACAGACTCTTGGTTTTAATGCCTAACACTCCAAGATCAACATAAAAATAAGATTGGTCTAACTGAGGTCTCTCTTATTTAGTTGCACATGCCCAAATTCTTACTATGTGTTCTGTTTAGCCTTGGTTTCTCACATATAAAAAACATATAATATTTACTCTTGTGCGTCTAATTTATTTCACATAACATTATAGTCTCGAGATACATCCATTTTCCTGTAAATAACTCAGGTTTATGTTTCTTTATGAAAGACTAGTATTCTACTGTTTATAAATATCAAAGAACCATATTACCCTGATATATACCTACCAATACATATAGCAGCAGAATTCATAGTAGCTAAATCTTGGAAGCAACTTATATATCCATCAACAGATTAGTGAATAAAGAAGCATAATGTTTTGAATTTATATACCTTGTACTTTGTTAGATATAAGAAGAAATAAAAGTTGGCTTACAAAATAATCTAAATGCTACATTTTCCATGATGATTAATTTTTGAGCAATATTGTCAAGTACATTGACATAGTCCTTCTTGATGAAGGAAACTGGAGATATTTTTTTGACTGTGCCATAACTGTAAACAATTGAAAAAGTTAGCAACACAGTGTTATTGCATTGCTGTGCCATTGAAGAACATTGCCAAAATTTTTATGAGGAAATAAAACATTTATGCCGTCTTTGGATTTGAATTGGAGTGAATCAAATGTGCAAGGGTCTTTGAAAAGTAACTCTCACAAAGTTTGAAACCAGCCACATTTTAATTCTACAGCTGAGTTATCATCAAATACTGACTATACATTTCAACTTCTAAAACATATTCATATTGTTTTTTCATGGTATGCATGCAACATTATTTGAAAATTAATATATATAGGCTATTAAATTGTGACTATAACTTCTCAATATTTGAAATGATTCAACTCATTTTGTTCTGTTTAGTGTTTATGACCTTCTTCATGGAGTAATATTCCTATCCAATTTCATTTTCCTAAATACAACTAATAGCATCACTCTCAAAAACACTAGTGCATTTTGTTGAAAGGAAAAGTAAGAGACTTCTAGCTCTATGAGCACAGAAAGTTAAAAAAAAATTGCCCAGCTAGTTTAAAGCACAAAGAAAAGGAATTATGGTGTATTGTGTACATATACCAACTCCACAGAAGGAATGCAAAAATAATGTACTGCAGAAATATACTAATAAAAATGAATTACTTAATTAAAATTTTGAAAAGATAACTAGAAATTTGTTCAAAAATAATTTTTCCGTGGGCATAAGGAATCTGCTCTGACCAAACTTCTTGGATCAGTTTCTGGAAACTTTTTCTTATCTAACAATATTGAAATCGCTACTGAAATCTATGGATTATTGGGAGTAGAGGCACATTTCTGGATATGATAAAAAAGAATTCAGGCAGCATAACTGGAAATTACAATTCTTCACAGAAAACATTGCCAAAACCACTGGTTCATCAGTAAGACCACCTACACACCCATAATCATTTTAAGGAATATCACCAGAAGATTCATATTTTGCAAATTTTACTAAAATAGTCTAATAAAAATTGATTTGTAAACACATAAACTCCTCAAAAAACTTAGCATTAAAAAGGGAAAAGGGATATATTTGCCAGACTGTAATACATTACCTACATCATACAGTTTTCTTTTCAAATTTGTTATGGGGAGTTGGTACATGTACATGATACATCAGAATTATTTTTTGATCTATTTCCTCTCCAATTCCTTTCCCTCTTTACATCTCTTAGTCTTCTTCCCTTTTGCAAATCTTCCCCCTATTTTGTATTTCTTATCATTTTTTTGTTTTTAATTTTTGTTATTTTGCATGTCTCACATAACATAAACTATGCACAATTCTATTTTGCATAAAAGCCACATTTCTGTATTTGTGCATCTATCATATAGCACATTTTAAAAAATGAAAAGTTGTGAGATCCACACAGACAAGAGAAAAAGAGGTAGGAAAAAGTATAATTATATAAAAAATGTTCATATATGGTTATTGTCAACCATTATAATGGATGTCTTAGTTTTTAAAAATTTATTACAGTATAAGGCATATCATTAGTAATTTTATTGAGAATACTTCCCTTGACTTCAAACATATTTATCTTTTAGGTCATTTAACTTTTTGAAGCAGCCCTGGATGTCCTCTTTTGTGTCTTTCATTTCAATTACTGCTTGAAGTGCAGAACCATCAAAACACCTTTGATGTAATTTTAACTGTGGAATACTCCTAGGTCATACAGCACCAGATATATTGAATTAAGCTCATGAGCACAAAATGTAATGTTTTTATTTGGCAAAAATTATCATAAAAATTTAACTAATGAGAGATTCTCAAGCATGTGGTGAATATCTCTTCATTTATTTTTAAATTTTAAGGGGTTTTTTGCACTGGGAATAGAACTCAAGACCACAAGTTGTGCCACTGTGTTGCATCCCTGGGCTTATGGAGAATATTTAAACTTAAATTATTTTACATTAAAAAACACTACCATTAATCATTCTAAAATATTGAAAATACTTCCTCTTATTCAAAAACAAATATCCAATCCTTCTTGTTAATGTACCTGTTACTATCATTTTTTTAAAAATTTAGCCTTCACTCTGTCTTTTAATCACCCTGTGTATATATGTATGAATCATTATTGAGCCTATAACATATAGATACATAATATAGTTAATGACAAAAACACAAACAAAAGAGTGTACATATTGAAATATTTGTGCAAAATAGCCTTAAACTATGTCCTCAAGCAAAATTAGCTTTGAAGAAATTGGTTCATATCACGAAGCCCTTGGGGTGAATACTACAATGATATGCATTGAATGAGATCTACACTCATGTCCAAGAAGAATGTAAAATTAAAACCTTCAGAGAATGTCTTCAAGAAAGCATATAAATAACTTGAACATTTATAATCACTTGTGAATTTATTTAAAATTTGTGTTAAGGAGACAAAATTGTTCTTAGATCATTCCAAATGTAATTTTTTACACTTTCACTTACTACTAACATAAATTTTTACACTATTTAAATCAACTTGTTAATAGTTTTCCTAGTCATCTGATAGCCGACTACAAATAAGACTATACATATTACTGTTTGAGATTTTAGGTAGATTGTCATTTACCATATGCTATCTATTCTGAATTCTTATACATATATTCTATTATTTAGTTTCAAGTATAATCAAATATTTAAGATCTTTGAATTTGGTGATATAATGAACATGAGTGTCTTGGTTACATTTTTCTCTTTGTTAAGACAAAATACCTGATGCTCAAACTGAAGAAAGGAAAGGTTTGTTTAGCTTACAATTTTTGGAGGTTTCAGTTCATACTCAGCTGGCTCCAAGGCAGGGTGGTATGGCTGAGGGAGAGCAGTTCATGTCAGCCACAAACAGCAAAAGCTAGAGAGCAAAACGGGGAAAACAGAGTGGAGTACTGAAGTCACTCACTCTTTTATAGGTTCCTGTATTTCCTTTTATTTTGAGTAGTTTTTTTGTGTGTGTTTCTGTGTATGTGTGTGTGTGTGTGTATGTTTGTTTGATTTTAAGAAAGTGTGTACACCAATGTTCGTTACATATTTTTTCAATTGTTATCTTTGTGGTAGTTTTTTGTTTGTTTGTTTGTTTGTATTTTTGCCATGGATAGTAGCCTTCATTCTCTCTCTTAATTTTTTCTTGAAATCTAATCTGCCAGGTATGAGTATAGCTACTGCTGTTGACAATTGGAGTATATTTTTATGGGATATTATTTTTTGTCTTTTACTTTACATCTGTCTTTTACTAAGATGTGTTTGTTAGTAAGTGCATCTGTTAGCAAAGTGTGTTTCTTGCAATCAGCAAGCAGTTTTTTTCCCAACCTACCAGTGTATATCTGTTATAGAAATGCATGCACTGTTTACTGTCATTTTGTTGGGATTTTTAAAATGTTCAATACTTTTAAAAATCTTATTTGCTCACTTATACTTCCTTTTCTGTGCTTAATATTCCTGGCTAGTGGTCATGTATGTCTTAGTTTATGTTTGTCTTGGAAGATTTTTGTGGGAGCAGTAGCCAGAAGTATATATGAAAAGGAAATGTAGAGGTAAGGGACTTTTGGATGAACATTCCAAAATCTCCCAGCATGCATGGTTAGGTATTAAAAGATCGATTTCAGGACCACAAATCCAAATATATTGCTCTGAGAAATGAATGCGCCAGCACCATCCTCCCCATACTCTAATTTATTACTTAGATAGACCTGCCATCCTGACCTTACCCTGTCCTTCTATTCTTTAAATGAATTTATGCATAGACTTCTTTCTTTTTTCTTTAACCTCACTTCCTAGTTCTATCAATAAAAAGCCTCGGAAGCTTCAGATCAAGGGTGTTTTTATGATACTGTCTCATGGGGAGGAGCTTTAGTTAAGGTTAGTACCTCTGACTTTCCAGGAGTTTGAATTGGACATTCACTCTGAGTTTTCGTTCATCTTTTGCTATGCCAGATAATAAACTGTGAGAGATCTTTATTTTTTGATAGTGAAATATATGTTGCTATAGTTAGAATTTAATTTGATGATTATTTTCTTTCACAGCTTGCCATACATGTTTCCATGCCTTCCTGGTCTTTAGCATTTATGCTGAGAAATGGAATGTTCTGATATATTCTTATCTATAGAGACTTAGCATTTCTCTTACAGATTTAATATTCTTTCCATACTCTTGGAATTTTAAATGTATGAAGATATGAAGAGTTTTTTTTTTTTGGTGATGTCTGATTGGGTCCTAAATTCTTCCGGTATCTGCATGTTTTATCATTCCCAATTTTTCTGTCATTATATTACTGAATAGACTTCTCATGCTTTTAGTCTCCTTTTTCTTCCATACCAAAAATTTGGAAGTTTGTTTTTAGCTATGATTCAGTCCACTTTCATGTTTTCATTGTAATTAACTTTATAACTCTTTTATAATTTGTGAACCATGTATTTAAACCATGAAACCTTGTCTTCTTGAACCAGTTTGTTGATAAGGTTTTACACTAAAATGTTGATTTGACTTCTTTTTTGTCAATTTCCATGATTTGCTTGGCTATACTTCAGAAGCTCTGTCTTTTTTCAAAATTAATCATTCATATGATTATTGCATTATTTACCTTACTAATTTTGAATTCCATCTGTATTCTTTTTCAAGTCATTGATCATTTTAAGTATGAGTAATTTGAATTCTTTGTCTGGTGTTTCATCCTCATTGATAACTTTCTATTCAGTTATTGTCAAGTTATGGATGTCGATGCAATCCTGTTGCCTTTTTTATACTTCTTGGGCTATTATGTTTGTGTATTTATAAGATATATCTTATATTTTTGTGTCTTCATATTCATAAAATATTATGAAAAACTTTTACATCAATAAAGTTTGAAAAGACCAATAATAATATAGAGTAAATCAAAAGGTTAAAAGTTGGTAAAGTTTAATATTAATGATAACAAAATAATTTTTAAATTGAGTCAAGGAAGTGGGAAAAGGAAGATTTGAAAAAAAGAAGGAAAATAAATTGAGAAAAAAGATCTTTGGTGGTGGAAGGAGGCATGCAGGAAAAGTCAGCATGTCACTTGTCCTGATTTCATCACATTCATACTCAGATCTTGAGAAAACAAAATACAATGATCCTTGCTGCTCACCACAGAAGTCAATGACACTGACAAATCTTCCTTCCACAAACTGAGGTTCCCACAGATTAAACTTCTCAGGAGGTCTCCGCATAACGCTCCCAATATCTGTGACAGTCTCTTATAGCTGCATGTGATTCATTCCCTGTGGCAGACCGTCCTCAGTTTCCATGAAGTGTGGTTGCTTTATCGCATCTGCTATTTGGGATAGTTCTGTCTCAGAAAATAAGCCCTTCTCAACCTGGCTGCTGTTGAAACAACTCCAAGACATGTTGAATACTGCATTAGATTTCTTCTCCAAACATAGCTTGCCGAATGAAGAGAGTTACTTTCAGACTAAATCTCTGTACCTGATTTGCAGGTTGCAATTACCATGAAATCATTCTGCAGCTAGGATATTAATTTGCTGGATATCACTGAGATAAGCAACCTTCTCCAGGTATATCTTGTGCTTGTGGTGTCAATTTTTCTTCCCTTCCAGAAGCTACGGTTATCATTGTACACTACTTCTGCACTGAGTTTTGTTTCTCTATGCTTTTTAATTTTCCTGTCACCATGTTGTCAGTCCTGAAGCTCTTCCTCTCACCTTCTCTATCCACAGAAATATATTTCTCCTTTTTGACTATTAACACTTCTCACTCAAGATTTACACAACTGACATAAGGATTCTATAATTTTATCTGGAACTCCCCATTGTTTTTTCTTAAATGAAGTTTTACTGGTGAAAGATAAATAAGACACACTTAATATCCCAAGAATTATAGCCAGTTGTCCCTCTAAGGACTTATATTTAGAATATATAAAGAATTGAAAAAATCAGACTCCACAAATTCAAATATCCAACCCAAAAATGGGCATCTGACATGAATACACAACTCTCAGATGAAAAAAAGCAAATAAATATTTGAAAAACTGTTCAAGATCACTGGTTATTCAAGATATGCAAAAGAAAACAACACTGAGATTTTATTTCATCCCAGAAGAATGACTTTTTTGAACGAATCAATGAATAACAAATAATGGAAGGGCTGTGAGGAAAAAAAGAGTACTTCTCTCCTCTTTGTGGTAGTGTAGAATGGTGCAACCACTGGAGAAATCAGTGTGAGGATTCCTCAAAAAACTAGGACTAGAGCTCCTATTTGTCCTTCTTACTCCCTTGCTGGATATCTTCCAAAAAATTTGTCACACTTCAAATCTATTGAGGTTATATAAGTTATTTTTAACAATAAGTCAAGAAAAACATCATAAAATGAATTTTAATTTTTAATATGAAAATCAACACATTTGTCCCTGTTAAATACTATAAAAATAGTATGATAAGAGAAATTTATAGCAAGCAATGCACATATACTAAGGCAAAAGACCACTTATAAATAAGGTGAAACTACTTGTCAAGGAACTATAAAATACAAACAAGCTAGAACAAAATTATAGAAAAAGAAAGAATAAAATTCATGGCAGAATCAAATGAAATAAAACTAAAATAATAATTCAAAACAATAAAGCAATGAGATTTTCCTCCCAAAAGAAGCAAATTAAAAGAAAGCCTTGGATTAGAAATAAAAGTTTCAGTAAATGAATATACAGTACTCTGAAAAAGAAATACAGAGGAATTCATAAAATGGAATAATATCTCTTCTCATGGATAGGAAGAACAAACATTGTGAAAATGGTCATATTCCCAAAATTATTATAAAATTTTAGTGCAATCCCAATCAAAATAGCATTAGCATACCTTGCCAATGCAGAGAAAAACATTCCTAAAATACATATGAAATCATAAGAGCCATAGAATACCCAAGACAATCCTGGGCAACAAAGGCAAAGCAAGAGATCACAATTCCAGGAAGAGAATTTGTGAAATTATACTACAAACTTCTATAACATAATCAACATGGTATTGGCCAAAAAAGGGACCTGAGGATCAGTGGAACAGAACAGAAGATACAGTCACAATTACAAAGACACTCAGCCACCTTATCTCTGACAAAGGGGCTGAACATGTTCACTGGAAGAAAGACAGTCTCTTTAATAAGCGGTGTTGGAAAAACTGGCTTTTTATAGGCCAAAGACCTAACCAAGACCCAGGCCTAAAGTTCTGTTCTGTTGCCTCTAATTCTAGTTTTTAGAAAGAACTCCACCCTGACTTCCACAGTGGCTTTACCAATGTACACTCACACAAAAAATGGAGAAGTGTTTATTTTCCTCACAATCCTGCTAATATTTGTTATTGATTAATTTCTTTATAACATTCTTTTGACAGGTAGGTGTTATCTCAATGTTGTTTCAATTTGCATTTCTCTAATGATCAATGATGTTGGACATTTTTCATATATTTATTTGCCATTTGTATTTCTTCATCAGAGAATTTGTATCCATCTCAGATGTCCTTTTTTGGATTGGATCTTTAAATTTGTGAGGCCTGAGTTTTTCAATTCTTTACACATTCTAGATAAATGTCCTTTTTCTGAGGGACAGTTGGCAAAATCCTTTTCCCAATATGTGGGTTTTCTTTTCACTCTTTGGTTATTTGTTTCTATCTGTAAAACTTTTTAATAAGACAAGATCCCACTTCTTGATTATTTGAAGTATTTCCCATGCAGTTTAATTTTTGTTCAGGCACTCTCTGCCTATCCCTATGTCTTTGATTTTTAAATTTTTTTTATTATTTAAAGAGAAAAAAAAGCATGTAAATGGTAGACATAATACAAAATTAAAAAAAACATAAACAATAAGAAATCACTAGTGATAAATTACATATTGTCCTCTTAGAAATAGTTGTTCAACTTACAAAATTAAAGCAAAGTAGATACTCAAACAGTAAGAGTGCAAACAGCTATGCATGCATGAGTCTCTACATGTATTTCTATCTTTCTGTATTAGAGAGAAGAACAAAACATAGCAAGACCTAACAAAACAAATTCCTGTAAAAACATGAAACCAAAAAGTTGTATAAAACCACAGTACAGTGTGATCTACAATGATTACTGTGTTGTTTCTTATTATCTTCAGTAGAATTGTCTATATCATCAGGCATAATTATACAGTGGTATAATTGAATAAAGCAGTACATAAAAATATTAGTAAATATAAGATATTGTAGACAGTATAAAAACTCAAAGGCAGGTAATAATCAAACCATCGTGTATATTCTAATGAATCTTTTCATCTTAAGTACAGTTGCCTATACTCTAAGACTTGATACTATCAATCATAACAGCTTTGAATAAAATCTATCAATACAAAATAGCAATCTAACAAACCAGATTTGATTACAATCAGTCATAGTAAAACAGTGTAGGTTTTAGAGAGCTTTAGATTAAGTTAATAAGAAATTAAGGATGATTGCCGTACTACATCCTGTTATTTTTGGAATAACTGTCTGTGCTGTCAAATCTAGTACAGGTAGAATGACTGAAACAGAATATAATACATCCAATCACAGTGGTATAAGTAATGTGGGTTTTTAAATCCTGGTGCACTATTAACAATACAGTGTATCAAGGCCATCTATGTTAGAGATTCTACCATCCTTCTCTGCCTCATTTCTGCTATGCTATTTTTCTGCCTTGGTTTGTCTATTTTTCTCTTTCATTCTTCTCCCTGTCTCACTCATTGAGACCTTTCTTCCACTGTTCCTAAAATCCTGGTATTTTTTTCTCTATCTCTAGAATATCCATCAGTGTTCTCTGTAGGCTTGGATTGGTGGTCACACACTCCCACAGTTTCTCTTTGTCATGGAAGTATCTTGTTTCTCTATTAATTTCTAATGACTGTTTTGAAGGGTACATCAATCTGGGCTGGAGATTATTTTCTTTCAGGGCTTGGAATACTTCACTCCAAGCTCTTCTTGATCTAATGGTCTGTGTCGAGAAGTCAGCCATGATCCTAATGGGCTTACCTTTATAGGTAATCTGTTTCTTTTCTCTGATGGCTTTTAATATTCTGTTTTTATATTGAATTTCTGGTATCTTGATTATTATATGTCTGGCTGTAGCTGTGTTTTGGTTGTAGGTGGCTGGAGTTCTGTATGCCTCACATAACTGAATGTCATTTTCTTTTCCCATGCTTGGGAGGTTTTCTTTATTTCTGTGAATATCCTTTGTAATTCACCTGTTTGTATTCCTGCTTCTTGGTTCATATTTCTTATTCTTGAATTGTAGATTCTCCTGTCATCTTCTAGCCTTTGAATCATTACTTCCTGTTTCCTTGTTATTTTTAAGAGACCTTTCCTTTCATCATCACATATTGCAAACTTATCTTCAAGTTTTGATAGTCTATCCTTAGTTTCTTTTAAGGAGTTTTTCCAGCTTTCAATGGAGTTTTTAAATTCCTGGTAGTCTCTTTGAATCTTCTTCATGTATTCTTTATTTTTTTATATCTTTTTTTGAATGTTTATCTCCTTTTCTTGTGTTCCTCCCTTCTTCCTTATGTATCTTCCTGAAAGATGCTTAGCATTTCCTTTATTACTCTACTCATATCTTGCTTTACCTGATTTAATATTTCAATTTTGAGCTTGTCTACAAGGTCCTGAAGATATCTCTTAATGTCCATTGAAGTCATGTCTGATGTTGTGTGTTTGCTGCTCTCAGTCTCCCTTGTTTTTCCCTCTCCTGGATCAGTGCTCTCAATGTTCTGGGCTAGGGGCCTTCTCTTGCCTCTCTCTCCTGTCATGGTCCCGGCTTCATCCACACAGGTGTACAGTCAGGTCCCAGTCCCCTTCCCTGTTGGCCATGGTTCCTCTGAAGCATGCTGGCGAGGGACCTCCACCCTCTCCTGCCTGCTCTTGTCACTAAGATGTAAGCAGGGGCTGTGTATTCCTTCCCTCCCCACTGGACCAGCCAAACTTTAGGGGCTTTCACCAGGTTAGTGTGTGCTAGGTGCAGGGAATTGATTTGGGATGGCTCATTGGGTCTCTGCCAAGGGTGTGACCCAGTCCAAGCAAATCCCATGAATCTGCTCTGGGATGGGAGTAACAAACTGAAGTCACTGTCACTCCCAGTTCAGGTTCCTCCTACCTGATTCCAACATGTCACCCATTTGGTCGTGCCCTTCCTGTTGGGGGGGTCTCATTCATAGTGCTTACTGTGGATTAATGAACTTTCCCTTTGGCAGTTCTACTCTTCATTGAGCCCACCAACCCCTGACTTCAGAGCTGCTGTGGCTCCTGTGAGTGGTGGTGGGAAGGAGTTTGGGCAGCTCTGCTGGCCAGAGCAGATTAAAGCTAGGGCAAATTCAGGCCAGTGCAAACCTGGTGGGTTGCACCAACAATGCTGTGTCCTTTAATTTTTAGCTGTTCCAATTGTAGTTCCAACATGTTTGATGAGCTTTTTTACTTTTTAATTTCTTCCTGTGTCAAGAGGATCCATCTTCCTCTGTCTTGATCTCTCCAGTATGTTTTATTCTGGCAAATGAGTTACTTCTCCCTGGAGGCTTTATATTTTATTGCTCACTGATTGGCCATCTTTATCTCCTCCATTTTCAAGATTTTTACATCATTTCTCTTTCAGTATATTTAGTGTTTTTTTTAATATTTAGATCTTTGATCAATTTTGACCTTTGTTGGTGAGAGTGCACATTGGTAAAACCACTGTGAAAATCAGTGTAGAATTTCCTCTAAAAAACAGAATTAGAGGCCCACTTCTTCACAGCTATTCCCCTTCTGGGTATTTCCCAGAAGAACTGAGAACATGTCACAATGATATTTGCACACCTATGTTTATAGCTACACAATTTGTAATAACTAGATCTCAGAAACAACACAAATACCCATCAACTGAGAAATGGTTTAAAAAGATGTGGTATTTTTATAGAATGAAATCCTACTCAGCCATAAAGAATGATAAACTCAAGTATTTTCTAGGAAAATGGATGTAATTAGAAACCACACTCCTAAGTGAAATAAATCAGACTTACACATGTATAAAAACTGTATTTTCTTGCTAGTATAAGAAAATGAAAGAGTAAATAAGATCCAAAAATTATAATAGATGTAACAAAAGGAAAAAATATTCCCAGAGAAATTAAATTGTTTGATCAAACTTTCAGGTCTGTATCTTAAAACCTGAGAAACTATTTTGAAGATAATAATATGCAATGGAACAGCCATTGTCAAATTCCTATAACTTTGATTTGAAATCCTATATCTCTATTGTTTTTTTGTTGTCATTTTGCTTTTGTTGTTGTTTTTTGACTCTATGCTTCTTTATTTTTCTGTTTTGTCTCTTTAAAATAATAAAAGAATTCAGTAGTAAAAAAATAAAATTAAATCTAAAATATGTATATTAAAACACATATTAATGCAAAATATCATTAAAAATTACTATGAAATTTGTGTGATACATTTAATATTCTAGAGGTAAAATACACATTTTTATTCAAATAGAACATACCACATGATAATTACTAACAATGAATGCACTGAACAGAAAAAAATAACACAAGTAATGACACTGAATCAATTATGAAAATTCTACTGTCAAGTGCAATCCAAGAAAACAATGTTACCACTGTTGTATTCTGTCAAAAACTTAAAGTACAATCATTACCATTTATCCTAAATTATTTAAAAAAACTGAGCAGGATGCTTTCAACCACCATATACAAGGCCACTAATGTGCTAACTCCAACAGCATATGAGGACAGGATAACACAGAACATAAGAAAGAAAAAAAATGAAGAATGGAAGAAAATTTCATGCCAATAATTTTGATAGAAAAAATACACAACATCACAGTGAAATACAAGAACATCAAACCACACTTTAAAAAGAGGATTCACTATGATCAATGAAATTAATTCACATTGCAAGCATAGTCTAATAGTACTGGTAGAAAAACACACCATATAGTAAAGGAAGAGTGAGCCTATCCACAAATCCAAACATTGTAGTCCAGAGATTTTTTTCAAGGAACTGTGAAAAAATGTTGAAGGAAAAAGAGTCATTCAGTAAATGTTGCTGGGAAAATTTGTCATCGATATACAGATAGATGAGACTGGACTGCTATTCATCATTAATTACCAAGCCAAATTCATAATTAAGGGCTTAAACATAAGGTGTAAAATTTTGTAACTATAAGAAATAATCATTCAAAAATTCTTAAGAACTTTACCATGTACCAGAGTTTCTTGTAAAAGGCCAAAAATCAGAGAAAATGAAGGGAAAAAAACACAAATGTGATTGCATCAAAGTAAAATTCTTCTGGAGAGAAAACAAATCTACAGAACACATAGGCACATGACTGCATTTGAGAAAGTATCTCTGTTGCTGTGCTGGCAATGGGTTTACATCCAAAGCATATAAGGAGCTGGAAAAATTAAGAGTACTATGTTCCTATAATTTTAATAGATCTAAATATATTTTTCAGAGAAGAAAATAAACATTGGATACATGAATGTTTAGAAAACTGTAAATCAAATCCATAATAATGTAGCATCTGACCCCACTAAAACTGGTTAACATAAAAAATGTTAAACATAAAATGTACTATTAAGGATATGGAAATAAGAGAATCCTATCCCAAGGATGAAGAATTTTTAAATTTTTATATCCAAAGTTAAAAGCAGCATTTTGGTTCCTCAAACAATTAAAATTAGAACTGCCATATGAACCAGCAATCACTTGGGCTTACAAACAAAAAAGCAATGTAAATATATGACTGACACATCTGTACTCCCAAGTTCTTTGAAAATCTATTCACAATGTCCAAAAAATGGAAACTACCAAGAATGAATGAAGTCAATGTCGCACACATACATGATGGAAACTTATTTAGCCATGAAAAAGGATAAAATCCTCTTATTTGAAGCAACATAGATTGAGCTGGAGATTATTAAATTAAATAATATCTGTCAGTAACTAATTGGTTAATTATGCATTACTTAAACTAAAATGCTCATTTCATAGAGTTTGGGAATGGAATATTGACTGTAAGATGCTGGGGACAATAATGGGGAAAAAAGATGGAAAAATAGGAGCAACAAGTTCTGGGATACTATTGAAATGTATGGTGACTGAGGTTAATGATAATCTACTTCACATTTCAAAAACCCAGAAGAATGGATTTTGACAATTTTCTCTTCAAAGATATGACATACTTAAATAGATAAATTGGCTTTGATCATTAAATTATACACATTGATTTATATATATATATATACATATACATACATATAACATAATATATGTATGTACAGCACAGTGTTACATCTTTATAGCCATTAATGTGTGGAGAATTCATCTTTTTGTGACAGGCAAGATTTTTAAAGGGGTAATTATAATTAAAAAAATTACTGACATAACCATACCATTGTAATAATTCATTTGGAAACAATGAGTTGAATCCTCTTAGATATCTGAACCTGTCCTTATTTGCAATAATGCATATTTGAGGAATAAGAAAAACATGTAAACATAATTTTTCTCTTATTGCCTCTATATCCTAAATACATAATCAAAATCAACTGCAAATTTTTATTATTAACATGTTCAGATTTTTATTTCTCAATCTTTGAAACCATAGATCTATATTATAGACTTCCAATTTAGTGTCTTTACAAAATAACTTGACATTATTTAATTAAAATCCAGGGAATTACTTTATGGCTAAATCACCTTAATTTTATTGCTTTAATTCTCTTTTTTGTTACATTGTTTACCAAAAAATGCAGTAAAGTAGTTGAAGCCCATTATTGCATCCTATAAATAATTTTGTAAATTGTGGAAATAGCAATAAAAATTATCAATAGAGAACCAATGTATTTGTGAATGCCAGTATATTTTAATTGATTATGCAAATTTCCTTTAATGAGCAAGCAATCTTTTCTAAAATTGAAAGTCATTCAATTCACTGGTGAAAAGTGAAATTGCTATTGCTATTTGTTGTGACTTTAATATTAGTAACATTGTCCCATGTATTTCAAATACTTTGTTTTCTCATGTGTGTGTGTGTAGCCAAGAGATTTATTCCAAATATTCCACCTTTATTATGTTATTGTCATTCAGTATTTGTATTAAGTAGTCTATGCAGAGAAGAGCTCTCAAAAGTTGGTGCAAATTATGTAGACACATACATTTTTCTCAAAGAAGATTGAATTATGTTTCAATGGATTTATTTTAACAATATATTTCTAAACTGTTTCTTCCTTAAGAACAAATATACAAACCAAAAAAGTTGTTCTAATAATTTTGGAAATTTTCATTTCAGTCAGTAATTCCAAAAATAATCAGTTCTATTTTTAGTCTGTGTTTAAGATATGCTTAATCTTCAAATAAAGCAAACAAAACATTACTTTTCACTAAAGATAAAGTTTATTCTTCCATGAAAATGTATGGTACTTTTACATAAGTCAAATGACTTTTATAAACACATAGACACATACACACACTCACACACACACACACACACACACACACACAATGAGTCCATCAATATACATAAGCTTATATTCACTTTTGTCTCTTCTTTTATTCCTGTTTTCCCTCTCTCTCTCTCTCTCTCTCTCTCTCTCTCTCTCTCTCTCTCTCTGCTCTTTCTCTTTCTTCCTATCTTTTTCCTTTCTTTCTTTCTTTCTTTCTTTCTTTCTTCTCTCTATCTCTCTTGTTTGTCTTTGTTTTGTTTTCTTTCTTGTTATTTTCCACTATGTTCAACAACAATAGCACATTGTTCAACTGCCACTGAAATGTAGAAGTAGTGGCCTGAAATAGGCAACATTTAAATTCTATTTTTGTTTCAGAAAAGCAGTCTGCAAGTAGTCAAAAACCAGTATTTCTCTTGGGATCTTAAGTAAAAAAAGAGCATATTTTCTTTTCATGCATCAACTCTTTTGCCCAAATGACCATATTTTTCTTATGACAGGGTTTAATATTTAAAATACTGAAACTACAACTAAGAATTTTTCATTTCTTTGTAAAATTTCTACAGATAAAAGTGTATTTCCAAATAAAGAATATGTTTATGTAGTAGTAGTTATATCTTAAAATCTTTGAAGAATGTTAGGTTCTATGAAAATGTTGTAGTTGCTACTGGAACATTGCAAAGTATTTTTATACCTGGAATATTTCTAGCGTTTTTTTTTAGTACAGATAAGTACAAACATCCATATTTTAGTTAGAGCTCTCCTGAAAAACATATTCAATGGTACATATACATAAAAACAGATATATTTTAAGGAATTTATTAGGGATATTGGTCACATTTTGGAGGACAGTGAGTCAAACACTGGACCCCCTGCAACTTTAAATTGAGCAAAGTTAGTGGTAAATCTCCAAAAACACAGAGGTTAGTGAATTTGAAGTTCTAACATCCATAACTTAGAGAACAAGAATATTCAGCCATGAAAGATATGGAAGAGTTTTATCCTTTCTTTGTCTTTTTTTTCCTATTCAGGCCATTATTTGATGCAATGGAACCCACCTACAGCAAGTAAGGGTCTAAATTACTAACTGATTTCATTAGCTCGCACACCAGTGACTTTCAGAAACATATTCACTAACATATCTGGAAATAATTATTTAAAAGCTATTTGGGTATTCTGAATCCGGTCAAGTTAATATCTAGAATTATCCATCATATTTTATAAATAATGATTCACATCACTTCTATCTAACTATAACTTATGATAAAACATATATGCTATCTTATTTTTATATTTAAAGTGTGATAGGCAGTAGTTAAGTGACTTTTATGCAGGTTAATACCAAGTTAGCCTTGGAAACAAAAACACATTTCTTAATGTCCAAATTTAAATATCCATTAAATTAGAGTACTCTACAGTCTCTTCCATAATGTTTATTACCCTTACCATTAATGCACTCAGTTTAGAAACTCAAAAAACCCTACTGTTTAAAGTTTAAAGTCCATGAAAAATCAAACAAAAGTAATATTTACAAAATCACATGACAGAACAAATAGACAAAACTTTGTGAGATTAGTAGCTATTGTAGTCAGGTGTTGTGAGGAGAACAATTAAAATCAGGACATGCAGTTTATAGTATTATTTTAGGATGGTCACCCAGAGTTAACACAAGAAAATGCAGGAAATCTATCCACAACACTAAAGACATAGAATATTTATTCAAGGGCCTGAATCCCACAGTAATGTCACACATAAGTACAGATGAAGACTCAAAGCTCATGACAATGTCTCCCACAAATCCAACTGGAGGTCTAGAGCCCACAAGAAGGATTCACGCCAGTCACTTTTATGGATCCGTGCTGGGAAGACGCAAACGTCAGCGGTGGAAGCTGGTAGGTTGAGGGTTTTATGCTGGAGCCAAGAATTCACACTCACAACAAAGACCAAGGCTGTCCCGAAAAGCACCACAGCGATCCTCAGAAAAATGGAGGCCCCGAGCTTCTCCCATGAAAAGCACAGTTGAGTACATGCCAGGAAGCCAGCATGACAAGTTCTTCCTGGAGATTAACCAGCACATGTCTTCCCCCTACAGAGCAAGGAAGCAGCACTCGATGTAAGTACCACAGCCTCTCCAGGAGAACCAGTCTCAAACAGCAACACATAGCAGAACCTACAATGCCTTAACACCTCAATGCCTCCCTTCTCCTTCCTCAAGTCTCTATTTATGCTGGCAACTTTCCTCAGGTGGAACATCTATGCTCAGCACCATGGTGATTTAATTCTGCTGGTGTTAATTTGAACATCAGTTTTTAAAAATTTTATTTAAAGACAAAAAAACAGAAAAAAATGGTAGAAATAATACAGAATTTCAAAAAAACAAACAGTAAGAAATCACTATTTGATAAATTGCAGACTGCCATCTTAGAAATAGCTGTTGAAGTTACAAAATTAAAGCATACAAAGTGGACATTCAAACAGTGAGATTGTGAACAGTTCTGTTCAATGATTCAATGAAAACTTAATAATATGTATCTTACACACTTAAATATACATGCAATTATATCCTTTAGAGCATTTTCTTTTCCTCTTTTTTTTCACAAAAGCAGTTACACATTTTGGGATTTCTTACTCCTAAAGTTCTTGTTACATTTTACACTAGAGACTCAATGTGATATTTACAAATATGATTCTTATTCATTTCACTAATGAGGATATTCTCAAGTTGCCTCCATTTACCTATGAAGGCCTCAAGATCATCCTTTTTATAGATGAATAATATTCCATTGTATAAAAATACCACTTCTTTTTCATCCACTCTGCATTTGATGGGCATTTTGGTTGTTTCCAAGATATAGCTATTACAAATTGTGCTACTATGAACATGGGTGCACATATATCACTGTGACATGACCTTTTCAGCTTTTCTGGGAAAATACTCAGGAGGGCAATAAATGGATTGAAGGGAACTTTCAACCCTAGTCTTCTGAGAAATCTCCACAGTGATTTCCATAGTGGTTGCATCAGTCTACTTTCATATCAACAGTGGAGCAGTTTTCCTTTTTCCCCGCAGCCTCGCCAACAATTGTTATCAGTTGATTTTTGATGGCAGCTATTATTTCTGGAGTGAGATGAAATCTCAATGCTGTTCTAATTTGCACTTCTCAAATGACCAGTAATGGTGAACATTTCTTCATGTATTTATTTGCCATTTGTATATCTTCCTCTGAGAACGGTGTGTTCATCTCAGATGCCCATTTTTGGAAATGGTCTTTGAATTTGGAGGGCTTGAAACTTTTCTATTCTTCATATGTTCTGGGCAACAAAGGCAAGGCAGGAGGAATCTCAATTCCCAACTTGAAAGTATATTACAATGCCACAGTGATAAAGTAAGCATGCTACTGGCAAAGAAATAGACCTGAAGATCAATGCAACAGATTACAAAATTCAAACACAACTACAAAGACACTCAACCCCTTGATATTTGACAAAGAGGCTAAACATGTTCATTGGAAGAAGGATAGCCTTTTTAATAAATGGTGTTGGAAAAATTGGCTCTCTACATGCCAAAGACTGAAACTAGACCCATGCCTATTATGATGCAGAAAACTAAAATGTAAATGGATCAAAGATCTAAATATTAAAACAGAAACACTAAATATACTGGAAGACAAGTTAGGCAGAGATCTTGGAGACATAGGAGTAGGCAGAGAATTCATGAACAAAATGCAAACTACATGGGAAACACGTCAAAGAATCAACAACTCAGATATCATATTACTGAAAATTTTCTGCACTTCAAAATAAATCACCAACAGAGTGAAAAGAATACTCATAGAATGGGAAAGAACTATAGCCAGCAACCCCTCAGACAAAGGACTTATATCCAGACCAACAGTTTTAATCCTTAATGGTAACATAGGTATAAAAGCTGTTTCAGAGATTTAAGAAAGGTTTCCCACAGGAAAAATTGTCTAAATACAATACATTCCATGAAAAATTTTGTTTGCAGTCAAAGGTTTAGGGAAAACACAATATATACAAGCTCTTGAATTAAAGAGAGGAAAGGTAAAATGACAGCTGCAACAAAGACTATGTAGAATGAATCTGGAGATATATTCAATCAGAAAAGAAGTTAACTGGAGTATTGCACTGCTGTAATATTGGTGTCCAATACACTTTAATTGGAATTTTAAATCCAAAGCACACTAGAAGTGTACCACTAATGAATTAGTCTTTTCAAAAGTCAAAATAGTTTTAGTTTTCAAAGTTCAGCCAATAATAACTAACATATAGATATATATTGCAAGTTGAATAACATTTTGGATTAAAGGAAAGTGCTCATAGGGTAAGCAGAGGATAAGTATAATCTTTTATTTGTTTAATTTTAATTGTCAAAAATATTTGTGTATATTTATTGAGTGCCATATGATATTTCAATATATAAATAGAAGGTTTAAAGATTAAATCAATCTAATCACAAAACCATTGCCTTATGTAATTATCAATTTTTGAGTTAAATATATTTTAAAAATAATTTTCCTAATTTAAAATATGCAATGCATTATTGTTATAGTCCTAATTCTCTCCAGTATATCACTGAAATTTATATGTGCTATCAAAGTCAAAATTTCTACCCTCTTCAAAACATATTTGTTTCTTATGAGTATGGTCTCAAGTCACATACTTTTAGTATAAAATCTTGTTTATACGAGAAAATTGTAATAAATACTAAAAAAATTATATCTGTCTCATTTATTGTCCTCAGCCATTTGTAACTATTATTTTGCTCTCTTTTGCAGTGTGTTCCAGTTTTTTAGAGTTGGTCTGTGTTATGGCTTGTATTTAAATGCCCCTACAATCTCATGCAGTAGGTGAAGCTTTTTGGAAGTGACTCTATCTGAAGTATGTGATGCTGTGATTAAAATTATGATACTAGGATTAATTCATGCTGTGATGCTAGCACTAGTGATGCTCCACCCTCGGTGTGAGTGCTACTATTCCTAAGTGCAGCTAAACTAGTTAGAATATAAGGGACAGAAGAGAGCTGCTGTTTTCTGGTTGCTTGCTGTTTTCTCTATTTTGCTGCCTTCTGCCTTCCATGAGTAGTTTCTCCTCTGTGATACCTTTCTGTCATGTCACCCTGCTTAGGAGCTAGTCAATTATAAACTGAAACATTTACAAACAGTGAGCTAAATAACCTTTATTTCTTTAAAATTGATCTTTGGTATTTTATCTCAACAACAAATAAAAGTAACTAAGATAACCTGTAAATGACATGGCACATTTATATTTTTTTGGAACTATTTCTCTTAACACAATATCCTTCAGATTTATCCATGTTGTCAGAAATGAAAAATACTGTATTTATTGTAAATATATTCTAGATTTTGCATCTGTTTATCTAACAATGTGCACTTCAGTTGCATCTATTTGTTGACATTTGTCAATATTAGATTGTTTTAGGAGTTCAACAAACACTTTGATATGCTAATTTCAATTCCTTAAAATGTATACACTGACAGTGTGATTTCTAAAGAAAACACATTCTCTAGAAGATCTCCACACTGTTTTCCATCCTGTGTTTGTTAATGTCCATGTCCTGCAGCATGTACATATATTCCCTTTGCAGTACAGCTTCGACAGCATTTGTTTTCTTTTATGTTTTTGATAATAATCATTCTAATTTATATCATGAAGTATTTACTTATATTTTCTTCTAGTATTTTTACAGTTTTTGGTATTACATTTAAATCTTTAATGATTTTTGTTTAGTTTTCATATATGACATGAGAGAGAGTATAATTTAATTATTGCTTAAATAATTTCTTGTGAATATACTTTGTTTCAGCCAAAATAATAGGACAATTAATTATTCATTACTGTGCTGGGTATTTCCTTGAAGTGTTGCCTTTCAGCCATGCCTCCCTGCCTTGGAGCCAGCTTATTATGGACTTAAACTCCCACAAAGAGTGAGCTAAATAAACCTTTTCTTCCTTCATTTTGGGTGTCAGGTATTTTGTCCCTGCAAGGAGAGAGAAGTAACCAAGACACTGATTGGTTATGAATATATGGATTAATTTTTTTTTATCTCACCTGATCTAATAATCCATGTATGTTTTTTAACACTAATACCATGCAAGAAATTTGTAATAGATTTTTATGACTTTGTAGTAGACTTTAAAATCCAATACTATTATGTTTTCCACTTTGTCCTTTTGCTCAAGATTTATTTCATTAATTTTTACCGTATGTCATGTCATATATATTACAAGTATTTAAAAATTTGTGTGACAAATGACACTGACATTTTGATGCAATTTGCATAGGATATGGATTCCTTTATACAGGATGGGCATTATAACAATATTAAATTTTGAATTTGAAGACCATTAGGCTTTGATTTTTATAAGCAACAAATGATTTCTCACAATTTGGACTATTTATTGCATATAATTTCTATTTCATTGAATAGAACTGGTTAATTTTTTTAAAAAAAACTATGATGAATGGGATTCATTTCTTAATTTCTTTTTCAGATAGTCCTTAGTGAGTTTAAAAGTTATTATCTTTATGTACTATCATTTATATGTGAAGAATTTCTTTTTGCTTACTGCATTTAAGATTATCCTTGTCTTTTAATTTTGATAATTTTATTACACATACCTTGAGTTGTAGAGTTTTTAACTGATCTTTTTTGGGACTTTTTTAGCTTCTTGAATAGTATGCCCATATACTTTATAAGATTTGTAAGTTTGAAAATATTAGACGAATTAAACTTCCCACTCTTTCATTTTTTTTCCCTTGAGACATAGACATAATTCATGATTTCATGTTTGTTGGTATCTAAATGCTAACGTATACTATCTTCATTCTCTTCAATATCTTTCTCTTTTTTTCCTCAATTTGCTCATGTAAAATGATTAATCATCAAGTTCATTAATTCTTTGTTCTATTTGATCAAATCTGTTATTATAATTCTTTATTAAAACTTTTAGTTCTGTTAAAATCTTTCTTTCTAAAATTTTCTTTAAATACATTCCTAAGGTCTTTATACTTTTACTGAACTTCTATTATTTTCATATATTATTTGTTTAAATGTTTTGAAGATTTATCTGTATTTTTGCATCATTTAAAATTTTTAAAATTTGTATTAGTACATATTTTCAGTACAACATGATTGCATTCAATATGAGGAGTTGATGCATCATATTTTGTTTTCTTCTCTTTGCACTCCCTCTGTTTTCTTCATTTTCTTCTATTTTTCTAACATTATTTAATTTTATTAGTATAGTTTAGATATACATAATGAGCACAGTAACCATAGGGAACTTGTACCTGTGTGTGATATACCCTAATTTTCTTTTCCCCCATTTCCTTCCCCTCTTTCTCCTTTTATTTATAAAAGGCTTGTGTTCATTTGTCTTTATTTTTTCATTTTTATACCTCCCTTTCTTCCTCCCCACCTTACCTTATGTCCCTTTCCATTTCAAAATTTTTTTCCTATTTCATGATGTCTATTACCTATTTTTGTCCTCATTTGTCCTTCAGTTTCTCAAACTGGAGAAGCAATGCAATATTTACACATTTGTGTCTGATTTATCTCAATTAAGATTCTGGCCACTAAATGAATCTAATTATAAATAAATATTTTGAGTTTATCATTCATCAGGTGATCATCATTTTGACTGTTTCCAATGTTCATCTTTTACAAACTACTCTACAAATATGGTTGCACATAAATCACTGTAGTACAATGCTTTTAAATCAGGAAGATATGAAGAAGGAGATTAGAAGTGTCAAATAGAATCTCTAATTCTTATTTATTGAGGAATTTTTACACTGATTTCAACAGTAGTTGCATCAGTTTACATTCTCATCGGTACTGTGGAATGTTTCCTTTTCACCCCTAGCACTGCTAGCATTTGTTATTGGTTGATTTCTTGATAATATCTATTCTTTCTGGAGTGAGATAGAATCTCAGCTTGTTTTAATTTGAACCACTCAAGTGACCAATGAGGTTGAATATTTTTCATATATTTATTGATCTTTTGTACTTCTTTGTCTGAGAAGTGCATATTCATCTCGATGTTCAATTTTGAATTTTGTCTTTAATTTTGATGTTTTTGATCTTTTTCAATTCTTTATGTAATCAAGGTATGAGTCTTTTGTCTAGCAAAAATTGGCAAAGTTTTTTACAATGCTACATTTGTCTCCTTACTTTTTTGGTGATTTCTTTTACTGTGCAGAAGCTTTTTAGTGAGATGAAATCCAAGCTATTGATTCTTTGTAAATTTTCCTGTGCAATTGAGGTTTTTTTCATAAAGTATTTGGCATGTGAAAAGTCAGTTATTCTGGCACTATTTATTATGGATATTATGTCTCGTCCAGTGAATGTATTTTTCCACCTTGTCAAAGATAACATGGTTGAGTCTTCCTCTTCCTTTATGTTTTTGCCAGTACCATACTGCTTTAACATAGCAACTTTGTAATATGATTTCATATCAGAGATTGTGATCCCCCTTGCCTTGCCTTGGCTGCCCAGAAATGCTTCCATACTTCTAGGTCTCTTCTGATTAAAAATGGAATTTAATATTTTTTCTCTATTTCTTGTGAAACATTCAGTTAATAGTTTGACCTTGACTGCATTAAATTTGTGCAAGAAATTTGAAATTGTGGCCATTTTTGCTACATTTTTTCTGCCTTCCCAAGAATAAGGATTGATCTTTCCATTTTCTGATAGTCTTTGATATCTCCTTTTTCAGAGTATTATACTTTTAAGCATGAAGATATTATGTTAAATTGATTCCTAATTATTTTATTTTTCTATGCCATTGTAAAAGGTATGGTTTCTCTTATTTCTTGCTCACTTTTTTTTATTTGTGAACATAAATGCAATTTTTTATCCAGGTATGTGACTGAATTTGGTTACTATATGTAGATCTTTTTTGATGGATTTTTCTGTGGTCTTCTATGTAGAGTATCATGCCATCTCCAAACAATGAACATTTAATATCTCCCTTACCTGTACTGCTTTTATTTCATTTTCTTTAGAAGCTTCAATCAATGTTTCCATAATTAAGTTGAATAAGAATGATGAGAGTGTACAACTTTTTTTTCCTGATTCTAGATTGAAAGTTTTCAATTTTTGACAATTTGATGTGATGTTGGCTATTAGTTTGTCATAGATGGTTGTTATCAAAATGAAGTAAAGGGCATCTTTTCCAATTTTCTGTAGGATTTTTGCCATGAATGAATGCTGGACTAGGTGAAATGTTTTTTGAGGTCAATTGAGATGGTCATGTGATTTGTTTCCATGGCTATGATGATATGGTGTATTATATCTAGTGAATTAAATGTGTTGAATTCATCACTGGAGTGATTCCTACTTGAATGTGGTGTATAATCTTCTTTATGGTTTGACACATTGTGTTTGACAGTACCTTATGAAGGATTTTTGCATTTATGTTTATTAGCGAAATTGGCCTGTAGTTCTCTTTGTTTGTTGAGTCCTTCTCTGATTATGGATACAGGCTAATACTTGTTTCCAGGCATAACTTTGACAGTCATGCTTCCCTTTCAATTTCATTAAAACATTTGTAGAGTAATGGTATCAGATATTCTCTAAATTTCTTATACAGTTTATCAGAAAATCTATCAGGACCTGACCATTTCTTTGTTACTTGGTTTTTAATTACAACTTCAATACGTTTGACTAATATTAATTTATTCAGAATTATATCTTCTTCATTCAGCTTTGGTAATTCATATGTATCTAGGAATCAGTACATATCCTCTGAATTCCATTTTATTAGAATAAAGTTTCTTGAATTAGGTATTGATAATCTTCTAGATTTCTGCACAACCTGTTGTGATTTCACTCTTCGTTTTTAGTTGCATATGTTAGTCCTTTCCTTCTTTTTTGATATAGGTTAAAGTTTTATCAATTTTATTTAGTCTTTCAAGGAAGAACTTCATTGATTCATTGATTCTCTGTATTATTTCATAGTTTCATTGTATTAATTTTTGCTGTAATCTTTATAATTTTCTCTCTTGTATGGACCTTGAGCTTGACATTTTATTCTTTCTCTAGAAGTTTGAGATTCAACATCAGGTTATTTGAGCACATTCTGTTTTCCTGATGTGAGTTTTCACCACTACCAATTTTCCTTGTAGTACTTCCTTCATTAGGTTCCATAACTTCTGGTTTGATATATCAGCATTTTCATTTAATAATAGTTACTGTTTAATTTTTTTCCTAATTTTATCTGTTGAAAATTGGTTGTTCAGGAAGGTATTATTTAATTTCCATGATTTCCAATTTCTTTGCACAATGATCTGGTAGTACACATGGGCTACTTTCAGTTCCTTTACATAATTTAGTGATGCAAGTTCTATGAAGTAGTATGTGGTCTATTTTGGAGAAGGTCCTTTGGCTAGCTGAGAAGAAAGCTTTATGACATTTTGGGGTAGACATCTACTAAGTACATTTGTTCAAATTTGGGTTCAGTTCTATTTCTTTGCTGATTTTTTGTTTAGTTGATGTATTTGTGACAATGGAGTATTGAGTTGCCAAATTACAATTGTCTCAGTGCTTAGTTGATTTTTCATGTCCATTAACATTTGTTTTATAAATTTGAGTGCACTGGAACTTGGTATATACATATATATCTATAATTATTATCTCTTCCTTTTTCTGTTTTAACAAATATATAGTGACCTTCTTGTGTCTTTTGATTACTCATGGCTTGAACTTCCTTTGGTTTTGAAACAGAATAATCATTACTTCTTTTTCTAGGTTCCTGTTATGTGAACTATTTTTTCCATCTTTTTAACTTTCAATCAATGAATTTATTTTTGAGTTAAATGCCTTTCTTATATACAGAAAATTATTGGATCTTGGTATTTGATCCACTCTGCCAGTTTTTTTCTTTGCTTTGGTGAATTGAGACCATTTACATTGATGCTTATAACTGATATATATTGGATTATCCTTGTCATCCTAGCTTCCTGTTGTTTATTCCCTGACTTAGATTTTTGTTTAATTGCTTGCCTTACCTGGTGATTTCTGTCTTATTATGTTGTTATGATTGTGTTTTTTCTCATCTCTAAGTTATCCTTCATTTCTTGTACATGTGATTTGGTTGTCATGAATTTCTTCAGCTGTTCTTTTTCATAGAGTATCTTATTTCTCCACTGATTCTGAAAGATATTTTTGCAGGCTATATCAATTTGTGTTAGAGGATGTTATCCTTCAGGAATTGAAATATTTCACTCTGTCTTCATTTTGGCTTGATAGATTTTGTTGAGAAATCTACTGTGATTCTGATGGACTTTAATTTATAGATGATTTGTTTCTTTTCTCTAACAGTTTCTAATACTCTGTTCTTGTGCTGAATTTCTTGAATATTGACTATTATATGCCTTGGTGAAGATTTATTTTGGTCATGACTAACTCACTTATCTGAATGTCTTTTTTTTCATGCTTTCAGATTTTTCTCTCATTACTTCTGTGAAGAGAGTTTTTCTTTATATCGTTTGTGCTGATTCCAGATTTTTCATTGACACCAATCAGTTTTCCTTTTTCTTCTTTGCATTATCTTGCAGGTGCTAGATTGTGTTTTCATGGTCACTTGCTATTTTTAAGAGATCTTTCTTTTCAAGATCTGTAGCAATGATCCTGTCTTCTTGGTCTTATATTATGTCTTCATTTTTGTTCATTTGCTTTTGCAAAATTTCAATGGAATTTTTAATTTCCTGTATTTTTATTTGAAACTGTTTCATGGATTCTATTTCTTTCCTGTGTTGGGCATTCTTAATTTCCATCATTTTCCTGGGTTTCTCAATTTTATATCTGTTTCTACTCTACATTCATTGAGCAAATCTTTCATTATGGTCATCATCTTTTTTATGTGAGAGATTATTTTAGATCTAATTATCTTTACACCATTATTAACCTTTTTTTCCATCCTGCTACTATTATTTCAGAAAACTCAGGTGACTGGTTTCCTATTTCCTCTACTTCATTGTCTCCTGCATCTGTTCTGAGTAGGCTGGAGTTCTGTGGTTGTATCTTGCTTCTTCATCTTGTCATTTTTCTATTTTTTAATTTTAATTTGCTTTTGTGTTGATACTTGCACTTTCAATAGGTTAAGTAGATTTATTAGTAGCATTGAGGCTTTCTTGGGAAATATCTGTCCCTCAGAGATGTGATCTAGTTGTAGCTGAGTCTTAGTCTATGCCTGCTACAAAATCATACCCTCCCCATTTATTAGGTATGATAAGGTACTATGTATTTAATTCAGCAGCCAGTCCTTTGCTGATGGACTCTAATGATGATTATGATCCCAGATAGTCATAGCATTGTTATACAAGAATGAGCAACTGATTGCATCAGTTATAACATTCTCAATAAAGCATTACAGCTAGTAATAATTCTATCATCAAGCACTATCTAAAAACTGGCATACTGTTGTAACTTTTGGTAATTTTAATTTGGTACTTTTAACCATAACAGCAAGATCTATACTTATATAAAAAAATCCAACAGAAACAAGGAACATGTTTGCTGTGAGTTTCTCATTGGTAGAGTTATTTTACCCTAAGGAGGGACTTTATTGCTCTAAAGGGAAAAATAGAGCAATAACTGAAGATAAATATAGTAAAAGACAAGCTGAAGGACAAGGGAAGATCACCAAGTTTTGGAAAACTGGATAAAAGGACAGGGCAAAAGAATGAAAGAGAAAGCAAAGGAATATGGAAGTGAGCTTGAAAGACTACAATGTTCATTCACATGTAAATATCCAATGATCTGGAAAAGCACCTGAGGAAAGAGAATACCAAGACAAACAGAAAAGAGATCAACAATGAATGGCAAAACCTAAGCATCTTTCCTATTCAACCCCACCCTTTGGGGAAAAATGCAGGAATAGGAAAATGAAACACAGCAATAAACAAAGAGCAAACAAACAAACAAACAAAAATTCCTCTGATGCTCACAGTTCTGCAGTTGGTTTAGTGATAGATGTGAAGTTATCTTGGCCTCTGGATGTTTGGACCAGGGCTGGCATCTTAAGCCAGCAGCTTTCTGAATAGCCTGCACATTTCTCCTTCACTTGAATGTCTCAGCATCACACTCCCTCATGCTGTGCTTCCTTGAGACAGAGATAGCCCAGTGTTGCTGCCAATCTTGTGCATGGTCGGACACTCTCAGACTTTGCGCAGCTTTCTCTGTTCCACACCATTACCTCCTCTCACATGCTGGTCACAGGGTGATATATATGTTTCTGCCTTTCCACTTCTTGTTTTTCTGCATGCAAAGATGCTTGCACCACTTATCACAGGACAGGAGGAACACTGCTTCTATGGTCTCCTTACTTTTCCTCATTTTCTGTTATCTTTTTTTTTGCCCTTTAATTAACTTATACTCAGATATCCTTTTATAAGTGACTTAATGTGATATTTAAGCTTTTGTGTCTGATTTATTTCACTTAATATTATGCTTTCAAAGTGTATCCATTTGTCTAAAAATAACTCAAATATGTCCTTCTTTATGGTAGAATACATCTTATTGAGTTTTTCAAAGATGATTATTTTTAATGATCATTCAGAAAATTTGTCAATATCCATTCCTTTTTAATGATTGGTACAATTGTATGAATTTCTTTTAGGGTTGTCATATTGTGTGATTCTTTATGGTCCATAAAAACTTGCTTGTTCTCTGTGCACTTATTTCTCTTACCTTTCTTTCAAGCTTTAATATTTGTTTTAGCAAGTTGTTTTCTTGATAGTTCTCTAGGCTGAAAAGATTTACTTTGGATTGAGGTTGAGTTGGGGTTGGTTCTAGACATGGAGCTAATGCTGGGATCACAGAGGAGATCAGAGTTTCTTGGTGATACTGGATTTGATTCCTGTTTCCTAGGAGGACTTCACTGTGTATAGAAGTGTGGTCTTTGGTGATAATACATGAATAAAGGTCTGCTTTTGGGTTCAGAGACAAGTGGTTTATTAGCAGGTATGCTCATAGTTCTTTTAGTTCTGTAGGAAGTCTCCAAATAGATCACTCAGAAATCACTGATATGTGTTTCCTGAGGTGATCCTAATAGAACATCTCTGCCCTCAGAATGTGGTTGAGAAAAGCTGGAATAAGTTATTGGTCCAATTCAAGTTCCATAATGAGTTTAAGTCAAAGCATCAATCTTCAGGATCATTGTTCTTAAAATCTCACTCCAAATCACTAGGAAGGTAGAAGTGTATTCAGAATCAAAGTACAAGACCACATGAGTATTCACTAATGCACAGAATTTGACATGCTGGTCACAGTGACTCTGATAGGTAAGTTTCTAGTTCTGACACTTTACAGACAGAATTTATTCAATATCACAATAGATAGGTGTTCAAATCAACTTTCAAAGATAATTTTGAATATTCTGTATCACTAATGTTGCTAAGTCAAACTCAGTTGCATAACAGGTGCTGCTATATCTATTATTCAAGCTTTCAATTGATTAAATTGATATCCATTGAAATCCTCCCATGGAAACAAATGGCTGAGGGAAAGTAAATCAAGTATTTGTCTTTTGCTAAACAATATGATTAGCAGATTTTCTGAAATTAGGTTGACAGATATATAGAGATATTGTATTGTTATATAATATAACAAACCAAAAAAGAGGCTATCTAGAAAATAATTATACATAGTAACTAGGACATAAATTTTATTGGAATAAAACTTTAAAATCTGTTTAAACAGAGTTTAGTTCCTAAAATAATGATGTATCAACTGCAATTACATAATAATCAAATCTGCTCTTACTCAGTGAACCAACTTGATAAAGTTTGAATTTTATCTAAAGTTCGTAGAACAGAATAAAAGAGAATGATTCTTTTATTTGTGTGCCTATTATTGCTATTTAAATTTCATCTAAGCATTAGTGAATGTCAAATATCTATTTATTATGTACAATTTAACAAACAAGACACATTGTATATAATATATAGTTAAGATTTATTTCACATATGCTAAAAACACAAAACAATAAAAAGACTCAATAAATTTCAGAGATTCAGATCTCATGATGACTTATTAAAAGTTCTGAGCACTTCGTTTGGGAAATTATCAATAACAGTCATGCTTCATATAGAGATAAACCTTGGGACTTGTTAATCATTCTCCTGAAAAAAGACTGAAGAATAAAATACGGGAGAAAATCTTTGTTTACAAGGTTAGGAAAAAATATTTCATGGAAATAACAAGAGAACATAAATCACAAAATATAAATGTTAAATTGGATATTACTAAAATTAAAACTGCTCTTCAAATGTGCTTTTTAGAAAATCAATATAAAAATTACAATATTAGAGCACATATACCCGAGAATTGAGTTTGCTATTGGGAATATAAAAAGAACACTTAAAAGTTGATAGAAAGAAAACAAACAATATAAAAAAACATAAAATTTAATAAAAACATATCAAAACATATATAAATATCAAATAAGAACATATAAACTTAGTTAACATCATTAGTGAGAAAATGCATATTAAAAGCATTAAATGCATTATCATTGTACAGTGCTTCAAATGGCTAAAATTTAAGGTGTGTGATATATTAGAAAAGAAACAACACTGGAGTTCTCATATAGTGCTGATGGAAGTTCAATAGTGTATGCTGTTTTGGAAACATTTTGGCAGTCTCTTATAGAGTAAAATTTGTATACATTCCACGAAGAAGAAATTCTATCCCTAGTTATTTATTAATTGAAATTAAATCTTACGTCTGTGTAGAGAATTGCAAGAAAAAATATTCCTAACAGTTTATATCATAATAATCACTAATTAGAACCCAAAACTACATCATGGTACATAGAATATCATATTGTAGCTCCGTCATTTAATAAAATGTTCTACAGCAATTATAAAAAATGAAGTATTACTACAACCACATGAGTGAATCTCATGTATATTTTTACAAATGAAAGAAGCTAACTTAGCAGGGTGCATACTGCCTGCTTCCATTTGCAGTTTTTTTTTTGTTTTGTTTTGTTTTGTTTTTGTACCAGAGATGGAACTCATGACCTGGCACTTGCCACGCAGTCGCTTATGCCACTGAGCTAAATGCCCAACCTTCCATTCACTTTCTTAAGAAAGAGGAATCTCTATAAACAAAAAATAGTGTAGTGGTTTTTAGGATTGGGGTCTAGGTACAAAAATTTTCTTGCAGAATATTACTACAAAAAATGCTCCACAGTTGTTTTTGAGAGGTAGCAATATTTTGTATCATGATTGTTTTACATGACTATATACTAGTGATGGTGAACCTTTTAGAGCTTTCAGTGATAGCAAACAGCCCGCTGCAGCATGTGTCATAGGTTCACCACCACTGCCTATACCATTGCCAAATTTATCATTCTGCAAACCAAAAAGTGTAAATTTTATCAAAAACTGTATCTAAATTAATCTGATTTTAAAAATAGAATTTAAGTAAATTTGTTACTTAGATCTCTTATGAGTTATTTTAAAATTATGAATTTTTCATAGACCCCCCTCCAGTTCAAGTATTTATGGAGTTTCTGTCAACCAGAAGATACACAATATTGCCCACAATTCACCTGACCAAGAAGTATAAAGCACAGAAACTTTGAATATATGAGATAGGAGTTGCAAATAATACTAATTCCACTATATATTACATCTTATTTCCTTTCTTATATTTCTCTTTCCTTTCTTTCTTCTCCAAGCATCTATTGGATGCTCATCTTTTTTTTAATCTTTTTGAGACAGGGTCTCCCTATGCAGTTCAGGCTGGACTTGAGCTCACTTTAAAGTCCAGGCTGGTCTCAAACTCACAACAATCCTCCTGCCTCAGCCTCCCAAATACTGGGATTACAGGCATGAGCCACCACGCCTGGCTGGATGCTCATCTTTTGCCAGATATTTTCTTGGGCTAGAGTACAGTACTGAGCAAAAAAGACAAAATACTTTCCCTCAAGTTGCACACATTATAGGGAAGATACTTTTTAAGTTCTCCAGAAATAACCTTTAATCTATTTCTGGTGCAGGCTTTTAATACTAGTTGTATATTTAAGTAACACTGAATGTTTCCACAGAAAAAAGGTCACAGAACTAATCATGCCTAAGAACTCTTACATTGTTCATTATTCTCCAAAAGTACATATTTTTTTCTTATAAAACAGAAAATATTTTAATTAAAAAAGGCATTACATACCTTTTTGGATTACTCTTTTTGCTTATTTGCTGAAATGAAACTGAAAATTTTTAGATAGCTTGCTTCTATTAGGTGCCAGAGTAGCTATTACATGAGGTAGCCACTAGTGGGCAAATATTATTCTGAATAAAAAATTTATTACTTTTATTCTCTCCATTTTAAGCTTATTTTTCTTTAAAAGCTTCATCTTCATCAGATGCAGGAATAATGTTTAATTTCTTCTACAATTTCCCACGAAAATGATATTTTCAAACAACATTGCTTGGAAATGAAGTATTTTCATTCTTCATGTATATGTAGCAGTTTTAATCATTTTACCTGTGTTAAGAAGCCTAATTCTCAAAAGGTTACTAGAGAAAGGGCATCACTCTATGGTTTTGCTAGAGAAGGTATACAGTCCTTAACCTTGTGCAGGAATAATAGGGGGTAGTATGGGCTGTGAGTAAGGACAGAAATTATTATAAAAGGGAAAGTCACTTTCTGCTTCTCATTGAAACATCTGAGTACACACTCATATGTATTTTAGGGAAATAGAGATTAGATAGAGATATAGATAGATAGACACATAGATAGATAAATAGATAGATAGATAGATGAAACATCAACTAAAAACATGGCTGATAACATTTAAAACTTTCATTACATTTAAAGCTTTCACCACTCATTAGTCTAAAGGGTCAAGGAAATGCAAATAAATATTTTCCAATTTATGAAATATAATAATATTTAAAAATGAAAAGAAGTATATTGTTTTTCACTTCAACTGCATGCCACCTATCCCAGAGATTCAGGCGATTTTCAAACAGAAAATCAGAGTCACTGCTTTATCATTGTGATTATTGCCTGTATTCATTGTATCTATTTATCTTTCTACATGCGTTCATATATCTAATTAATTTGCCCATCTGCCTATGTAATAAACTCTAATCTCCCCCAAAACAGTAAAGGCTTATTGGAAGAAATTGCATATGATGCTCTTGGGCAGCATTCCTCCAAAAATAAAACTTCATGGAAATGAGAATGGAAGAGATGCGTGGAACATAAATATCAAAATTATGCTCTTATTAAAGCCAAATTAGAGAAATCGGATCATGTGTATCCTTATATTACTTTTGTACATCACTATATAAGGGACTTCAGTATATTTTTATGTATAACTGCATTCACAAGAAGATATTTTTACTTTTACATATTTCTGTATTTTAAATACTTAATGACTAACATGTTGACAAAATAAAACGTAAATGAATGATGGAGAAAAGTGTTTTTAATATACCATCAAGGGAATATTTAAATGAAATATATACCTATAATTTGTAACTCTGTGACTTCAGTGTAACTCAAGTTTTTTAAAGTAGGGATGATACATTCCTTGAATAAAAATATGTAAGTACATGGAACAGTAAGTGGTAAATACATTAATTTTTGAACTAGTGAAAGATAAAAATGGCTATATAAAACTACTTAGACATGTAATGAAAAATTTTGTAAAGTGTGTTGGAATTAATCATTACCATTCAGGGGGCTGGGGATTTAGCTCAGCATCATAAGTGCCTGCCTTGAAAGCACGCGGTAGTGAGTTTGATCCCCAGTACCGATTAAAAAAATAATAATAATTACCATACAGTTTTATGAAGTGGAAATATTAAAAAATTGATAAATTGGAAACTGTATAAACACAAAGGATGTACATAAAAAAGATGCATGTATGATAGTTTATAGGTGATAGATAGATAGATAGATAGATAGATAGATAGATAGATAGATAATAGATAGATAGACATATGGGTAATATTGGTGGACACAATTATGGAGGATTAGAAGCCCCGTAATTTGTAGCCCACAAGCTGAGGACTATAAAAGCCAATTATGTTCTTTCTCTGCAATTCCAAGGATGTGGAAAAAACGAGAGTAGATGATGTATGTTCACCTCCAACTCTGAATTTTAAGATAAGAAACTATTGAAATCTCAACTTGAAGACAATGGGAAAATGAAAGAATCTTTTATCATTTAGTTTTTTATTTTACCTAGGTTTTTAGTGATTTTGAGGCAATTCACTCTAACTGGGATCAACAGCTTTTCTCAGAGCACCTATACAAATTTTATTTTATTTTTAGATTCTAAAGTTTTAAAATTATTATTAATGTATAAGCAGGAATAAAAATATTTTACATAATGAGGACAAAAATTGTACAAACATCTATATATTTTGTAATAGTTCAATCATGTTAAATTTAGTTATCTCCACAAATATGAATTATTTGTGTTGAAAATTTTCAATTTCTTTTCTTCTATCTTTTTGAAATTTAGACTCCATTTTGCTATGTACAGTACTCTCCTGGGCAATAGTACACCAGAGCTTCTAATTAGCACCTACTAATTAAACTTTCTCCATCTGTCATCCCTCATCCACTATTTCTGGGAACTGGCAACCACTTTGCTACTCTTGATTTCTAAGGGTTCAAGTCTTTCATGCTCCATAAATGCATGAGATCATGTGTCACTGCTTTATTTACATCTGGCTTATTTCACTTGCCATAATAATCTCCAGCTACAGCCATGTTTCCACACATGGAATTTCATTATTTCAGGACCAGGTTATTTTCTATCATATGCCACAATTTTTCTACCCAAACATCAGTTTTTGTACACTTAGGATTTTTATATTTTTTGGCTATTGACAATAGTGCTGCAAAAATACAGAAGCTGATATTTCAGCCAGCATATTGACTTTTATACACACAAACATGTGCACACACACACACACACACACGCACACTTCAGTGGTGGAATTGCTACATCCAATAGTAGAACCTTTTATAATATTTGAGGAAATTCCATACCATTTCTATAAGCTGTACTTATTCACATTACCAGCAAAAGTGCGCAAAGGTTCCCGTTTCTCCGTATCTCGCCACTTTCGTTGGGGTTAGATATCTTTTTTAAAATATTTTTTTATTTAAAGAGAAAAAAATAAAAAGGGAAGAAATATTATAAAATTTCAAACAAAAAGATAAACTGTAAGAAATCACTAGTTGATGGATTACAAATTATCCTTTTAGAAATAGTTGTTCAATTTACAAAATTAAAGCATACAAAGTAGACAATCAAGCAGTGAGACTGCAAATAGATCTGTTCAACAATCCAAGAAGAACTTAGGTATGTGGTTTTCAATCCTACACATTTAAATATACATGCAGTTATATCTTTTATAGCACTTCCTATTTCCTTCCTTTTCTACAATAGCAATTACACATTATTTTATTTTATTTATTTTTTAATCAGTACTGGAGATTGAACTCAGACCACATGCTTGCAAGGCAGGCACTTATGCCACTGAGCTAAATCCCCAACCACTTACACATTATTTTAAATATTATTTAAAGAGAAAAAAGCAAAACAGAAAAAAGTGTAGCAACAATACAGAATTTTAAAAGAAAAAAGAGAAAAACACTAGGAAATCATTAGTTGATAAATTACATATTGTCATCTTGGATGTAGTTGTTCAAGTTACAAAATTAAAGGATACATAGTAGACATTCAAACAGTGAGACTTCAAACAGTTCTGCTCAAAGATCCAACAAAGATTCAGCGATATTAACATCTATTTTACAAACTCAAACATACTTGCAACTATATCCTTTAGAGCACTTTCTTGTCCTCTATTTTTTACAATAACAATTACACATTTTGGGTTTATTACTCTTATAGTTCTTATTAATTGTTACATGAGACACAATGTGATATTTATAAATATGATTCTTATTTATTTCACAAGTGAGGATAGTATCAAGTTGTCTCCATTTACCTATGAAGGCCTCAAGATCATCCATTTATATAGCTGAGTAATATTCCATTGCATAAAAATACCACATCTTTTTCATCCACTCTGCAGTTGATGGGCATCTTGGTTGTTTCCAGGACTAAGCTATCACAAATTGTGCAGCTTTAACATGAGTGCACATATATCACTGTGATATGAACTTTTCAGTTCTTTGGGTAAAATACCCAGGAGCGGGATAGCTGGATTGAATGGGGTTTCCAATCCTAGTCTTCTGAGAATTCTCCATATGGATTTCCATAATGGTTGCACCAGTCTACATTCCTACCAACAGTGGTGCAGTGTTCCTTTTTCCCTGCAGCCTCACCAACATTTGTCATCAGTTGATTCCTTGATGGCATCTATTCATTCCGGAGTAAGGTGGAATCTCAGTGCTGTTTTAATTTGCATTTCTCAAATGACCAGCGATGGCGAACATTTCTTCATGTATTTATTTGCCATTTATATATATATATTCCTCTTAGAACTGTGTGTTCATCTCAGATGCCCATTTTTGGAGAGGGTCTTTGAATTTGGGGGGCTTGATGTTTTTCAATTCTTTATATGTTCTGGATATAAGTCCTTTGTCTGAGGGGTTTCTGGCTAAAATTCTTTCCCACTCTCTGGGTTTGCTATTCACTCTGTTGGTGATTTCCTTTGAAGTGTAGAATCTTTTCAATAATATGAGATCCCATTTGTTGATTCTTTGAAGTGTTTCCCGTGCAGTTTGCATTTAGTTCATGAATTCTCTGCCTACCCCTATGTCTCCAAGACTTCTACCTACCTTGTCTTCCAGTATAGTGTTTCTGTTTTGATATTTAGGTCTTTGATCCATTTAGACTTTAATTTTGTACATGGTGATAGGCATGGATCTAGTTTCAGTCTTTGGCATATGGAAAGTCAATTTTTCCAGCACCATTTGTTAAAGAAACTATCCTTCTTCCAGTGGACATATTTAGTCCCTTTGTCAAATATCAGGTGGCTGAGTGTCTTTGTAGTTGTGCTTGCATCTTCTAATGTGTTCCATTGATCCTCAGGTCTATTTCTTTGCCTGTACCATACTGATTTTTTTTTTACTGTGGCTTTATAGTACTATTCCAAGTCAGGAATTGAGATGCCTCCTGCCTTGCTTTTGTTGCCCAGAATTGCCTTTGCTGTTCTGGGTTTCTTCTGTTTCCAAATGAATTTTAGTACTGTTTTCTCTAGATCTATGAGGTATGTTAATGGTATTTTGATTGGGATTTCTTTAAATCTATATAAGAGTTTTGGAAGTAGGGGAATTTTCACAGTATTTGTACTTCCTAGGCAGGAGCAAGGAATATCCTTCCATTTTCTAATATCCTCTTTAATCTCCTTTTTTTAGCATATCATAAATTTCAGCATATAGGTCTTTTACAGTTTTAGTTAGGCTGATTCCTAAGTATTTCATTTTTTAAGATGTTATTGTAAAGAGAGTTATTTCCATAATTTCTCTCTCAGTGAATTTTTTGTTTGTGTAGAGAAATGCTATTCATTTTTGAATATTCACTTTGTATCCCATTACACTTCTGAACCTGTTTATTACCTCTAGCAGTTTTTAATGCAGTTTTTTGGGTCTTTTATATATAGTGTCATGTTATCTGCAAAGAAAGATAATGTAACTTGTTCCTTTCCTATATTTATTCCTTTTATTTCTCTCTCTTGTCTGATTGCGATGGCTATTGTATCCAGAAGTATATTGAATAGGAGTGGTGATATTGGACATCTTTCTCTTGTTCCTGATTTTAAAGATTTCAAGTTTTGTCCATTTAGTATAATGTTGGCTGTTGGTATGTCACAGATGGCCTTTATAGGATTGAGGTAGACACCATGTATTCCGAGTTTCTGAAGGGTTTTTATTATGAGCATTTTTTGAACTTTATTGAATGCTTTCTCTGCATCTATTGAGATGAACATGTGGGATTTTTTTTTTGGCTCTGTAGAGGTGGTGTATCACATTTATTGATTTGCATTATTTTAAACAATCTCTGCATTCCTGGAATAAATCCCACTTGGTCATGGTGTATAAACTTCTTGTTGATTTGCTGAATTCTATTTGCCAGTATTTTATTGAAAAACTTTGCATCAATGTTCATTAGTGAGACTGGCCTATAGTTCTCCTTTTTGTTTGGATATTTCTCTGGTTTTGGTATGAGAATAATACTTGACTCCAGGAATGATTTAGGGAGGATTGCTTCCTTTTCAATCTCATTGAAGAGTTTAAGGAGTTTTGGCCTCAAATCTTCTCTAAATGTCTTGTAGAATTCAGCTGAGAATCCATCAGGACCTGGGCTTTTCTTTGTTGGTAAGTTTTTAATTATGTTTTCAATTTAAATAGCTGATACTAGGTTGTTCAAAAGTGCTATATCTCCTTGGTTTAGTCTTGGTAGTTCATATGTTTCTAGAAATCTGTCCATTTCCTCTGGACTTTCCCCTCTATGTGAGTAGAGATTTTCAAAGTTGGTATTAATGATCTTTTGAATTTCCATGAGGTCTGTAGCAATTTCCCCTTTTCAGTTTTTAGTGCATGAATTTGTTTTTTTTTTTTCTTCTTTCTTTCTCTTGGTAAAATTAGCTAGGGGTTTGTCAATTTTATTTATTCTCTCAAAAAACCAGATTTTTTTATTCATCAATTCTTTGTTTTTTTTTAGTTTTCATTGCACTGATTTCTGCTCTATCCTTTACAATTTCCTCTCTTCTATGAGCATTGGGTTTAGCTTGCTCTTCTTTTTCTAGAAGTTTGAGATGGAGCATTATGTTGTTTATTTGTGCTCATTCTGTTTCCTTGATATGACAATTTCTTGCTATATATTTCCCTTTTAAGACTGCTTTCATTGCATCCCACAGATTACAGTATATTGTTGCTCTATTTTCATTGAATTGTAGGTATTGGTTTATTTCTTAATTTCATCTGTGACCCACTGGTTGTTGAAAATATTGTTTTTTTAATTTCCATGTATTTATGCAGGTTTTGCAATTTCTTTTGTCTTTAAATTCCAATTTCAGTGTGCTATGGTCAGATATTATGCATGGGATGATTTCAATATCCTTGAATTTACTTAAGAATGTTTTATGTGATAATATATGGTCTACTTTGGAGAATTTCTCATGTGCTGCTGAGAAGAAGGTGTATTCTGATGTGGTTGTGTGGAACAATCTGTAAACATCTACTAAGTCCAATTGCTCACAGGTTTGACTCAGTTCTGTTATTTCTTTGCTGACTTTTTGTCTAGTTTATCTATCTCTTTGTGACAATGGGCTGTTAAGATCCCCTGTTATAATTGTGTTCTTGTTTATTCGGCTTTTCATGCCCATTAGTATCTGCCTTATATAGTGGAGTGCTCCTGTGTTTGGTGCATGTATATTTATAATTGTTAGTTCTTCCTCCCTCAATTTTTTCACTAACAAGTATGTAGTGACCCTCTCTATCTCTTTTAATCATTTTAGGTTTGAAGTTCTCATTGTTTGCAAATGGAATATCTACGCCTGCTTTTCTCTGGGTTCCTGTTGCATGGAATACAGTTTTCCATCTTTTGACTTTTAGTCTATGAGTTTCCTTTTGGGTCAAATATGTTTCTTGTATATAGAATATTGTAGGATCATGTTTCTTGGCCCATTCTGTTTATCTATTTCTTTTTACAAGTGAATTGAGGCCCTTTACATTTATGCATATCACTGATATATACTGGGTTGACTTTGCCTTGTTATGTTGTAGTTGTTTGCTTTCTGCTTTTCCCCTTATTTAATTGCTTATCCTACCTGGTGGTTTCTTTCTGTTGTTGTTTTCGGGATTGTGGTCATTTTTACCTCTGTCTAGTATGTCTTTCAGTACTCTTTCTAGGGTTGGTTTGGTGGACGTGATTTTTTTCAGTTGTTCTTTGTCTTGGAAGTATCTTGTTTCTACATTAAACTTGAATAAAATTTTTGCTGGGTCCATCAATTTGAATTGAAAGTTGTTTTCTTTCAGGACTTGAAATACCTCACTCCAAGCTTGACTTTTTTTAATTTTAAAGAGAATAAAACAAAAGAGGACAGATCTAAGCAGATCAGAACAGAACAATGTAAGTAACACAGCACTTCACAACAAGATAATTTCATATTAAGAGTATCTATCATAATGTCTCTTTCTTTGAAATAGATGAGCTAAGCTTTACACACAATAATGTAAAACATAACAAAGTAGAATAAAAAAAACTCAAGAGAATTAAAGTATTGCGATACATTCTGAAACAAATAAGCAAAGATGAACAATGGCTTCTATATTATCTCATTTTCCATAAAAATTTTGGTTTTACTATCATACATATTGAAATCCAGTAAGACACAACATGATAGAATCAATGGTAATAGAAAAACAAGAGCATGGTAGGACTTCAGAGCAAGATGATATTAAATCAAAAATAGCTGCCATATTGTCTTGACTTTAAAGTAACTATTAATATGATCACATATATTAAGATCAAACAAAACAATAAAACCATTCCAAATAATAATTGCAAACATAAGATTTCAAAGCTGTATAATGGTGAACCATGATTTCCATAAAATCTTCTGTAATCTTACCATTTCTTACACTAGGGAGACTATACTGTATTTATATATGTGAGTTTGATTTCACTTATGAGTATAGATTCAAGTTGCATCCATTTATTTGTAAATATCTCATTGTGATCATCCTTTTTAGCTGTGAAGTACTCCATTGTATAAAAGTACCACAATTTTTTTAATCCATTCCTCGTTTAAAGGACACTTAGGTTGTTTTAAGATCTGGCTATTACAAATTGTGCCACTATAAACATAGCTGGGCATACATCACTGTGGTAAGATGTTTTCAGATCTGGGAATATGCCTAGGAGTGGAATAGCTGGGTCAAATGGGACCTCAATCCCCAGCTTTTTGAGGATTCTCCAGATTGACCTCCACAGTGGTTGCACAAGTCAACACTCCCACCAACAGTGCAGAAGAGTTCCTTTTCCCCCACAGCCTCTCTAGCATTTGTTGTTGGTAGTTTTATTGATCCTGGTCATTCTTTCTGGAGTGAGATGGTATCTCGGTGTGATTTGAATTTTCATATCTCTAATGACCAATGATGATGAACATTTTTTCATGTATTTATTTGCCACTCATATTTCTTCATCTGAGAACTGTGTGTTCATCTCAGATGCCCATTTTTGGACTGGGTCTTTGGATTTCGGGGGTCTGATTTTTTTTAATTCTGTTTATGTTCTAGACAGAAGTCCTTTGTCTGTGGGAGAGTGTACTAAGATTTTTTCTCAGTTTGTAGGTTTTCTTTTCACTCTACTAGAGATTTCTTTGGACATGGAGAAACTCTTTAATAAGATGTGATCCCAGTTATTGATTCTGGGGAGAGTATTTCTCATGCAGTTTGGTTCTTGTTCATGAATTCTATACTGAACCCTATGTCTTCAAGATTTTTCCCCACTTTGCCTTCCAACAGATTTAGTATTTCTGTTTTAATATTTAGGTCTTTGATCCATTTGGATTTTAGTTTAGTACATGGTAATAGGCATGGGTCTAATTTTAGTTTTTGGCATATGGATAGCCAGTTTACCCAGCACCATTTATTAAAGAGACTGTCATTTTCCAGAGAACATGCTTGGCCCCTTTATCAAAGATAAGGTAGTTGAGTGTGTTCATAGTTGTATCTTCTAGTCTATTCCATTGATCTTCAGGTGTTTTTATTCCAGTAACATGTTGATTTTATTACAGTAGCTTTGTAGTATAACTTCAAGTCAGGGATTGTGATGCCTCTTGCCTTGGCTTTGCTGCTTAGAATTTCCTTTGCTCTTCTTGGTCTCTTCTGGTTCTAGATGAATTTTAGGAGTGATTTCCTCTAGATCTCTGAAGTATATGCCTCACTTAGCTGCATGTCAAATACTTTCCCTATGTTTGGGAAATATTCTACTATTACTTATGTCAATACTTCGCAAATGTCATTTGCATTGACTCCTGCATCTTCACTAATGCCCATTAATCTTATATTGTTGCTCTTGGCATCATCATGAAGCTTCTGGATTGTCATTTCATGCTGCTTTGTTATTTTTAAAAGTTCTATCCTTTCCCGATGACTAATTGTGTTCCTGTCCTCAAGGTCTGAAATCCTATCCTCAGCTTCATTTAGGTGGATTTGCACACTTTCAATAGAATTTTTCATTTCTTGTATGTTTCTGAGTTTGTTTCATGAATTCTGGATCTTTTCTATATTGTTAATTCAAGCTTTCAACCAGTTTTCCATGCTCATGTACTTTTTTCTCTATTTCTTCTATAGCTGCATTCAACAACTCCTTTACTAAGGCTGTTATTTCTATCTTTACATGGGATAGTTCTTCTAATTTGATTTCCTGTATAGCCTCATGGAGTTGTCTTTTTTTTATTTCACTTGCTTTCTTTTCAGAGATTCTCAGTGTGTTACTTTTGGGGTCCTCAATTTCAATATCTCCTGTACTTGCTTCTGGTGGACTAGATGTTTGAAACTGCATTTTGCTTTTTCCTTTTGCCATTTGCACTCTGCCTGATGTTTTCTGTGTGTGGGAGGTGTTCACCCACACTCTTCAGACTCACCAAGGTCTTATAGTTATTTGGAAGGGGCCTTACTACTGACCCTATTTACCCACTGTACACCTCTATTTTAGGGGCATACTCACCACATTGACACAATTAATCCACTATAGTCCAAGGTTAGCCACCTGGGAGCAAAGTTCCAAGTTTTTTTCTGTGCACTGGGATTCTGCCAGAGCATGTGGTCAAAGCCTGTGGCTGGAATCTCAGTCCTTCTTGCTGCTTGGCATTCACTGGGCATGGCGCGGTTAGGCCCCCATACCTGTGTGCACCTTGGGGTGGTCTCGGATGCAGCATTTGGTCTTACTGCCTGGGAGCAGGCTCAAATTCCCTTTCCATGCACACTGGGATTCCACCAGAATGAGCGGTCAGGGCCCAAGGCTGGAATCTGGGTCCTGCTTGCTGCTTGGCATTCACTGGGCATGACCTGGTTAGGCCCCTGTACCTGTGTGCAACTTGGAGTGGTCTCAGATGCAGCCCGTGGTCTTAATACCTGAGAGCAGGCTCAAAGTCCCTTTCCATGCAGGCTGGGTTTCTGCCAGAGTGAACAGTCAGGGCCCAAGGCTGGAATCTGGGTCCTGCTCACTGCTTGGTGTTCACTGGGCGTGGCCCGGTTAAGCCCTCCCCCTCAGTCCCTTTGTGCACCTTTATTTACTTATTAATTTTTGGTACCATGGATCAAACTCATGGCCTTTCTGTTGCCAAGCAGGTGCTTATGCTTCTGAACTAAATCTCCACCCTTAATTTGTTTGATTTATGTATCTCGAAAAATCCTTCTTCTGTTATCATGAAACCAATTCAGTAATACTTCATGACCTTTTAAAGTGTCATTAAACCCTACCTGCAAAAAACTTATTAAACATATTTTGTTTATATCCATCACTGATATTTATCAGGTCCTGACCTAGATCCCCAATCTCCTAAATGAGTGTACAGTGGAGGTTTAAATAAAATGAGATAATTGGTATGATTTTAGGGCTCCATGAGGTTCAAAACCCTTTAGCTGAGCTTGAGACTATGAGGGAGGGCTAAGACCGAGACTTCTCTGGACTGCCCACTTTATTAGGTCCAAAACAAAGGTTGGGGAAACTGAGGAAAGTGAGGGAAATGAACAGGACCTTGGGAGTCACTTCAAAGACTTCTCCAAGTAGTAAATTATGCCAATTTAGGAGAAATGTTTTATCTCCAGTATAATATTTATGGTAGGAGTACAACTGCAAGAGCGAAATTCCTTCAGAGGCAGTCTCTATTTACTCAATTAGTGTTGGAGCCAAAGTGTCTTCAGCTGTGGCCTTATCTTGCCCTTTGAGGTATCTCTGGTCTCACAGGCCAATACAGGCCTTATCCAGGACCAGTGATTCATAGAGGTTCACTTACTATGAATCAGCTCCTGTCATGAGGCAAGAGGCCGAGGTCTAGCAGAGACTCACAGATAAACATAGGAAGCCAATTCGTTAATTTAAATCCTGCTCACAGCCACTGGGTAGTGGTCTCCAACAGATAAATTTCTATAAATTTTGTTGTTCATGAGTTTTTACCAACTCTTGTTATAAAAGTGATACTGTCTTCATTGAATGCAATTGTGAGCATTTATTCAATTTCTAGTTCCTAGAGAGGGTTGAGGACTAGTGGTGTTCATTCTTTTTTTAATGTCTTATAATATTCAACTGTAAATTCATCCAGTTCTAGACTTTTATTTGTTGAGAAACATTTAATTATTTCTTCAATATAATTGTTTGCCACTAGCTTCTTTACATGTTTTAAATACTTTTTATTCATTTGCAGTAGGTAATGTTTTCATTACATTTGGGATTCTAAAATTTTCCCATTTGTGGATGTCCACTTCACTTTCTGGATTTTAAAAATACTATGCAAATTTTTCATTAAACCTCAAATGCTTCTTGCATGCTGATGATTCTTAAGTTTTATTTTGATTTATTTGCCGGAGAATTTCAATGCTATTGTTAGTCTCTTCTTTTTGCTGCCTGAATGTTATAATTCATAGATTTTATTTACTAGCCCTGAATTTCTGTCTTCTGCTTATTTGAGCTTGATGGTTTTATTTTCCACTGAATTTTTATTTGGTTTACTTAGTGTTTCTTTTGATTTTTTTTCAAAAATCATATTTTGGTTTTAAAATTTCACTTTACCTTTCTTATTTAATTTTTTATTCATATGCTCTGAGTTCACTGGTCAATTTTATAACTATTATTTTAAGTAATTCAGCTGAAATGTTGTCTGCCTCTATACTATTGGGGTAATTTATCACAGAATTATTTTACAAGGTGTCATTGCCACAATTTTTTCATATTTCTTAAGTTTTTATATTAAGATAAGTGTATCAGTTGAGATAATGTTCTCTTACACTTTGTTGTATGAACCTTCTTCTGGGGCAGATTTGTACTGACTGTGTTTCCTGGAATATCAGTCTGTTGCAATGTTGACTTACATCTAAACTGATCTCACTATTTACTTTTTCTGTGGCTTCTCTCTGACTAGTGGGAATTGACACACAGTATGTGTGTCATACTTTATGTATTTTTCTTCCTCTATGAATGCTATACATATGGTGTCTATGGTAGTTAAATCAGATGTGCTTGAAGCAGTGAAGCATCTTGTACTGGGTCCACTGAGTACTTCTCTGATTTTGCTAGCATTGTGGATTCGACCAATCCTAGGCATCTATATGTGTGCTGCCTACTTAAGTGTTATTTCTTACTATGCTTGCTTTGGTGGTCCTATAGCAAATGTCGTATTAGCAAGTGTTTATTTTCCCTCTACCAATGTTTACTTGGGACCAGCTCATTGGCTGTATGTTTTGGTTGTCTCCTTTTTTAAATTGAGTTATTGACTGGGGATCAAGTGTGATTAACAATGTAATAAAGAAATATGTAATTCCTCTCCATTTTATTGGGAATGTAGTTCACTGACACAGCACCCCACCAGGATGATCATAGTGCCTTGCTTGAATTCCAACACTTCCCAGAGCAAAAATAATATAAAAAGTATGAAGACTTAAATATAAATAAGCTCAATACAGTAAAACAAAATAAAAAAATCCAAACAATATTATCATACCACCAACAGTGATGAGATGGAAAAAGGAGAAAATGAGGCATATGACATCTTAAAAAAGTCAGGACTAATAAAAAACCTGCAAAAATACATCAATAATTCAAAAAATGAAAGAAGAAAAAGAATAGCAGAAGTAATACATTAGGGGGACATGAAGAGAGGAAAAAGAAGAGGTGTAAACAAAGTGCATAAAATGGGAAAGAAAAGAAGAAAAGTAAAATAATTTTGAAGAAGAAAAGAGAATATGTATAGAAATAAAGTCAAATGAAGTGGAAAATGAGAGAAAAATTATAAAGAGAATAAGAAAAATATGTCTGATTGAAGGTACCAATGGATGAAAAGCTGTGAAATACTACCACAACAAATAAAAAAACATAGTAAATTCTGCTCACATCCCACCACTTTGTGTTAAAGAATTTTGGACAGTTTAGTTCTTAGTTATTGGTGTTCAGCATTCTGTTTTCTTCTTTCATTGTTATGAGAAACCTGAGATAATGATGGTTATATCTCAGGAATAGCTAGGGTACTTTGCCTCCAGACATGCTTGTGTCTGGAAGCTGCAGGCAAAAGCACTGTCAAGCTGCATGGTCTTTTGTTATGTTTGACAGTGAAGTAAAAGATCATGAAACAGCATTATCCCCATCAGTGGTTCAGGTTGAGACCCTCTGGCCCAAGAAGTGCAAGTGTTCAGCTTCTCCAAAGTTCCTTGGTCTGCACAGAATTGGTGGTATCTGTGCTTAAACAACACCCTGAACATTTTAGCACTGGTAATTTTGTATCTGTACTACCCCAATAAGACTTCTCTTTAAACCAGATGAAACTAGAATGTGTACCTGGTGGGTATGACAAATGACCAAGTTATGGCAGCACTGTAAATCCCTTAGAAGTTTGAGAGAGTGTGAAGAGTTATTAAACCGTTACATCCTGCACTAGATAAGTATCCAAGAGCACAGAGAACTCTGTAATCATATGTCTCAGTTGCATACTTTTCTCAAGAACACTACTTTCATTTTTAGTTATGGAGGAATTGGCCATGTGCAATCTCCACTTACCTCTCCATTTTAGCCCATGTTTCCCTGCTGCAGAAGCTTCTTGGTGAGATCCCATATCTCAGACTCCTCAAGGAAGATTGTCTTGTGTGGCCTTTTCCCCAAAGAGTCAGTGCAGTAAATGATCTACCTGGAGTGAGTACTAATTGTTTTTGCTTTAAGCCTTTTAATCTCCAGGAGAGATTAATTCCTAACAATAAGACCCTTTTCAAGATGACTTATGGTTATAGGGCACTGAGAGTTTGCAAGGCACTAAACCAAATAGCTCTGCAGGAATCACTTTTACACCTAATTCCAAAAGTTTAAATAGCCTATGGCTTTGCCCCCTCATAAAGGCTCTGTTGAGTTTATAGTATTTGGAAATGTTTGAATTGTCCACAACCCTGTACTTCACACTGTGTGATCATTGCTCCCCTTTCAAGAAGCTGCTGTTGAAGTCTTGGCAATTTCTCTGTACTTTTCTGTATTGTTTTTATGGAATGGTTTGCTAAGCAGGTTTCCTTTCACTTTTTGAATAGTTATCCCATCACTTCCTCTCTTTCTGTGACTGGTGATATAGATTTTTCTTTCATAAGCTGTCTCAGTTGTTAAGTTTTACAAAAGTTAATTCCATTTATGCAATCTATATTGGTTTTTATTTATAATCTTCCTGTCTCAGCCTCACCCAAGTTACAAGCATACATTAATTTGATGGTTGGTTAGTGTCTTGCTAATTTTTCACATTTGTTTTTTAAACAGTTATTAAACTAGCTTTTTCTGGTTGTTGCATTGTTATCTATTTTAGCTATTAGGATGATTTAAGCCTTTAAGAATTATATTTAATCCAAAAAAACAGGACATCCCATTGGCAAACCAGACTTATGCAAATCATCCATAATTAAAATCTATAGCTGAAAATAATTATTGACTGCTTGTTATATTTAATTATATTCCTCAAATATTTTCTTATTCCTTAAAACAATAAATAGATTGGATATTATTATTACTACTACTTGACAAAGGAACAATGTGAGGTAGTTTAATGGCATACTTCTTCACAAAAGTTCATACCTCACTATTAAGACTTAACTGTCCTCTTACTTTTAAGAAGTCATATTCCTATAGTGTTAATTTTGTGAAGGAAAGACACTTGTCTCTTTTATTTAGCACTTTATCATTAAAGTCTCTGGATGACTTTATTTCTATTATTATTTCTTGATCAATTAGAATTAGTCAATTGGACTGTTGGTCTTTATTCTAATAAAGAAAATAAGAATGTAAAGACATATTTAGAACTGACCAAATGTTACCTGGAACATTTTTATTTATATATTCAACAAATAGTTAATGCATATTTACTGTCATTGTCACAGATTCTTACAGTTTAGTTATTAAATATTCCCCCAAAATCTCATGGTCTCAGAGGTTGGGCATTAGGAAACGTATTGAATCATGGAATTACTGCACTCACCAATGGATTACTCCACTGCTAAATTCTCATGTGGATGTACTGTTAGGAGATGGTGTTCAATTGGAGGAAGTAGGCACATAGAAGTATAATGTTGGAGAATATAACTTTTGTTTGAACTTTTTCCTGCTATATCTTGTTCCTGGCTGGCATGGAGAATCTTTCCTTCATCATGAATTTTGCCGTGATATTTTTGTCCTCAAACCAGCTAACCATGGCTTGAAACCTCTGAAGGCATAAGGTAAATAAATGTCTTTACACTGTGAGTTTCAGGTAGTTTGTATCATCAATAGGAAAGATGACTAAAACATTTATATTGAGGGCATAATTTTGCAAGACTTTAATGATGGTCCTTCCTTAAGTGATTTATAGCACAGTATGAACAGATAAAATCCCTAATATATCATGTGTGGTGAAAGAAGAGAATTGTTACCTGAATCATTGGAAGACTCCTGCAATGAATAGATATCAAGACATGGTAATATTTGCCTATAATTCTAATACTGTGAAAGCCTGAAGTAAGAAGATCCTAAGCTCAAGATCAAGCTGTGGAACTTAGTGAGCTCCTGTCTCAACAAAATTTTTAAAAATTCAAATAAAAATGTGCATGCCGGTCAAAGGGAAAATCTTAGGCTCAATCCCCAGTAATGAAAAGAAAACCTTGGTGTATAATATGTGAAGTACCAAGGAAAAAGAAAGTTACAAAAAGAATAGTAAAAGCACGATTGTCAATTGCCATAAAAATTCAAATATAGGTTTAGCATAGTGACAAAGGTTCTCATTTGACAGTTTGTGAGCTATCTCTTCCTGTTTTAACATGAGAGATGGACTTTCATAAACATCAAAATTCAAGATGGTCACAGTAATAATGTTTGTATGCCTTGTACTTTGGATGGAGTTGTAAACACAACATTAATTATCTTAAGCAATAAATACACATTGAATTTTAAATCAGAAAACTTTGTATTAATAAAGAGATAGCTGAATGCAAAGACACTGTTATTTTATCTATATAGTTTTATTTTCCATTTCTCCCAGTATGAAATTTCTTTCAAATCTCTTAAATAAGTGTTTAGACTGTTTTCTACTCATATGTCTGTTCTTACTATATGGACCATCTGAAATAATTCTATTTCAGCTTTTTACTTATAGCCAAACTTGAGCACAAATTCTGAATATATAATTTATTCAATAAAAGATCTTTAAATTTTGTATATCAAAAGTATTTCTCTCTTTTTGATATCTTACAATGCATTTAAATATATGCTAAATATTTTCAATCTAGATTGACCATCAATTCTTGCCTTTGTTTTTGACTATATATAAAATTTTACGTTAAGGTAAATTCAGCTAGAGTTTAAAATTTCCTCAGTATATTAAAAAAGTTCATTCTTTATTTTTGTCATTTCCCAATGTTGACATGTATGTTCTTCCCCAAATTCTAGAAATAATGCTTACTTAAGAATAAAAAAAGGGAAATGAAATCACTAGATTGCTGATTGCCTCACTTGATAAGGGTGCATGTTGTCCAAATAATATTATTTAGTCAATCTTGCAAATGTTGACTTTATTTTGCTAGAAATTGAATATACCATTTATTGCTAACATCTATTTGAGTGTATGATCTTACATAAATTATTATGGTGGTATAAAAATAGTGCTGAAGTGGAAATTTGAAAATCTGTATAAACATAGGAAATAATTACCATTTTTGACATTTTGTTTTCAATAAAATCTCATTACATCTTTTTTCATTATTATTGATAAACAAATCTGTGGATTCTAAATTTCCATTATTCAGGGATAAAAATATGTCAGAATAATACAAATATATTAGCATTTAACCATTTCAATGATGAGAATTCAGAAGAATATGCTTTAGATTTTGATGACTTTCAAATTCACCATGTCGTTTCTTGAAATTGTAACTTGTGTAGGTTATTTGGTGTCATACGTTCATTGTGCTCTGTGAGTTTACCAGAGACTGAGATAAGCAGAGAGCATGTGAGTTAGACAAGGTCTGTGTGGCTTTCTGAATGAAACATAGTATAATACCTTCATTCCTTTATTAGTTAATCTTTTCATATTCCTGAGTGCAAACCACCTTCCCATGACTTGTGAATATTATTTGCACATTTTGCATTTTTCTTCTCCTTCTATGATTTTATTTCTCATAACTATTTCCCAAGTAAAAAATAAAAAAAGAACATGATTCCTTTGATTTTGCTATACCAACCACAAAGTCAGATTGTGTGTGTGTGTGTGTGTGTTTTGTAGTTAAGAGTTGCAAAAAGAACAAGACAATATAGGACACATCACTCAGAGTCAAATAGAGTCAAATGCAAGAAGTACAGGAAATCTACCCACACAATGAGAGCCAAGAAATCCACCTGAGGGCCTGAATCTCACAGCAATATCCTGCTTGAGTTCAGCTGAAAATGTAGGGACCAAGACAATAACACATACAAGTCTATTTCATGCATCTGCATTTGGAATGTCCAAAAGTCAGAGGTGAAAGATAGAAAGCCTATGCCAGTGAGGCAAAGGATCTGTGCCAGTAGACAGAGTTCTGTACTGCAACTAAGAAGAGATGTTCAAAATAATGACCAGGGCTCCCCCAAAAAGTATCACAGCCATTCCCAGGAACAGTGAGGTCCTGAGTTCCTCTGACAATGAGAAAAACTGATTACATATTGAGAAGCTAGTGTTACAAGCTTTTGCTTGAGATTAAACAGTATACATCTTCCCCTCCAGAGCCAGGAAGCAATGCTCAAAGTAAGGACCAAAGCTCCCTCAATGTGAACCATGGCCATTCTCAGTGATAAGGTCCTGAGCTCCTCAAATGATAACAGCTGAGTTCATATCAGAGAAACCAGCCTGATAAGTTCCTACAGGAGAATCAATAGCTCCAAACAACAGTTAGCAGAAATCACAACACTATGTTCTTCCTCTCCTTGTCTCCTTTTTATGCTGGCAACTTTCCTCAGGTGGGCCAACTTCATCTACATCACACTGATTTAATTTAACTGGTGTTTAAATTAACCACCAGGTTTTAGTCCATTACTGTGTGTGCAAATAATTTTATTGAACATTTTATAATACTATCACAAGTAATAGTTATGAAAATTTTGTTGGATTAAGAAATGCCTACCAGAATACACACACTTGTGTGTAGAGATCAGGCTATAATAGTTTTGGGTATCGTATGTGCATTGCTCTCTGGTGCTTTTTCCTTTCTTTGCTCCCTGGTCATTATGAGCTAACCAAGAATCTTTTCTCCACCACAGTTTAACCATACAATTCCTGCACTGGAGCCAGCTGACTATAGACTAAATCTCCCCAAAACATCAGTTAAATTAAAGACTTTTTCCTTTAACTTGTGGTCAGTTTTTGTGTCTTGGGGATGTGAAAGTGATTAATAAAAAATATTGATATTATAGAAGTGAAGTCATACTCAGAATCCATAAGAAAATATGGTTTAGAAGTCTTTGGAACATGTGTATGGGGGACTTTGGTAAAGTTTGGAGATACTAGATAGGGAACAACTAGAGTGCTGTGAGCAGAACTTAAGATTGTAGTCAGAGCTCAGAAAAGCATAATGGTAATAGGAATGTGGGTGCTAAACACTTGGCTCACGAGGTATCAAGTCAGAAAAGGACTCCATTGGTATTTGAATCAGAGGCACTGTTTGCTAGTCTAACAAAAAGTCTGTCTTCCTTTTTGTGCACAGCCAAGATTTTTCAGATGACTTAGATTAAGGTCAAGGAATAATCTTGTGGAGTAAAATTCTAAAGTGTTCAATTTTCCATCAGCATCATGGGTATGAATCGCTCCTTCTAGTCAAATTCATCCTAAAATTATAGGCAAATGATAGAGCAGAAAAAATTGAAACACTAAATTTGATCCAGAAGAAATCACGTTTAAATTTAGGGGGAAAGAGGATATGGCTGATACAAACGTTAATGGCTTTTAAAAGAAAACATGTACTTTGTTTAGGAACAAGAAGAAAAATGACTTGAAAATATCTGAAAAATTTGCTAGATTCCAGCTATTGCAAACTTGACGGTTCAAAAGTGGAAAAGTCTTATTTAAGAAAAGAGTTCCTGGGGCTCTTCCTCCTGTAGACCTCCTCACAAATTGGTTGTTCAGATTGCATTTAATGATGTTCAGACATTAAGTAACCCAGAGGTATCTGGAGCCATGGTGCAAGGGATACTGGCTACTGCTTTCATTTGTAGTAGACATTGTCATTAGCTATGTGATAGTGACTTTACTAATATTCAGAATGCAAAAGTTTGTGAATCGAGAGGTTTCAATGCAGATTTCAAAGAAGCCTTGGATATCTAGGAAAAGAGCCTCCTGAAAGAACATGGAAAAAGCTATGGAAATGAAGACAAAAATCCAATGGATATTCCTGATATTTGAAGATGCTGCGAATGTGAAATGGCTGCCAAGGAATGTTGTAAGTTGTGTGTGGAGTCAACCCAAAATAGTAATCATGTTGGCTGGAATAAATTAAACCATAGGGGCACCCAAACCCTTAGGAACTCATATTTTACTACTCTGTGAAGTGGATGCCATATATGGAACTACAAGACTTAATGTATTACGTACTATGTTTTGGTTTTCCCTTGTTTCAGTAATTTTCTAGCCATTTTTTTCTTCTTTTGGATTGGGAATATTTACTTTGTGTCATTATGCCTTGAACTTATATACATTTTTGGTTTTTGTAGGTGCTCATGGCTAAGAGATTGTCTTGAGTCTTAGAAGAGGCATTAACTTGGATTTTTGAAAAATGATAGAATTATTGATACAGTTGATAAACAATTGTTGCTGGTTGTACATGTGCTCATTTTATGTTAGGTAAAATTATGAATTTGCTACTGTTTTATTTGGAGATTAGGTGCAATTCAATGATATGTATATAGGTGTTAATTTGATGCTGTTTCGATTGTTACTATTAACTGTTGCATTAAGAAAAAAAACTAGCACACTAGTAAAGAATACTCTTCAGTATATTGGAGTAAGTCATGGTGACCTAATCTTATGTACTACCTATATATAATCTCTGCCTGTTCCTCTCTGTGCTGTTCCTTTCTCTGTTCCTACCTGTTATGACCTAAGCAGAATTGTTCCACAAAGGGTGTCTACCATCTAGTTCTTGACTTTGAGTCAATTGCCTTTGGATGTAAGTCTTCCAAAGCATAAGCTTAATTAAACTTTTCTTTCTTTAACTTGAGGGTATTGGTACTTTGTCTCAGTGATGGGACAGCTTGGTAATATAGTTAGACAAAAGAACAGCTTCACATGATAATTTATGTAATACTCTGATAACCTATGAATTATCTAGCATGACATTCTCTATGTTACAAACGAATTGAAATGGAGTACCTGAAGCCACATAAATAATAACAAACGGTCACATTTTCTGTTTCATAGTACAGAATGAGTTATAGATTAAATAAGGCTAAACCCATACCTCACTTACTCTTTATCATTATACCTTGAAATTATATATAAGGTACTTATGGCTAAGTGGTTGTCTTGAGTCTCAGAAGAGGCATTAACTTGGACTTTTGATAAATGATAGAAATTTTGATACATTGGATAAACAATTGTTTCTGGTTGTACAAGTGGTAATTTTATGTTAGGTAGAATTATGAATTTGCTACCCATACCTCACTAATCCCAAACTTATATTTTTACCATTGTGCTAGATATATTGTTTTCAGTAATTTTCTTATTGACAGGTCTATTACCTAAGCTTTCAGCCAGTAAGTAATAATAATATGGATTTTAGTAGTCCTATGGGAAACTACAGGCTACATTTTTAATTTTTAAAATCCTGATGCATCAAAATTTTAAAATCTGTGTGTCAATTTTACATATTCCAGATTCTCATTTCTACTCTAGTTCTTACTCAGGCCACACAAAATAAGAAAATAAGGAGCTACTTGAGTCCGCATGTCCAATATTGACTATGGCTCCCAATGGATACTAAAAATTTAGCAACTTGTAAATAGTTTCCTTATTAGTGATCCATAAGCAAATTCTGTCTGGGAGTCATGTTGATTGAATAACTATGCAATGATGCAAATAATAGTATTTTTGTAACTTTGTTCAAATTCTTTCCTTTTATAGTAATAAAGATAATATTTATTAAGAGAGTTGCATTTGTTATCTCCTTAGTTTATGTAAGTATACCAAATATCATATGTTTTTCTTATTTATGTTTTGCAACTAAAGAAAATAAATGTTGAAAGAAATAAAAATATATTTCAAATATAACTAACTAGATCCTAATGTTTTTGTTAAAAAATCAGTAAAAAAATGACAGTATGACAATTTTACAGCCAGAATGTGGAATAAACCCTGCACTCCAACTTGCAATCTTGTTCACTCAGCCTCCCAGATAACTTAGATAACTAAGATGCAACACTATGTACAGCCAGTATGACAATTCTTGCCACAAATTTTGTTCTAATGTGCTCTTGTTTAAAATTAACGTGCTCTTGTGTGGACACACACAACACATTTCCATTAATGTCCTTTTGGCATTATCATAAAAAGTACAAAGTAATTTGGCAGATTGAAATTTCCTGAGAAATAATTCAAAATAAATGCTTTAAATTATATCAGTTACTTCAAGAAAATACAAAGAAAGAATTGTTGAAATTCAGAAAACAGTGAGTAAATATTTTTTAAATTTTAATACTTTAATACTTTTTACTTTGTTTATTTTACAGGGAATAAACCAAACAAAATAAAACAAAATAAAACCAATGAAAACAAAACAATGAAAGTGATACAGCACTTTAAAAAGATAATAGAAAATCATCATTTGCTACAATAATATATCTTGCTATCTTAAAAATAACTGCCCATACCAATGGACACAATAAAATCAAACACAATAAAACATAATAAATTCAAACAAATAATGAAAACAATACAGGACTTCAAAACAAGATAATAGGAAATTAATAATTGCTATCATAATGCCTCTTGCTATCTTCAAATTAGTCATCTAGACCATTAGACATCTGCATGTAAAATTAACCAAACAATAGAAGAAATAAGTTGATTCTTTACTTTAGTTATCTTTGCAGAAACTTCATGTGTGTGATATCCAATTTCCACTGTATCTCTGTCTCCTGAACTTGTTCTGCATGAGCTGGAGGCCTGAGACTGTACCTTGCTCCTTTGTCTTGACGTTTTCATGTGTTCCTCAGAATTAGTCCATTGTTACATCTTGGGTGCTTTCTACATCAACTGTCAGTACATCAGTGTAGTGGACTGGACTAAGCACTTGGACTTCTCAAATCCAGGGTTCCTGGAGTGATGGAGAGACAGAGGGCAGTAATTCACTGATGATCCCTTGATGGCATCAAGGTCTCTGCGCATGGCTTCTTCTCTGGGCCCTCCATGGGTTTGCCAAATCTTTCTGGGTCACTGGTGAATAACCTTTGGCTATGGCTTCTTCTTATTAATTCACAGATTTAATCATTATTATTGTTCATTCACAGATTTGGTTCACCTCTGATATTTCTTTGCTGATTCTCTGTCCAGTTGATTTGTCTCTTGGGACAAGGGTATATGGAGATCTCCCATTACAACTATGTTGTTGCTCATTTGATTGTCCATGTCTATCAATAACTGTCTTATATAGTTGGGTGCTCTTGTATTACATGCATATATATTTATGACTGTTATGGCATTTGTGCTGTCTCCAGCTTCCTCACTGACCTCAATCCATCCCTTATTAGTATCCCTTGCCTTGTTTTATGGCTGTTGATTTCTTACAGTCTTTTGCTATTTTTGAGTTATGTTTCTTTTCATGATCGCTAGTTGAAATTCTGTCTTCAAGATCCAAAATTCTATTTTTTCCTTCATTAAATCTGTTGCATATATTTTGAACGGAATCTTTAATTTCCTGAATCTCTGTTTGTATCTGTTTCATGGATTTCTTTTCTCTACTAAGATTGGACATTTTTGTTTCCATCTTTTTCTAAGCTCATCTATTCTTTTACTTTTGTCTTCCCAAATATCTTTGATTTTTAGCATCATTTCTTTTTGCATCTGAGAAATCATTTTCCCTACATTTTTCCATTTGTTTTTTCACTTCTGTTCTTATCATTTCAAAAAGTTCCAGTGTTTGACTGCCAACTTCATCCATCTCATTGAATTCTAGGTCTGTCTTGGGTGGGCCATGGGTTTGGAGCCATGTTCTTCCTCTGAATCTTGGCAAAATTTACCTTATTTTTTTCTATTATTTTGTCTTCTATTTTGATGACCACTGACTTCTCATGATATATAATTCTACCACTAGCATTCAAGCCTCTCTCAAGGAAGAAAGATGTCTATGCCTTAGGGATGTCCTCCCTATGTAGTTGGCTTTTTATAGCTATCCCAAGAATCTAACTTCTTCTGTTGTTTACAGTTCTGTGATGATGTCCATGCTTCATCCAAGAGATGTGGTGTGTATGGAGCTGATCTTGGCCCCTGGCTGTGGAGGCTGTAACTGATCTTCTGTCAGTAGTGCTCTCCATAGTCCAACTGCTGTCTACTCTCTGCTGCTTTAAATGCTTCCACATTATTGGCTTCACTGATTACTTTGCTCTCTAGAGTTTTGTGTGCTGTCCTGTGACTTGAGGTTCTGGTCAGTCTCACACTTTTCCAGCCAGCTTCACCAACTGGGGAGGCAATGAAACCCAGAGCATGAACTTATGTGGAGAGGCACAGAGAGCATGCTTACTGTCTTGCATTAGGCTTGCCCTCTAGGATGTAATGGAAGGGAGCAGAGCACAAACCTACTGCCTCACAGGCAACCTTGCACTCTGGGATACAATTTGGAGAAGCCCAAAGTGCACACTCACTGTCTTCTAGGCATCCTGCTCTCCAGGATGTAATAAAATGATCAAAAAATGAAATGCATGGAAAATGAACACAATAAGTAATATAATCAAGAAAATTTAACCATATGTGTATGTGAAATCAAACAAAATTTTCTTGAACTGAAAAACACAATGAGAAAAAAATGAATATGTTATGCACACCAACAGAAGTCAGAAAAATATCTGTGTACTCAATGAAAGGTTATTGGAAAGAATATGAGAGATAAAGGTGACAATAATATAATGAAATAGAAAAGTTTAGCGAATGCAAAAGATGGCATAAAGTTTAAAACTGTAAATTTCACAGGAATTGAAGAAGGAGGAAAAAGTAAAATGGTTCAAATATCTAAATATTAAAATATAAATATATAGCCTTCTGTACAATAAAGTAGGCAAAAATCTGAAGTTATAGGAATATGACATGAGTTTGTGAACAGAACCCCAACTGAACAAGCAGCAACATTGAGAAGGGACAAATAAAATTACATCAAAATTTAAAGATTCTGTATGGGAAAAGAAACCAATAGAGTGAAGTGACAGTCTACAGAATGGGAAAAATATTTTACTGTCTACTCCACAGACAAATTAGAAGCTTGAATAAAAGACTTAATCATATAAGTAATGCAAAGAATAGATAAATTGGACCTTATTGAATTAAATATCAGCATAGAGATCGATAATAACTTATTCTGGATAATCATTGTAAGATTTTTAATTATAACTGAAAAGTAGAAACAATCTAAATACACATCAGTTGCAAAAAATCATATGTCCTATCCACCCAATGGAATATTATAAATCTCTGAAAACTAGTGAGCTTATTACCTCAAAGATATACCTCAAATATATTGTGCTAAGTGTGACAATAACCCTGATACATCAAATGCATTTGATTAGGAAACACCTGGCGTATTAGTAGAGCCTGCCATGGAGTGTGTCTTTGCTGACTATGGAGGTGTACCCTTCAGTCCTATATATAGTCCCTCATAAGCTCCTCTCTGGTGCTATTCCCAGGCTCTACTCTCTATCCACAATGGCACCTCTATTCTGCCAAACTCTCTTGCCATAGACTTAATCTCCCCCAAACTGTGACCTAAATTAAAACTTTTTTCCTTTATATTTTGAGTGTAACATGTTGTGTCCAGCAGCAAGAAAGCTAAACAACAAACTAAAATAATGGAAACATAAAGTGTCACACATTTTATGACTAAAATTTTGTTAAGAATAAGCCAATCTAGAGAGAAAGAAAGCAGATTGGGGAAAGAGAGGAGAGAGAATTACCAGTTAGTGGTACAGAGATTATTGTTGGGCTGATGACAGCATTCTGGAATCAGTGGTGATACTAAATAGTCCCAAAATTTTCACTTTCTTGTGATTAAAATTATAAATTTTAGGTTTGGAGAATTTCACCTGAGACAAAAACTAGATTCCCTAAAACATGACACTATTCAAAGTAGAATTTTATACTCTGAAGAATGATTTATTATAAACTCTTGACATTGAAAATATATTTTGAAAACATTTTAACATAGAAGAAAAATATGCTAAGAGATACTAATCATCACATTCTTTATGAGTAATGGATTTCCACTCTACAAGAAAAACATGATTTTAAAATAAGAGAAACAATGTGAAATTTTTCTGGGATTCGATTGTTTATTCTAGACTATAAATACATCAAAGATAAAAACTTGTTGCATGATATTTTGCTGCCACTAGAAACAATAAATCATCTAAATTGACTACACATTGCTTCATAGCTATTTATTTTGATTATGGTTTTTCAAGAGTGGACAAGTCTGTCACTACCAAATATATCTTTTCTTGAGTTGGAATGAAGCTTCTATTGCTGTTACATGAGGAAGACAGTATTTACCTTGCTTCCATCAAACATTTTTAACAAACATTTTTTATATAATTAACAAACAATTATTTATATTTATGGGACAAAATGTAGCATTTTGATCCAGGTATACATTGTAGAATCACCAAATCAGTCTATCTAACATACTTTTTATTTATGCATTTATCATTTTTGGTAAGAACATTTAAAATGCACTCATATGATAGATAATAAATACACATTATTAATTATGATTGCCAGTATTGCAATATTATTCACAAGATCCAAGATAAGGAAGCAATCAAAATGCCCATCAGTGGATGAGTGGATTAAAAAACATGGTACACATACACCATGGAATAATATTCTTTAAAATGGTATAGAAAATCCTGCCATTTGCAACAAAATGGATGAAACTGAAAATCACTGTGTTAAGTGAAATAAGATGTTCAGAGCCAAATGACTACTGCATGATTCCACATGTGGAATCTAAAAAGTCTAACTCTTATACATAGAAGGAAAAATTGCATTTACCAGAGGATGATGAGGTTAAACTGAAAGAGGAAATAGCAGACATTTGTCAAATGGTACAAAGTTTCAGTTAGATGGAAGAAATAAATTCTGGTGGTCTGTTTTACTTTGGTGAATTCAGACTATACCTATTTTGTAAATTGGAGTTATGCAAATAGTTTCAATTGCTAATAGGACATGGCACCTAAGCATAGTTTGCAAGCAACTTTACAAAATAGATATAAAATTCCTTTCATCTTTGATGCTTGGTGTTAGTATTATACCCTTAACTATATCACTTGACATCTATGAGATGTTCATGGTTAGAAAATAAATTGCCCATATTGTTAAAGGGCAAGAAACTGCTCAAAGAGGAAGAAATAACTCAGATAGGGAAAAGGAGAAAAGAAGAAGGGAAAAGAAAAAAAAAGATATAAATTTGTGTATATAGACTTAAGATAGCTAAGATGATTGTACTACTAATTTTATTAGTTCTTGGAATAAAACACCTAACATTCATAAGATTAGATCAAATTGCCATGTTATATCTGGTAATCTGCATAACTCTTTTGAAGATAACTATGCAAAATAACAGGCTTAGTTATGCTCCTACCACCTTCTATTGGAATCCTAGATTGTTACTCTTTTGGACTCTGTGTTACTGATATTTATTTATTTGTCTTTTTGGTTTCTTGTTTTTCTTGTATTTTGTTTTGTTTTCCCCTCTAATACAAAAAGGATAGGTGTACATATATAGGCTTAAGCATACCTGGATCTTCTCCTAAACAGTTACAAGAATTGATTTTGTTACGTGTGATGGTATCAACAACTACTTAGAAGAAAATGAGACATTATGGTAGCCATTGCTGATTTTCTATCATCTTATTTTGAAGTCCCATAATGTATTTATTCTTTTGTCATTGGTTTTAGTGTGTTTTATATTATTTGATTTCAATATGTGTGAGACTATGGACAGTTATTTTGAAGAGAACAAGAGACATTATGGTAGCCATTGTTGATTTTCTTAATGTCTAGTTTTGATGGCATGTAATGCTTTAATTCTTTTGTTTTGATTAGTTTCTTACTATTTTGCTTTGTTTGAATTCATTGTGTGTGAAGATGCGGACAGCTATTTCAAAGAAAACAAGAGACAGTATACTAGCCACCATTGATTTCTTGTTGATTTGTTTTGAAATCCTATGTTTCTTGCATAGTTTTATTTCAATCTGCTTTGCTCTGTTTCATTTTGATCTATTTAAAATATAAAGTGCAAATAAAAGCAAAGTTAATTTCCCATTTAAGAATTTGTATTTAGTCATTGCTTATAGTTCATACAATGAACTCAATGCTGATCTCATTGCATTGCAGTAATTATTACTTTGAATGTGCATACTAACATTATAAGTGAGGTATAATTTTCACCCCAGTTTTATAGAAATTTGAGGTAAGAGTGCATAAGAAAGATTTTGGAAGCCACATTAAGCAAAAGAAATAGTTCTTAAACTTCATTAAGGTATCATTTGAAAGCTTCATATGAACTTTCCACATTAATGAAATTGCCTTTCTGTATTAATGAAGTTTTGTTAGGACAAATTCTTTTTATAGGGCTTTGAACGATCAGATAAAAAGAAGTACACACTTACTGCCTGCCTTTTTTATCATGAGTGAAGTGGTTTGAGATTGATAGCCAGACTATGAAAGTTGTGCCCACATTACTCTTTCTGAGGTTTCAGATGTAAACAACTATTCTTACGTTCAACCCAGTGATCATTTCCTATGTAAACCAATTAGCTGAATAGGTAATAAGTTTGGAACTGTCGTGCTTCCAAAGTTAAACCTTAATTAAACTTTACAATTGACCTTAAAAATCCACAATGACATCTTTCCCACAACTAAACAATCATCTTTCTAGTAAATATATCTTGCTGAGACATTTTTTTCCAGCATATGATTGAACCAATGTGTTTGATATATTTATCCTTTCTCTCCTACACCTACAAATATATATGTCTACACAACTGATAATCATGTGTTTATCAATGTAAAGAGAATTATTTCACTAGTCAATTGCTGACTCAGATTGTGATAGCACAATGTGTTTTCTGGTAAACTCTTTAGTACTGATGAGCTAGATGAAATAAGCATGCAAGTAAGGTAGGTTTTATTACCTTTAGTTTCAAAACTAAGGCATAGACTCCCGTGATGATTATCAATGTTACTGAGATACCTAAATAGTATCCAAAGTTGCTAACTGGAAAAATTCATTTTAATTGAATAGTTGTAAAGACAATGAAAGTCCCTTCAATGCTTAAACATATTTCTATCCTTACTTGAAAATCTGTATACATTTGACAGAGCTGTCTAATTACCCTGATGTTATGGTTTAGATAAAAATTTCCCCAAAAACTCTCCTGTTCAGAGGTTGGGCTTTTGGGAGATGACTGGAGCAAGGGATGCTATCTATATTCATCCCTGGATTTCTCCAGTGATGAATCCAAAGCTGACTGTACTGTCTGAGATGGGGCCTGGTTGGAAGAGGCTAGTTAATAGTGAAGACATGGAGGGGAATGATTATTTTCCTCCTCTGCTTCTTTTTCCTCTGTTACTTTCACCTCCTTTATCTCTTCCTTCTTCTCCCTCCACTACACTCCAATTCTTGTTGGCTACTACAGTGTGTGTAGCTTTCCTCCATCACACACTTTCAAAATGCCCTTTCTTCCTTGGTGCGTGTTGCTGAAAGACAGAAGCACTGAAACTCAGAGTCAATAATAAACTTCTCCTTTAAGTTTCAGGTGTTGGGGTCTGGGGATTTAGCTCAGCAGCATAAGCGCTTGCCTAGCAAGCACAAGGTTGTGAGTTCGATCCCCAGTACTAGAAAAAAAGCAAAAATACCAAAAAAATTTCAGGTGTTATGTATTTTGTCCTAGTGAAGGAAAACCTGACTAACAGAATTATGGAAAATATTTCATGGTATACATGTCCTAAATTAATTCAATAGGATTCAAAGAATTTAAGAATATTGAGAGATTATGAAAATGTTTCTTATTTTGTAAAACAAGACTCATACAAGTGAGTAGAAAGTAAACTTACTTTCTCCAAATTTTAGAAGACTAAGGAGTGACCTAATGTATTTAAAGTACACAAGGGTCTGTTATATGGACAACACTATATATGTATCTTTCATCTGTGCTGAAGGAGAAAAAAAAAGAAAATGATTAAATTATAAGATTATGGATTAACTAAAATAAGCAATCAAGAAAAGAGAGATGTCAGTGGTGTGATGTCAGTTTCCTTAAGGTTAAATAAGGCACTCTGTAAAATAAAATCAGATGTTTGGTAAAAAATTTGAAATGTTTTAGTAATATGGACTTTAGTAAAATTCAATAACTTTTAATAATCCGAGTACCTTTTCTGGTAATTTGAAGTAATTTAACAGCTGTAGTGCATAAGTTGTAAAGGGAACTTCCCTTGCAGATTTAAGATATCCTAGTATTGAGATTTCTAGGAATAAGAGGATGTATGTTATCACCTGAAGCTGATATATATATATATATATATATATATATATATATATATAGTAAACAATGAGGAAGGACATTTGTGTTTCATTTCATCTTGAAAAGATAGTCATACAGGTGATTATCTCAGCGAGACAGAAAAATTTCTACTGCATTATGATTTAATAGATCTATGCAACAAGAAAGCAACAATGACTATTATGATGGTGTTTACATCTTTGCTATTCTCAAATTTTATAAATCCTGGCATTCTGAAAGTTAAAAACTTAATTTAATTCACAATATCTATAAATACATAATAGGATAACATACATAGGGCATTTTAATTTTAAAAACGTGTGATGTTTCATGTGTTTTGTATGTGTGTGGTGTATTTGAATATGTGTCTGCTAGTAGAAGATTGTTAGTTTTAGAAAACAAATACAATTTCTGACTCAATAAAGGAATTATGTATCTCTTGTATTTATTATGGTTGTTAAAATATTAAACCCGAGAGAATAGAACTTATAGTGGTTCATAAGTGCTACTCCCTACTGTTAAGTTAATGTTTTACAACATCATTATACAACTTTTGCACTTCCATTGGAGAATTTTCCTCTATTTTATTTTTTTAAATAAATAGACTGAAACAATCTACTCTGATAACTGTTATGGCTGAAAATCATATCTGCACCCTATTGAGAAACACAGTGCAATTTAAATTAGTATTTCCAGTAAATATACAAAAGCACTTTCCAAAACCTCATTCAGGGAAGCTACATCACCAAGTGATGTATTTTCTAAGTAATACAGTACAATTTGTATTCATGTCATTTTGCCATCCCATTAAACTTTACAGCATATGGCAATTTCCTCAAAAGTAATGAGACAAAGGAAAAGATGCACACAGAAAAAGAAATAGTAACTACTTTCCACTGCATTATTTTTTCCTTTGGATTTCATTTAGATGGTGAGATAGGGTTATTTAATTCTAAAGAAGAAAAATATCCACACATATTTTGGGTTTTATTGTGAGTCTGAATGTGAAGTTGATTCATTTGATTTTAAATATAGAAGAAATGCTGAAGCAGAAAATATGTTTTACAGATTATTATTAACAATCATAATTCACTGAAAATATTACAAACATTTTGATGTCCTATTATATGCTAGCCTCTTGTTCTTACCAGTAGTGCAATCACAGATTAGTTAAATAGTAAGGGGACCCTGCCCACATAGAGCTTACACAGCATGAGATTAGGAAGTAGGATTGTTTGTTGAGGAAGACACAAAAACTCAATAAATATTTAAGAAAATGTTATTGTATACATGTAAGGTATAGGATATACATTATAGAATGTATAGAATGATATTTTGCTATATAGAATGAAATTTTTGCTATATGCCAGTTAGTTAAATTATATATCATTTCATGTATTTACCTTTTTGTGATAGAGCACCAAATTTTATAAGCATATTTCCATGATAAGAGATCGTGTTATTACTGTAGTTCTGATTTATCTTAGACATCTAGACTTTTTCATTATACATAGGTGCTACTTACTATTTATACCCTCGGTAACCAGTACACATTTTTATTATTTTATGTTATAGGAGATTAAACCCAGGGCCTTTGTTCTTCTCCTTGAGTTAGAGCTCCAACAGTGAGGATGATGACATGATTATGATGATGATTTGTGTTGGCATGGGGGGTCTCAATAAGGTGTTTAGGTTATGCTCAGTGTTGCAGTCCTATTCCCTCAGAACCTCAGAAGGCCAGGAATTCAGGAAAGGGACACCTCATCCAGCCAAGAAATTGTCATGAAAACTTTAATGTAGAAATGAAAATAAAATAATACCTTTTAAATATTCTAGTGTGTTGGTAGAAAAGCTTTCTAGAAGATTAAATTTATGAGACAATGAAACATTTCAATTGTATCATAATGATAACATGGAATACATTTTGTGATTATGTAGAAGCAGAGAACTTTATGTAAAAAAATAGCCAGTTATAAGCCTTAGAAACAGATTAGTGTATACTGGTGACACCTAGGGCAGGAATAAGTGGATTGTGCTGAGAAAACTAGATATCTGACATGCCAAATTGAAATTGAATCATTACATTATATACAAGCAACCACTCCAAAGAGATCAAATATTTACAAGTAGGATCTAAAAATATAAAATGCTTAAAAGAAAAAAAAAATAGTGGGAAAACTTCATGACATTTTATTTGACAATTTCCAGGTTGTTTAACTAAATACACAGGGAGTGCAAAATTAGTGAATGGTATGTACTTCACCTAACTGAAAATATTTTTTCTTTAAAATAAATTTTCAAGAGACTGAAAAAGCAGTACATGGATTAGTATAAAGTATTTGAAAATTTTATATATGAAAAGAGATTAATATTTAAAACATATGATAAACTTTCACCAAATAATGAAAGAAAAGCTCCACAAGTGATTATACTAAAAGTGAGGAAAAACTAGATATATACTTTTTCAAAGTAGATATACAAGTGATCATTAATAAGCAAATGGAAAGACGCTCATTGATATGGACTAAGGAAATGTAAAACAAAACCACAACGAAATACTAATTTGCTCTTCAGGTCAGTTTTTATTCCAATATCATGTTGATTTTATTTTGGTAGCTTTGTAGTATAACTTCAAGTCAGGGATTGTGATGCCTCCTGCCTTGGCTTTGCTGCTTAGAATTGCCTTTGCTATTCTAGGTCTCTTCTGGTTACAGATGAATTTTATGAGTGATTTCTCTAGATCTATGAGGTATGTTAGTGGTATTTTGATTGGGATTCCATTGAATCTGTATAATAATTTTGGGAGAATAGCCATTTTCACAATACTTATTCTTCCTATCAATGAACAAGGGATGTCCTTCAATTTACTGAGGTCCTCTTCAATTTCTTTTTCAGGGTATTATAATTTTCCCAGTACAACTCTTTTACATCTTTCATTAGATGTAATGAAAATCTCTAAGAATTTCATTTTTTTGGATGCTAGTGTGAAGGGTGTGGCTTCTCTTATTTTTATCTCGAGGATTTTGTTGTCAGTGTATAAGAATGTTATTGATTTTTGAATATTGACTTTGTATCCAGCTACATTGCTGAATTTTTTTATTATATCTAGGAGTCTTTCAAAGGAGTTTTGCGGGCCTTCTTTGTGGATTATCATGTCATCTGCAAATAATGATAATTTAACTTCTTCTTTTCCTATCTTTGCTCCTTTCATTTCTCTCTCATCTAATTGCTCGGGTTAGTATTTCCAGTACTATGTTGAATAGGCAAGATCAATGGAATAGACTAGAAGATACAACTATGAACACACTCAGACACCTTATCTTTGATAAAGGGACCAAGCATGTTCACAGAAAAAATGATAGTTTCTTTAATAAATGGTGCTGGAAAAACTGCCTGTCCATATAATGAAAAATAAAATTACACCCATGCCTGTCACCATGTATTAAGCAAAAACCTAATGGATCAAAGATCAAAATATTAAAACAGAAACACTGAATCTGTTGGAAGACAAAGTAGGTAAAAGACTTGAAGACATAGGGGTTGTTAGAGAATTCACGAACAAGAACAAACTGCACTGGAAATACTTCACAGAATCAGTAACTGACATCACATCTTATTAAAAAGTTTCTGCATGTCCAAGGAAATCTCCAGCAAAGTGAAAAGAAAACCCACAAACTAGGAAAAAATCTTAGTGAACTGTCCCTCAGACAAAGGACTTCTGTCTAGAACTTATAAAGAAATAAATAAAAATGAGACCAACAAAATTCAAAAACCCAATCCAAAAATGTGCATTTGAGATGAATGCACATTTCTCAGATGAAGAAATATGAATGGCAAATAAATATATGAAAAAATGTTCATCATCATTGGTCATTAGAGACATGCAAATTAAACCACACTGAGATTCCATCTTACTCCAGAAAGAATGGCCAGGATCCACAAAACTATCAACAATAAATGCTGGAGAGGCTGTGGGGAAAAAGGAACTCTTTGCACTCTTGGTTGGAATGTAGACTGGTGCAAACACTATGGAGGTCAATATAGAGATTCCTCAAAAAGCTGAGGTTGGAGGTCCCATTTGACCCAGCTATTCCACTCTTAGGCATATTCCCAGAAGAACTGAAAACATCTTACCACAGTGATATATGCCCACCCATGTTTATAGCAGCACAATTTGTAATAGCCTGATCTTGGAAACAACCTAAGTGCCCATCAACTGAAGAATGGATAAAAAATTGTGGTACTTTTATATAATGGAGTACTACTCAGCTATAAAGAATGATTACACTGAGATAATTATAAATAAATGGATATAACTTGCATCCATACTCATAAGTGAAATAAATGAAACTCACATGTATAAATACCATATAGTCTCCCTAGTGTAAGAAATGGCAAGAGTACAGAAGATTTTATGGTAATCATGACTCACCATTATATTACTTTGAAGTCTTATGTTTTCATTCATTGTGTTGAATGGTTTTATTCTGTTTTGTTCAATCTTAATATATGTGATGGTATGAATAGTTACTTTGAAGAAAAGACAATATGGGAGCCATTGTTGATTTAATATCTTCTTGCTCTGAAGTCCTACCATGCTTTTTTTTTCTATTACCATTGGTTTTATCATGTTGTGTCTTATTGGGATTTAATATGTATGATAGTATAAACACATTTTTAATGGAAAAAAGATAATGTAGTAGCAATTGTTCATCTTCGGTTATTTGGTTCAGAATGACTTGCAATACTTTCATTCTTTTGAGTGGTATTATTGTATTTTTTATGTTTGACATTATTGTGCATAAAGCTAAGCTCAATTATTTCAAAAAAAGAGTCATTATGATAGCTACAGTTAATATCCAGTTGTCTTGTTGTGAAGTGCTGTGTTGCTTACATTGTTCTGTTCTGATCTGCTTAGATCTGTCCTCGTTTGTTTTATTCTCTTTAAAATAAAAAAGAAATACTAATTTGCATTTATAGGGTACATAATTATTAAAACACAAAGCAACAAATATTTATAAGGAAATAAATAAATTACACACTTTGTATATTGCTTTCAGGAATGCATAATGGCCCAACAACTGTAGAAAATGCTGTGAAGTTTTCTCAAAAATTTAACATATAACTATCACATGTTTCAATAATTCCACTTCTGGATATATGTCAAAAGACATGAATACATGCCCTTATATGTATTAACCCATAGTGGCATTATTTATAGTATCCAAATGTAACAGACTATTTTTCAACCTAAATCAAGAAAGAGTTCTGACCTGAGCTCCAATATGGATCAATTTCGATGACTTTGAACTGCCTGACACAGGTCAGTTATGAAAGGCAAATTTTGTATAATTCCATTCATATAAAGTACCTGGAGAAATTAAATTGAGTAAAAGATGTTTGAATAATAGGGCCTGGCTAAATGAGGAAAGTAAAACTTAAACATTGTGCATGTAGTTTTGTCTGAGGAATGTGAAAGTTATGGTGGACAATATTGATGATGGCTGTAAAATGATGTGTGTATACTTAAAACAATAGAATTTAAATTGTAATTATGGTTAAAATAGAAATTTTATTTCATGTATATTTAATCATAATAAAAAAGGATATCAAACAGATATTATTTAATATTTCATCATATACAAAGATATTTTATTTTTATTTTTTTAAATTGCATTTAAAGAGAAAAAAAGCAAAACAGAAAAAAGGGTAGAAATAATACAGAATTTCAAAAAAAGGTAAACAGCAAGAAATCACTGATTGATAAATTATATACTGTCATCTTAAAATTATCTGCTCAATTTACAAAATTAAAGCACACAAAGTGGACATTCAAACAGTGAGACTGCAAACAGTTCTGCTCAATAATCCAGCAAACAGTAATATGGGTTATCTATCCTATACATTTAAACACATATGCAGTAATATTCTTTAAAGAACTTTGTTTTCCTCTCCTTTTAGTAGCAAACAAAACCCAAAATGTGTAAATAGCAATTACACATTTTGGGTTTTGTTACTCCTACAGTTCTTACTACTTTTTACACTAGAGACACAGTGTGATATTTATAAATCTGATTGTTATTTATTTCACTTATGAGAATAGGTTCAAGTTGTCTCCATTTCAGTATGAAGGCTTCAAGATCATCCTTAATATAGCTAAGTAATATTCCATTGTATAATAACACCAAATTTTTTCATCCACTCTGCAGTTGATGGGCATTTTGGTTGTTCCAAAGATATTAGCTATTAAAAATGTGTTGCTATGAATATGAGTGCACATATATCAATGTGACATGACCTTTTCAGCTTTTCTGGGAAAATACCCAGGAGGCAAATAGCTGGGTTGAGTGGGAACTTCCAATCCTAGTGTTCTAAGAATTCTCCATAGTGGTTTCACCAGTATACACTCCCACCAACAGTGGAGCAGTGTTTGTTCCCCTACCCCCGGCCTTGGCAACATTTGTTATCAGTTGATTGATTGATGGCAGCCATTCTTTCCAGAGCGAGATGAAATCTCAATGCTGTTTTAATTTGAATTTCTCAAATGATTAGTGATGGTGAACATTTCTTCATATATTTATTTGCCATTTGTACATTTTTATCTGAGAACTGTGTGTTCATCTCAGGTGTCCATTTTTGGAGAGGTTGTTTGAATTTAGGGGGCTTGATGTTTTTCAATTATGTATATGTTCTGGATATAAGTCCTTTGACTGAGGGGTTGTTGGTTAACATTCTTTCCCATTCTATGGGATTTCTTTTTGCTCTGTTGGTGATTACTTTCAAAGTGCAGAACATTTTCAATAAAATGAGATCACAGACATTGAGTCTTTGTAGTGTTTCTCAGGCAGTTTGCATTTTATTCATGAATTCTCTGTCTACCCCTTTGTCTCCAAGACTTCTGTCTAACTTGTCTTCCAGTAGATTTAGTTTTTTTTTGTTTTAATATTTAGATCTTTGATCCATTTAGGCTTTAGTTGTGTGCATAGTGATAGGCATGTATCTAGTTTCAATCTTCAGCATGGGGAGAGCCAATTTTTCCAGCACCTTTTGTTAAAATGCTATACTTCCAATGAACATATTTAGCCCCTTTGTCAAATACCAGGTGGCTGAATGTCTTTGTAGTTGTGCTTGCATTTCTAGTCTGTTCCATTGAGCCTCAGGTCTATTTCTTTGCCATTACCATGATGATTTTATCACTGTGGCTTTGTAGTATAGTTTCAAGTCAGAAATTGAGATTCCTCCTGCTTTGTCTTTGTTGCCCAGAATTGTCTTTGTTATTGTGGGTTTCTTCTATTTCCAAATGAATTTAAGGAGTGTTTTCTCTAGGTCTGTGAGGTATGTTAATGGTATTTTGATTAGGATTGCATTAGATCTGTATAAAAGTTTTGGGAATATGGCCATTTTCACATTGTTGGTTCTTCCTAGCCAAGAGGAAGGAATATCCTTCCATTTTCTAATATCCTCTTTAATCTCTTTTTTTAGCATTCCATAACTTTCAGCATATAGGTCTTCTACATTCTTAGTTAGGTTGATTCCTAAGTATTTCATTTTTTAGATGCTATTGTAAAGGGCTATATTTCCAAAATTTCCCTCTCAGGGAATTTTTTGTTTGTGTACAGGAATGCTATTGATTTTTGAGCATTGACTTTTTATACAGCTAAACTGCTGAATTTGTTTATTACATCTATGTGTCTTATAATGGAGTTTTTTGGGTCTTTTATGTAAAGTATCATGTCATTTGCAAATAGTGATAATTAAACTTCTTCCTTTCCTATCTTTATTCCTTTTATTTCTCTCTCTTGTCTCATTGTACCTACTAGTGTATCCAGAACTATATTGAATAGGAGTGGTAATATTGGACATCTCTGTCTTGTTCCTGATTTTAAGGCTTTCAGGCTTTGTCCATTTAGTATAATGTTGGCTGTTGGTTTGTCATAGATGGCCTTTATAGGATTGAGGTAGACACCATGTATTCTGAGTTTCTGATGGGTTGTTATCATGAGCATGTGTTGGACTTTATTAAAAACTGTTTCTGTATCTATTGAGATGAACATGTGGTTTTTGTTTTTGGCTCTGTTGAGGTGGTGTATCACATTTATTGATTTGCATATGTTAAACAATCCCTGCATTCCTGGAATGAATCCCAGTTGGTCATGGTGCATAATCTTCTTGATGATTTGCTGCATTCTAATTGCCAGTATTTTATTGAGAATATTTGTATCAATGTCCATTAGTGAGAATGACCTATAGTACCCATTTTTGGTTGGGTGTTTTCTGGTTTAGGTATGAGAGTGATACTTGACTCCAGTAATGATTTAGGGAGGATTGCTTCCTTTTCAATTTCATTGAAGAGTTTAAGGAGTTTGGCACCAGATCTTCTCGAAATGTCTTGTAGAATTCAGCTGTGAATCCATCAGGACCTGGGCTTTTCTTTGTTGGTAAGTTTTTAATTATGCTTTCAATTTAAATAGCTAATACTAGGTTGCTCAAAATTGCTATATCCACTCTGGTTTGATTATTACCTGCCTTTGAAGTTTTATATTGTCTACAATGTTTTATTTTTTTACTAATATTGTTATGTACTGCTATATTCAATTACACTGCTATATTCATTTATGCCTGATGATACAGGCAATTCTATTGAAGATAATAAGAAACAATACAGCAATCATTATAGATCACCTTGTACTGTGTTTTTATACGACTTTTTGGTTTCATGTTTTTATAGGAATTTGTTTTGTTTTGTCTTACTAAGTTTTGTCTTTCCCTCTAATACAGAAAGGATAGCAACACATGTAGAGACTCATGTATGCATAGCTGTTTACACTCCCACTGTTTGATGACCTACTTTGTATGCTTTAAGTTTGTAACTTGAACAACTATTTCTAAGAGGACAATATGTAATTTATCAACTAGTGATTTCTTATTGTTTATCTTTTTTCTGAAATTCTATATTATCTCTACCCTTTACATGCTTTTTTTCTCTTTAAATAAAAATTAAAATAAAATAAAAATAAAAAATTGCTATATCTTCTTGGTTTAGCTTTGGTAGTTCATATGTTTCTAGAAATCTGTCCATTTCCTCTGTGTTTTCCCCTCTGTATGAGTAGAGATTTTTAAAGTAGGTATTCATGATCTTTTGAAATTCCATGATGTCTGTAGTAATATACCCCTTTTCAGGTTTTATTGCATGAATTTGGGTTTTTTTCTTTCTTTTTCTTTATGAGGTTAGCTAGAAGTGTGTCAATTTTGTTTATTCTCTTAACAAAACAGCTTTTTGATTCATTAATTCTTTGTAATTTTTTTGTTTCTATTGCATTGATTTCTGCTCTAACCTTTACAATTACCTCTCTTTTATGAGCATTGGGTTTAGCTTGCTCTTGTTTTTCTAGAAGCTTGAGATGGAGTGTTTGATTGTTTATTTGTGCTCATTCTGTTTTCTTGATATGACAGTTTATTGCTATATATTTCCCTCTTAAGACCACTTTCATTGCATCCCATAGGTTATAGTATGTTGTTTCTGTATTTTGATTGAATTATAAGTATTGCTTTATTTCTTCTTTAATATCATCTGTAGCTCAATGGTTGTGCAAAATTTTGTAGTTTAATTTCCATCTATTTACACAGGTTTTGCAATTTTTTGCCATTAAATTCCAATTTCAGGGCGCTCTGTTCAGATAGTACTTAAGCGATAATTTCAATACCTTTAAATTTATTTAAAAATGTTTTATGGGATAATGTATGGTCTATCTTGGAGAATGTGCTATGTGCAGCTTAGAAGAATGTGTATTCTAATGTGGTTGGGTGGAACACTCTGTAAACATCTACTTAGTCCAATTCCTCACAGGTATAATTCAGTTTGATTATTTTTTTGCTGACTTTTTATCTAGTTGATCTACCTGTTTGTGACAATGAGACATTAAGATTTCCCATTGCAATTGTGTTCTTGTATATTTGGTTTTTCACTTCCATTAGTATTTGTCTTACATAGTTGTGTGCTCCTTTATTTGGTGCATATATATTTATAATTGTTAGTTCTTACTCTTGAATTTTTCCACTAATGAGTATGTAGTTACCTTCTTTATGTCTTTTAATCATTTTAGGTTTGAAGTACATGTTGTCTGAAAATAGAACAGTTACATCTGCTTTTTTTCTGGGTTCTTGTTGCATAGAATACTGTTTTCCATCCTTTGACTTTTAATCTATGAGTTTCCTTTTGGGTCAGATGTGTTTCTTGTATACAGCATATTTTGGGAGCATGTATCCTGATCCATTCTGTCAGTCTATTTCTTTTTATAGGTGAATTGAGGCTATTTGCATTTATGGATATCACCAATCTGTACTGCCTTGACTTTGCCATGTTATGTTCCAGTTGTTTGCTTTCTGCTTTCCCCCCTGTTTAATTGCTTGTCCTACCTGGTGGTTTTTTTCTGATGTTCTGGGGCTTTTGGTTATTTTTTATCTCTATCTAGTATGTCTTTCAATACTCTTTCTAGGTTTGGCTTGGTGGACATGAATTTCTTCATTTTTTTCTCTGTCATGGAAGTATCTTTTTTCTCCATTAAATTTGAATGAAAATTTTGTGGGGTACATCAGTCTGGGTTGAACGTTCTTATCTTTCAGGGCTTGAAATACCTCCAGGCTTGTCTTGATTTGAGGGTTTGTGCTGAAAAGTCTGCTGTGATTCTAATGGGTTTTCCTTGATAGGTGAGTTTTCATTTTTCTAACAGCTTTTAGTAATCTGTTTTTATGCTGTATGTCTGAGATCTTAATTATTATGTCTGGGTGTAGATTTATGTTGGTTGTGACTGGTGTTCTATATGCCTCACTTATTTGTATATCAGAATGTTTCCCCATGTTTGGGAAATTTTCTGTTATTACTTCTGTGAATATTTTGGTTATATCACTTGCTTTGACTCCTGCCTCTTCAGTGATGCCTATTAATCTTACATTTTTTCTCTTATCATCATCTTGAAGTTTCTAGATTGTCACTTCATGCAGCTTTGTTATTTTTAAAAGTTCTATCCTTTCATGATCACTAATTACAATCCTGTCCTCAAGATCCAAAATCCTATCCTTAGCTTCATTTCAACGGCTTTGCCAGCTTTGAATAGTATTTTTTGTTTCTTGGTTGTCTCTTTGAGTTTGTTTCATGAATTCTGCCTTTTTTGTATATTGTTTATTCAAGGTTTCAAAGCAGTTTCCCATGCTCCTGTATTTTTCTCTATTTCTTCATGTGCACTCAGCAACTCCTTTACTGAAGTTGTTATTTCTATCTTTGCATGGGAGAATACTTCTAATTTGATTTCCTCTAGCCTCATGGAGTTGTTTTTTATTTCACTCACTATCTTTTCAGAGATTTCTTGTGTGTTACTTTTAAAATCCTCTATTTCAGTTTCTCTTGTATGTGTTCCTGGTGGACTAGATATTTGAGGTTGCATTTATTCCTTTTGCCATTTTCCCCTTTTGAGTTAATATTTGGTCCTTCAATCCCACTAGTGTCAAATGTTGGTAGTATGTATCTTGGGGTCCTGATGTATGGTTCATGTTTTCCCAGTTGCTGGGTCCCACAATGAATAGGTGGGCCAGTCACCTGATGTCCCACTGCAGGGCCTGTTGTGTGAGTTCTATATTCTTCCTGGGCTGTCAAGCCTAGTAGTATTGATGTAGGTCAACTTTTAGTTCCTGCTTTTTACATAATTTTCAGGTTATTCCAGGTCACCAAATCTCCCTCTCTATAGTACCTGTGTTGGCTGAGGGCCTACTGTGTCCCTATTGTGTGTCTGTGTGTCTCACAACCCCTGTTGATTTTCTCCAATTTGGGAGAGTCTTTACTGGCACACTCCTCAATCTTCCTGATGTTTTCTGTTTTCCACTCTCTTGTCAGACTCACCAAGGTCTTACAGTTAGTTGGAGGGAGCTTTACTACTCACCTATTTACCCTCTGTACACCTCTATTTTAAAGTGATACCTACCACACTGACTGGAGTCTGCCAAAATCTTACATTTGGGTGAGGCAGTCACCCAAATGTAAATCTAGATTTCCTCTCAAGCTAAAACAGTTAATCTGCTATAGTTTAAGGTTCTGGGGGAAAGGGTGGGAGCTCTGGCTGGTTTTCCCAGGGGTTGTGAGGTGGTCTGCAGAGAAGGAAAAGTTGCAGGACAGGCCCATGTCTAGGCTGGCTGTGAGTGCACCTCTAATATTTTATTTTTAATTTCTTTTTACTTTATTTTGAAGAGAACAGCACCAAATGAGAGAAAACAAAATAGAGTCAATCAAAACAAAAGGATCAACATGGTACATGACTTAAAAACAAAATACAAGCAGATCACTTATAGCTACCATAATGACTCTTGTTATCTTCAAAAGAATTCCTTATCATCAGACATAATAAAATTGAACAAAACAGTACAGAACAAAACCAATAAAAACAAAACATTGGAGACATTATAAGACTTCAAAAAAGATAATAGTCAAACCAGAATGCTTATCATAGTGTATCTTATTAGCTTCAAATTAGTTATCTATTCCATCAGACTTGATAGATCAAACAAAACAAAATAGAATAAAATCAGTCAAAACAAAATAGTGAAAGCAGTACAGGGTTTCACATCAAGCTAATAAGAAATCAAAAATTGTTACCATAATATATCCTGCTATTTGTGTAATAGCTTTTCATGCCATCAAATCTAGTACAAGTGGACAAACAGAAACAGAATAAAACCAAACTAAACAGAAAAATAAAAACAATATGGGTTTTAAATCAAATAGATTAACAATGGCCACTGCCTTCTATTTTTAGACAGTTCCTCCCCTTTAACTTTCACAGGATGCATTGTACATTTTGTATCCCTCTAACTCCTTTAGTTTTTATATTAGGGAAGCAACACAGTATTCACCTAAGTGAATCTGAACCTTTTTACCCCTGAGCATGATCTCAAGTTGTATCCATTTGCCCACAAGAGCCTCAAGGTTTTCGTTCTTTACAGCTGAGTAGTTTTCCATTGTATTAAAGTATCATGGCTTTCTAACCCATCTACAGCAGATGAGTAAGCTGCCCCCACTTTGTTTCTGGTTCCTTGTCACATAGAGCATTGTTTTCTCATCTTTCACTTTCAGTCTACAAACCCCCTTTTGGGTTAAATGTTTTTTCTTTTTTAAAAATGTATTTCTTATATAAAGCATATTGATGGATTCTATCTCCTGATCCACTCTGCCTGTGGTTCTTTTTATTGGTGAGTTTAGGCCAATTATATTAGTGATTATAGCCAACCTTCTCTCCTCATCTCTGCCATGCTATTTTCCTGCTGTTGGTTGCCTAATTTTCCCCTTCATTCCACTGTCTGCCCTGTTCATTGGGCCCCCTCTGCCACTGTTCCTGAAAACATGGTCTTTTTTTCTCTGTCTAGCATGTCCTTCAGTATTTTCTGTAGGGTTGGTTTGGTGGTCATGAACTACCCCAGTTCCTCTGTGTTGTGGAAGCATCTTATTTCTCCATAAATTTTTAAAGATATTTTTGCAGGATACATCAAACTGGGTTGGAGACTATTTTCTTTCAGGACATGGAATACTTCACTCCAAATCTTCCACATTTGGTTCTTTATGTTGAGAAGTCTGTCGTGATTCTGATAGGTTTTCCTTCATAGGTGATCTGTTTCTTTTCTCTGAAAGCTTTTAATATTTTGTTCTTGTGTTGGATTTCTGGGTTCTTTATTATATGTCTGGGTGTAGATCTATTTTGATTATAGCTGGCTGGTGTTCTGTATGCCTCACATCAGAATATCTTTTCCTTTTCCTATGCTTGGGAAGTTTTTTTTTTTTAAATTATTTCTGTAAATAACATTTGTATTTTATTTATGTTTACCCTTGCTTCTTCATTCACATTTTTTTCTTAAGTTATAGTTCCTCTTGTCATTTTCTAGCCTTTGCATTATTACTTCCTGGTGCTTTGTTATTTTTAAAAGATGTTTCCTTTTATGATTGCAAGCTACAAACCTATCTTTAAGGTTTTATAGTCTATTTTTAGTTTCTGTCAAGCAGTTTTTCCAGCTTTCAATGGAGGTTTTAAGTTTCTGGTTATCTCTTTGAGTCTGTTTCATGTATTCTAAATCTTTTTTTTCTTCATTGAAGATTTCCCTTTGTTTTCCATGCTCCTCCATTCTTCCATCTGTGTCTTCTTTAGAGGTGCTTAGCAATTCTTTTATTATGTTTCTCATTTCTTTTACCTGAGATATGTCTGTTCTTTTATAGCTGTTAAAGTTGTTTCTTTATTCCAGTTGCTGTTGCTTCAGAATCATTAGGTGTGTGACTCCCAATATCTTCCATGTTTACATCTCCTAGACCAGTACTGCTGGGTTGGCAGGCCAGAGACTGTCTTTTGGTGCTTCCTCTTTTCATGTCCCTGATTTTTTCCAGACAACGGGTAGTGGATTCCTCAGCACTTCCTGTGTTGTTTATAATGTTTCTGAAGCATGCAGGCTAGGGATATCTGATGGTGACCATTTGATATGCTGGTTTAGGGCTATTTGCTGCTTTTCCCTGCCTGTGGGAGACTAATGGAGAGCAAACAGGGGTGGGGTAGGCTGGCACCTCCCTCCTGAGAAGCTGGTTAACCACAGGGGCCCTCACAACATTGTGGGCAGGGTGGTTGGGGATAGCTTTAAGGAAAACAGCTGTGGCTTTTGGATTTCACACAGGGGTGGGACTCAGTCTAAGAAATTTTTACAAGTCTGTTCTGAGCTAGGAGTGGCTGAATGAAGACAGCTGCATTTCTTTCTCAGGGCTTATCCTGCTTGACTCTAAAATGCACCCATGCCCATTGCCTACTCTTGCAGAAGGACTGAGTCCCCCACACTCAATGCCATCCAGTGTAGCTCTCTGGTCTGCTGCTCTCCTCTGCCACCACATATTCCCAGAGAGGCCTTTGGGCTTGCCAGCCGCCAGTTTCACTGTGACCATGTGTCCCCAGGTTCCAAAGGCACTTCTTGCACAGTGGTCCCACTTCTGGGTGAAAGCACCACCACTTGCTTCTTCTTTTTAAGTTTTTTTTTCTTTTTTGTTCTCTCTGTGGGCTTCAATTCTCACTCTAGGCTCTCCCTGGGTTGAGGGGACCCATTTCCCTACTTCGTGTCTTCTCCAGAATGCTATATTTCAGCATCTGGACTGTTTCTCACAAAGAGGCTATTTACTCTGCTGCTTACTATTCCACTATCTTCCCAGGATTCCCAAGATATTTAAATAATTATTATTTACAGTAATCTTTAATTAATATGAGTTTACATTTTAAAAAATAATAAATGATAAATCGGTTTATGTTATAATTAGCTAGCATTTATGAGGTTTTTGTATGTAATATAGTAGACCCAATGAAAAATACATGATAAAAATACAAATTTCTTAGTTCAAATTCATTGTAAAGTTATTAATAGTTAGAACTGTACATGGCATTAGGAATAAATAGGTAAATAAAATACAGCTCCCTCTCACTTCAAAAATAAGTCTAACAGATAGAGGAGGAATACACATTCACGACACTTTCTAAGTGGGAACAATAAAATGTTAAAATGGAACAGAGGACATATACCAACATGGAATTTTTGCAAACACAGAGAACACAAGTGAAATACTTGCAAAATTTTCTGAAATGTAAGCATATACTTTAATATACAGTAAATTTGTACAAAGATGGAATTTTGACCTACAATGTATTTTAGTAGGTTAATCTGACAGAGACATAGAGGAATTTAGCAAATGCTATATTGTTACAATTTCTGTCAACAGATTTCATTAGTTTTTCTTAAAGTATATTTGATGCAATATTACTGGGTTTTTGAATGTTTTTCTAGAGAAACAGATGTAATACAAGATATATATATATATATATATATATATATATATATATATATATATATATTTAAAAGATGTGCTTACAATGGTGGACCACAGAGTCAGGGGTGGAAAGTGCTAAAGTGCTGTCTGCTCTGGTAATCCAAAGGATGTAGTCAAAGGCCTGGAAGTCTTTTTAGTGCCCTGTGAATGTCTGTATCACAATCTGGAAGGCTCGTATTATAGGACTGTGCTGGAGATTGAATTGTCTCTAAAGCTATGAGAGGACATCCAAGGTGAAGCTAAGGACTGGAAATCTTCCACATGCTCTTTTGAAGGTACAGTCATGAAATTTGTGCTCTCCTTTTGAGTTTTGAAATGGAAGCTGAATTAGTTGAGCCACAGCAGTGAGCTGGAGCACTGCATCATTTCATCTGGGTAGGGTGTACACCATGCTGCACCATAGCACAACATGCCACTGCTCTTCTGTAACACAGAACTCCCAACAATCTTAAACCCAGAATCAGTAAGGAACTAACGATGCAGAGTTTAAAATAAAGGAAGTCAATTTGAAAGTTGGGGAAAGAGCCAAAGAGAGACAGATGTGGGAGACTGCTACTCAGGATAAGTAGGGAGCATTTTAAAGAGAAATACTCATGGTTAATTGTCTGCAGCTCCTTTTTATTTGGGATCCTTTTCCCATGAAGGTTTCTGGAATTTAATTTTTCAAAAATTTTGAAATTTATTTTTATTAGTACTTTTGTAGTATCTAATGTTTACACTCCTTGCGTGAATTGGGTGCCTGTGCACAAAACATATTGATTCCTTTTTTCATCCTTTTTCATTCCCCTCCCTCACTTATCCTTCAATTCTTGATCTTCCCATTTGAAAAAGATCTATCCCCCTATTTCCTATCTTGTATATTTTATTTTGCTCTTTGTTTATAATTTTGGGCTTCACTTTTTTTAATAGAATTCTGCAACTTAGTATGCTGTAAGAAAAATTCTATAACTAACATATGTTCTAATAATGCAATACTCCAGTATCACAATAGTCCTAGTTTAAATGCATCTGTATTTGATTTTAAAAGCCATGATATTAATATCATCAGATTATTGGGAATATTCAGGCATTTTTAGGTTCATTTATTAAAGGTTCATTGGTTCTTCAAGTCAATAAACATGACTAAAAATATTTGCAAGTATTAAATTTTTAACATTAAATTGCTTACCATGATAAAAATATATTTATTCTTTTTAAAATATATATTGTGAGAAATAAATAAAACAAGGCATGTACAAAAAAGTAGGATGTTTAAAAATAGCACTTGTTCACTATATTGTAACAATTTTAGCATTTTTCTTGCAAATTACAACATTCACATAGAAACTGCACACAGCATAAATAACTGCTCTTATTGTTACACTATGTCTCTGTGTTTCCACTACCAAAGCCAAGAAATAGAATACTGCCCATACCCAAGAAAAACTTACGCCCCTCCAATGAGTTTCATTTCTCCTCCTTTACTTCTTTCTTGATGCTTTACTATTTAACCTCTAACATTTACTTTTCAGTATTTATACTTTATGTCACTGAATTTATAGTCAATGTGTTAATTCATCTTTATAATATTTTGCTATAAAATCAATTCAATACAATTTCTATAGCTAGAGTTATTTCATTTCCTTTGTTGTATATTATTCCAATGTATTGTCAAATGTATATTCATATATATCAAAATTTATGTAGTGTACCTTTGGTACACATTTGAATTGCTTTCAATTTGTTCTTTCACAAGCATTTTCTACAACTATTGAAAATATCTTTTGTTGAACATAAATATATATGGTGCATTTCTATTTAGTATAGTTTTAAAGAAATCAATTTCTGCATAATAATGTTGGCACAGGTTCAATTCTCACAGATAATATCAAACTGTTTTCTAAAGTCTGCTTAGTAATTTAAGTTCCAACTTGTAGTGTGTTTTAATTTCTCTAGCTCCACATTCTCATTATTAAATTTTACTAGCTTCACATATGTTGATTGGTCATTTTTATCCTCAATTTAAAAATGTGTATAGTTATCTTTATTTTGTCAGGAAAAAATAGAAAGAAATCAATGAAAACTAAGGAAAGAAAAAGAATTTTGCCATCATCTCCCAACAAATTACTGGAGAATGTAACATTTGGAAAATCACCACTCATCTGCAAGAATCCCATTTTCACAGTGACACCACATTGCTTCTTTTCTCATATTTCTCTTTCCCTGAATTTGGAGACACTAAATCCCAAAATATAGCACATCAAAGAGACTGTGCTACTTTATCATCTTAATTTGTATAATCCAAATGAGCATAGCTTTATGTTCACAAGTGAAAACCATTACTATAACAGATATAATGAACATGTGTGATGGGTGAGGGGAGTATTGAAACTTTTCCTCTATGTATGATTTCAGTGTCAGGGTCAGACATTAGGACAGAATTTCTTGCTACCTTAAAATAACAAGTGTGTGTTATTTAAATAAGGAACTGATTGAGAGCTCTGTGTTTAAAAGGGTAGTGGGTCATCAAATAAAAAGACAGTGAATAACATTATATGCAAAACTGCAGCTTGAACTAAAGAATATTTTTAGTTATCTGTTTAAAAATAGCATACAAAATAAATGGTAATGTATTCTTATTTCAAATTGCTAAAGTAACACATTTCAAATATATTCATGCAATAAAATGTTATATGAGATGATGAATTTGTTAATAAGATAGATTTAATCACTGCACAATAAAACTAAATATTAAAATATTACACTGAACTCCACAAATACACACAATTATTTTGTCAATTAAAATAGATATGAAATAACAAAGAACAATAAAGAGAACTTAAAATTATGCAAAAAGTGTCAATAGAGCCTTCCACAATGAGTACAGAAAAAAAACAGTGGGTCGTGCTTTTGAAAATTACAGAATAATACAAAAGAATACTACCTTGAAATGAAGTCTCACTCAAGCTTATAATTTTAAAATGATTCATTTTGAGAACAAAAAATGCAAAATTAAAAAATATTCTCAGTAAAACCTAGGAATTTGTGCTCTAAATAAAGGAGAAATAGAAGACAAAATAAAAAGAAAAAAGAATTTGCAGAGATTAATAATAACACATGTAATGCAAAATGACAAGCATGCTAATAATGATATGGCTATAATTCTAGCTATTCAGGAGGCTGAAGGAGCAGAATCTCAACTTGGAAGGCAAAATAGAGAATTTAAGAAGATTCAATTTACACATTAACAAACTGAATACTTAATTAGTGCAAAAACACGGAGTTCAATAACCAGTACAAACAATTAATAATTGAAAGGAAATGCTCAGTATAACAGTAAAATTAAATGAAATTTGAATTTAGTAATGAGCAATTTAGTAATGCATAAAATATTATCAAATGTTCATTTTATGCAAATTATCAAAGAATACAGGAAACTAACAAAGATGGAAGTAACCAATTAGAATAATGTCATAGACAAGAAATAAAATCAAAGGTAAGAATTTTAGGTTTAAGAAGTAGAAATAAGTGAAACAGATACATGAAAACTATTCCCTCCTCACCAGGTGTGTTCATATGAAAATTGACCATTTATTTATTTTTAATTAAATTATATTTTTCCAGTGTTTTCAATTTTTATTTTATTATGTATGCTTTTGGTATGCAATGATTACTTTCATCATTAGGACTTGGTACATAACACCACTTTTAATTTTATCATTTTCCTGTTCTTTCTTTACCCCTCCCGTCATGCTCTGGGACCTATTTCAAGTTGTAAAGATCTATCTCCCAAGTTCCTAGTCTCTTTTTTTTAATTTCATTTTTTATTTATTGTTGTCATTTCTCATATAAAAGACAATATATAATTTTTAATTGTATGTGTCTGATTTATTCACTTAATATTTTTGTCCCAAAATTTATCCATTTTCCTACAAATGATTCAACATTATTCTTCTTTATGGCAGAATAGTACTCCATTTTGTACAAATCCTACATTTTGTTGATTCACTCATCTTTTGATGGACATATAGAATGCTTCCAAGATTTAGCTATTATGAATTTTATTTCTGTACAAACGGGTGTGTATGTATCACTGTAATCTAATGTCTTTAATTTTTTTGGAAAGATACCTAAAAGGCCAATAGCCAAGTCAAATGATATTTCTACTTTTTTATTTTTGAGAAATATCCATAGTGATTTCAATATAATATATTATATTTTATATTATAATAGGTTACATTCCCATCAACAACTTAGAAGAGTTCTCTTCTCCCTGCAGTACTGAAATCCTCTGCAGTTGGCCCCAATTTCCTGCCAGGTGTTATAGTACATGGTGAGAAAAAGAGAGAGACAAGAAAGTGGTAAAGGAGGGATGTGGACTAACCAGTTGTGTGGAGGGAACAAAAGGCCAAAGGCAGGCAGAGCCATGGCATTTATTGATCATATTTGCATCAGGGAAAATGTCAGCTGGATGCAGTGGACAACTAGCTAGGCACTCAAGGCTTGTAACAGAGCGAACAAAGCATTCTTACAAAAGTGATGGAACAGCCAGATTTAAATTATGATTAACAAGTAAACTGCTTTGTGGTCAATTCTGGGAAGGAATTATCCTCTGTATTCATGTATGCCTCAGTGGAAACTGTTTTCTCATATTTTCTATCATGAAGACACATATACAACCTCAGCCAGACTCATTCATTAAACTCAATTCCAATTCAGAAAAGTTATCTCCATACAGCCTGCGCTGCTTGTACATAAGCGCAATCACATTTGAGTCTGGGGAGGGTGATGTGGTGGTCTTCCACATTGCAGCCTCAGCATTTATTATTTGAATTTTTGATAATGGTCAGTTTTTCTGAAGTAAGATAGTATCTCACTGTTGTTTTAATTTGCATTTCTCTAATGTTAACGATGTTGGACATTTTTTCATTTATTTATCATCTGTAATTCTGTTGAAATATGTTTATTCATTTTAGTTGCCCCTATTTCACAATGTATTTGATCTCTGAACAGTCCAATTTTTGGAAATTTTTATATAAATCTCTTGGCACAATTCAGAATATATGAGAACCTGACAGTTTAATTAGATTACATGAGTAAATAATGTATCTGTAAAGTGATAGAAAACAAAAGAAGGCATGACATCATATGTATGAAACCAACATCATGTGAAAGAGAAACTGAGGCATTTTTTTCAAAGAATGAGATAAAGTAGGCATGTTCACCAAGAAAATGTTTTTAAATATTAATCTGCAAGTTATTATCTATTAAAAAGTCAAGTAAAACATATTAAAGATATACAAATGCTTTGACAAACAAGAAATAATAACAAATATATGCAAATTGTACTACTGCAACACACATTAAAGAGTTGAAACATTTTACTAAATTAAGTAAATATCAACATATATTACATGTTATACTATCATTCTATGGATAATTGTGAATATGGTCTTGTATGTATTCACATTTACAATGTATATTTTATAGCTTTTCATTCTGCATATTTCTTGTGAATTTAGGTAATTGGGAATAATATATATGTATAAACATAACAGAACATTATTAGAGGGATAAAAGAAAACTTGAATGCATCAAAATACATATTATACTTAAGAATGGAAAGGTTGAAATGCACAGTCATGAATCTACTGCAAAACAATGCACAAGTTTTAGGTAATTTCATTAAAAAATCTGTGGCATTGTATTAGTATATATTTAAGTGATTCATAGATAATATTTAAATGTAACACTGAAAATTGCTGAGAATTTTCATAAAGAAATTGAGAATATGAAAAGTAAAATAATATATACTGTACTAAATGGGTTATAAAACCAAGTTAATTTGATCAGTATCGCACTACAGAATAACAGACATAGTCAGTGTGTCCAAAAAGAAGTACTAAATGTGCATATATGAATGGAGTCTACAGGATAACATTTTCCCTTCAAATCAATGTGCAAATATGGAAGATTTTTAAACTATCAAGCAGATTTAAAAAATAAGACAGCACAGAGGAAAAGATTGTCCAATGCATAACACCCAGATAATTGATTACCATTTAGTGGAAAAGTTTAATTACATCATTAAAAAACACCAAAAAGAACAGGCATTTTTCAGAAAAGAATATCAATAATGAATTAGGATATACATAATGCTATTCCAATAATGGCAAAGAAACTTGCAAATACACAAAATGACCTTAAAAAAACTCTCATTTGAAAATACATCAAAAACAAAATAAAATGACCAAAAACCACTTAGAAATAATATTTGATAAAGACCTACTATGCTTAAAGGGAAAATTTCATGTATGAATAAATAAGTGCTCATATCAAGATGAATATATAGATAAAATATATGAAGTTTAAATTCCACAGATGAAGTACACATGGTAATAAACATTTATGTTTTTCAACTTTATTTTTGAAGCTACACTGGATATGAAAATGTAAATTAAATTGAGATATCTTTGACATTTAAAAAGATTATACTAGGTGTTAGCAGTAATTCAGTAGTGGAGGCATTCCACTGATGATGTATCAACCGATAAGATAATTCTCAGAGAAAATGTCATCATAGTAAAGATTTAAAGACTCTAACTTGTGCCCTTAAAGCTACAATTAAACTTTCAGTAGTTTAATAGGAGGATATGGTTAGAGATGTAAGAATACACATAAATGTAGTTCTTTGTAATAATATCCACAGTAGTAAGGTTCTGTAACAATTCTAAATGTTAAACTTTAGGAAAATAAATAATGATGTTGTCATAATGGCATATGCTTAAATATTTAAAGATATTTTAAAGTAATCTTTAATGTAACTGGGAATCCTCATAATTTATAATGTTTTGGAAAATATAGGATAGTAACTGTAATATAACCACTTTCTCAAAAATTGGGATACTTATTTTTTCAAATGTAATATATGCATTAAGGAAAAAAGAAACCATATGATGATTTAAATAAAAATGATAATATAGTCTATTCACAGACCACAGATTTCTGTGTGATATTTATTTTTGGGATGTACACTTCATTTCTCTAAGTTTATACAATAAAGATACTTTTCGCCAGTGAACTATTATGAAATACAATAAATATTAGATTTTTATAGGCCCAGCATGGTTTGTTTACAAGCCAGTTTTCTTCACTTGAAATAGATGGAAAAAGTGAAAACAGAAAAAAAAATTACAAAAGATTTAGGAAGACTGAAGTTGAAAAATTTGAGTTAGGCAGCTACAATTTTCTGATTAGAATGGTGTACATGTCTTTTATGTGAAAAGAATTGAGCTCTAATATGGAACTTCAACATTTGTGTTTACCTAAAAATATGTTTATATTTACATTTCCCTCTATGAAATGTTTACATTAGTCAATTTTCTGGTTGTTTTAAGCTTAGTAAGTATCATAGACTTTATATAAAGTAGGCCATTATTGTGTCTTGAGAAATCAATATAAGCACTTTGGAATTATCCAGAATTCTGTATTACTGAAAAAAATACTGTTTAGTAGGACAGGTATTATGGGGCAAAAATAGGTTAAAAATATATTATACATGTTGAACCTCCATAAAATCATGTGAAACTAAAGGAAATGGTGAGGAATGATGAGTGATGGATGGAAATGATTAAAGTACATTATGGGCATATTCAAATCTGCCAAAATGAAATGTATTAACCTATATAAATCAGCAAGTACTAAATCAAATGTGGAAAAAACCATTTTGAGCACACATTGCCAGTATATGTTTCTGCTTATGAGTCATATAATAACATTAACTATATTGTAAAACATACATAAAAAATAAATAATGAAATAATAATTTAAGATGATTACCTTTCAATATATTCTTTTCAAAATAAATGCTTTTCTTGAAAATCAATATGCTTAATCCAAGGTATAATTGGTCACTAAAATTTACAAGGTTCAAATATTTAATCTTTTACTGTTAAAACAAAAAAAGTATTTTATTTCTGTTGAGTTACTAAAGTATTGAGAAAGTCTTCAGGTCAAGAAATATCAGCAAAAGGAAGGAAATATTACAGTGACAATTGAAACTGTTCAGGAACTTACTTTATGAGTGAAATTTGATTTTGTTTTGAAAATGTCAATGTGAAGAAAAGCAACAGTTCGGGATTTTTTAATTACCTAAGAATGTCAGCTTGACATATATTTATAGTTTCTTTATTTCATATTACAGATAAAAATAATTTGCTCATTAGACCCATAAACCAATCTTTACTTTCTAAGATTTAATTTCAGAAGTATTTTTTTTATTTTTTGTACAGCAAAATAATTCTTAAGAACATTGCAAAACAAGATGATGAATTAGCAAAACCTTGAACTTCCTTTTTTGTCCAGAGATATTGCCTTAACAAAAACACATAGACAGTTTTCTTATTTGAGAAATCCCAAAATTATTGTAATCCTAAATATTGAGTAGGATAATTCAAGTACTGTAATGCCTGTTTTAGTTTTCCTCACAATCCAGAAAGTTACATTTATAATCCCCATGTTATTGGAATCTTGCCAAGTTAATTACAATCTATCACCTTCAATGAAACCCACAGTGAGAGTAAATGCAAGAAATATTCAAAGATAGCCAAGAAGTCCTAAATCCAATCCCTGTGAGGATGGGTGGACAGAGGCCCCGATCCAAGACTTCTTCCAGAATGTATTATCTTGTGAAGAAAGGAGCGGCTTGAGAATAAGAGATAGTGAGGATGATGGGAAGTACATGAGTAATTTGAGCTGGCTAGCCAGGTAGGCAGAAAAGCATCTCTGCAAAACGCAAGGTTAACAGAAGAATCAATTTGCATAATTCAATTAAGGTAGCAACTGAATTGTTTTAGGATGATGTTACTTTAGTTTCTGATATATAAACTTTTATGCCCTGGGTACTCATATCTTCTTTATCCAGAGGCTCATACTCAGATGACATTCCTGGAGCTGACTGGCTCTGTCATCCCACTGTGCTCATATGTCTTACAGAGAGCACTATGCCAGGAAACAGGAAACTGTCTGATGGCTTTAGAGACTACATACCAGTACCTGGCCATCTTTATTTGCAATGCTTAGAGCCCATTGAATTGAGAAGGAAATACCATAGTCAGCTCTGTACATATCAGTATAAGGAAATAAGTCTGTATATAATCAAAGGTGCAGCAATTGTTCTGCATCCCAGGGGAGTCACTCAAATTGTTTCCCACACAAAATTAATCAAGATATCCTTGAAACATATAAATATATGAAATCAGGTACAAGTAAGCTGGTTAAATATATCAGTCTCTCAGAATAGTCCCTTCTCCCAACCTAGCAAGGCATTGCTACTAGCAGCTGAGTTAGAAATACTATAGATTCTGGAAGGATCCATTGCAGAAGCCCAGATGCCTTACAACTATGGGGAGACAGACACCTCCTGCTGTGAGTCAGGCCTCAAGACAAAAGATCAAACAAATACATCCATATCCTAAGGACTGGTCTTCTAAATAGTTCTCTATCACCCTGAGGAAGACAGGAGTCACCATATCCTAATGACTGATATTCTGCATAGTTTCCTATTACCCCGAGGAAGTCAGGAGTCACCATTCCAATCCCCTATGGAAGAGTCACTGATCCATAACAATGCTTGTTTTCCATGTGACTGGCTTCCCCATTTGTTCCCAACTTAATCAATTTTAACTGAACTATTATTATTGGCTAACCATTGTTCTGTCCCACCTTATGCTCATCTACCTAGAGAGTTCCCAGTTTTCTCCACCTTGAACACATCTCACCACATGATTTTATTCTATAAAAAAAGTCCTTGGAAAAGACAAGAGTCCTTGGAAACCTCACTGGGTAACTCTTTTGTCTCTCTCTGTCTCAGACAGAAGCTTTCTTTCTCCCAATAAATATATTTTGTTTTAAACTTCATTGCTCCTAAGATTCATTATTTGATTTTAGGGAACACAAAAATCATACTAGACATAGTAGGTTGGGAGTTTCATGTCCCTATATCAGCATGATTTGAGGGAAATCTTTAAGAAGAAAATCTGAAGAGAAGATAGGAATATGTTGCTAACTTCCTGATTTTTCATGGGTTTACCATAGAAAGAACAGCTTCTGTCTTACTGGAATCAAAATGCTGATCAAAGTACCAGCCAGGGTTGTATCTGCTAGGAACAAAGGAGGTTGGTTTGTGTACCATACACTACTTGCCAGAGTTCATTCCCTGACTACCCTGAAAAAAGTTGTAGAATATCCCCAGCACAATGTTTGATTCTGAGGAGGGAGAGAATGCAAAGTGTAGCTTCTTTCCACAGTAATGGGGCTATTTGGATAAATTTAAGTCTCAGCAGATTTATGTTACTAATAGGACATAACATGAACTAGATTCTGGAGGAAATCTGAGAACAGGGACCTGTGATGCCAAAGAACAAAGCCAATACAACATGGTGGCCTTTGTGCTAGAGTTTAGAAGCAAAAGTGAAGTACTTATCCAACGCCTCAAGGCTTTGGAAGACTCTCTGTAGTAGTATTTTCCACCTCACTTAACTTACAGTATTGACACCACTAAGCATACTTTAGAAGTCTAGGTGGCACTGAGAAAAAAGAACAAGGCAACTTCCAGCAATTTCAGAAACACAGCACAGTTGAAGGAAGAGCTTACAATCTCCTGAGAAAGAAAGTGGCACATTCTTCTATCTGTGCATTTGCAAATACAGTTCCAGAGAAGATACATCCACAAAAGACCTGAGGTTAAAAATTTGGTATAGGGATTTATAATAATAGAGTAAATATCTTTCCATGCACAAAGGAAATGATATTCTATTGGAAAATTTGGCCAAAAAATGACTGTTTGAAACACTGATGAGAGAAATGTTATATATAGCTGAAAGGGTCAAAACAAAGGGATTTGCAACATTTTTAGATACCATAATCCTAGCATATCAAGGAAACTTTGACACAACATATGGGAGAAACAGATATCATACAATAATAGTAGGAGACTGATACTGCCATTATATCATGATATTCATAATTAATTACTTCCAAGAGGACCAAAGAGTACTCAAAACAAGGAAAAAATTGTTTTGACTTGAAAGCAAAGCAAGTCATGAGACAAATGTCATTGACATGCTTGTGTTTGCATGTTTTGTACCAAATATAGTATAAGTACTTGGACAATATTTCTGAGTGAAAATGTGTCCAGCACAAATGATTACAGTGATTTTTTTCATGAATTTATATATAGACAAAACCAAACTTGTTAAAGTATTAGCTTCCAATAAGTACAATTCATTCAAATTAAAATTATTTTAAAAGCAAAAAGATGTGTTGAGTATTTGCTTCATTACCCTTTAAAGAAGTTGAGTACCAAGATATACAATACCTGTATCCCAGCTTAAAAATGAATGATCATCTAGAAAATTGAAGAAAGCTATAAGGCAAATGGATATAACATACATAAATAGGATATTCTCCCACCTCCTACATGAGTCAGACAAAGTATTTCAATCAAGTGTACCTGGGACAGTCTTTAAAATTAGACATATATTAGATTACAAAATGAGTTTTCAAACATTTAAAGAGTATGAAATAATGTACATGTCTTTTTCAGCAATAGTTTAATGAAAGTGAAAATAATTGAAAGAAAGAAAATTTAAAAATTTGATATTGTGTGAAAATTAAATGACACACTTTTTAACAACCAAAGTCAACAGTAAAATGAAAATAAAATGTATCAAAATTTATGTGATATAGCTAACAGAAATGTGATGGTGTTAACAGCAGCAAATGATAGCAGAAAAGGTGATACTTCTGAAAATACCTCACTATATACAACTGAAACAAAAAGAACAAAGTTAGCCCTTGTTCAGTAGAAGAAACAAAGATCAAGCATAAACAAATGGTATAGAGATTAAGAAAACAATAAAACTTTTAACAAAACTAGCATTTTAAAAGATAAGTAAAAACTAGTATTTAGCTGTAATAGTTGAGAAAAGAGAATTATGTAAATAAAACCATATGTGGAAGAGAAGACATTACAATTGATAACCAAAAAGGAGTATAAATTTACTGTCAACACAGATAGGGGATTGAATTTTATAACCTAGAAAAATTTACAAACTCCCAAATCCTAGAATTTAATAAAACCGAATCATGAAGAAATAGAAAATCTGAACACACCTAACAAGAAAGGACATGGAATCACTAGTTTGAAAAATTCTAACAAAGAAAAACTTCCTACCAGATAACATCATGAGAAAACTTGATCACACATTTCAGAAAATGTTAATAAAATTCCTCAATTACAATAAAATTTGAAAAAGATGGATTTTTTCAGATATTATGAGGCTAGCATTATCTTGGCATCAAAGCCAAAGGAGGATATTACAAGAAGTCTGCATACCAATATATCTGGTATATTTAAAGACAAACATTCACAAAATGCACTAGAACATTTAATTATTTGTTAAAAAATAACTTGTTAATTGCACAAATGCACAGTTTTTCACTCTAACATTTCCTCATATAAATATGTTCTCATAATTTTCTCACTTATCACTTTCTTTCTCTTTACTTCTCTGCCCCCAGTTCTCCCCCCTCTTCCCTAATAATCTGATATTCATCACCTCTTTTATCCTGGAAAAAAATGTCTGCCATCCACAATTTATAGGAGGAAAGGATTAGTGTGGCTCCCAGTTTGAGGGATTTTGGCCCATGATGAACTCATTCCAGGGCAGAAACATTGAGAAATTCCTTCGTATATCTTAGCTTGACCATTATCATCATAAGAGAATATAACATGTGCTGGTGAAGACATAAAGAAATCAGAAACTTTGAGCCTTACTGCTAGCAATGTTAACTAAATTAGCCATTAGGACAAAAGTTACGGTGTTTCTTCAAAAAATTCAAAAATATAAATACCATAAAGCTCAGAAATACTTTTCTCTTTTTCTATATTTCCTTGCTATGAATGAGAACCATATATCTAATTTATAAAAATAAGTGTATTTAACTTTTGATCCTGGAGACTCTGTAGTGCAAGATCCAGAGGCAGAATCTTAAGAAGACCTTCCTGGTGAAAGATACTGCAGATTTCGGAAGCGATTCTGAGTTTCACATGGTGAAGTGGGTACATTCTAGAGATGATTAAACTGGCTTTTAGGACAACTAATCTTCAGGATAAACAATAAGCCATCTAACAGTGAAGGTTAATTGTCAATTTAACTGCTTTGAAAAGCCTGAGGGATTGGTGGAGTTCACTTGTGGATATGCCTGGTTAGATCATGGACTCAAGCCCTTAGGTACCATATATGGTTCCTGACCCTTCTTCTCTAACGCTGTTCTCCTATTGTGCTTCCCCACAGCCATGAACTGAACAATTTTGGTCCACCATACCCTTCCACCAATGAATACTGCCATGATGTTTTTGCCTTGGAGGCAATTGAACAAGGATTGGATTTCATGAAATTCTGAGCCACATTAAATCTCTCCTTTAAATTGTGGTTGTTGAAAGTTGTGTTTCAGTAATGGGGAATCAGGATAATACAATCCTCACATAAATTAACCTATGAAACTCATAACCTAATCTTAAAAGGCACAATTGTTGCTTCTATCTTAGTATATCACAATGGAGACTAAAGTGCAAAATGATTTTTGTGAGATCAAAGGCTTTAGTCTCCTTCTAAATATTATTCAAAAGAATAAAAACAGGCTTTAAAAGGAGTATTTTCACTCATGTTCTGTTGCAGTACTATAAACAGTAACCATAGTGGAAGAAAGGTAAATGTCCAGTGATTCATGCAGTAGAATATTATTTAAACTTTAAAAAACATAAAGTCCTGTTATTTACAACAATATGGTTAAAATAGAAGTCGTTATATAAATGATGTGAGCTGGGCACAGAAACACATATGCCACATAAACTTATTCTTACCTGAAATCTAAAAAGTTTGATTTCATAGCAGTTGAGAGTAGTGTCTTAGTTACCAGAGGCTCTATTAGTTGTCACAGAGAAGGCAGGATTGTGAAATGCGAGTCAGACAAAAAAACTAAATTACATTTAGATAGAGGTAGAATTTCTGATGTGTTATTACCAAATAAGGTGACTACATGTAATAAAAGGGACTGTAAATGTAAGACAATCAGAAGGAATTTTACCTTAGAGGTAGTTCTATATCACTTACTTTGAACACTGTCCATTGTATATATATATAGCGAAACACTACATGGTATAACATTAATCTGTGGAATTTTTGTTTCCGTGTTTTAATTACAAAGAAGTTTGAAAAAATACTTCTTTAAAGATATTTAAGTTACTTTGAAAATATTAATTACAAGCATACTTACACACAAACACACTCATACTTCCATTTGAATCGCTGCAACTGAGACTATATACTATCTTTCGAATATTCTAGAATCATTGGAGCTGACCATGAATCTTTTAGCAGAATAAGAAACGGACATTTAAATCTTGTACTGTTTGTAACTCTGTCAATTTTAATTTCTAAGACGTTATATTCTTAGTCAAACAATAACATATATGTAAAATTTGACAAATTTGCAAACAGAATTCATTAATATTTGCACCATTACACCACAACCACTAGTAACATGTCCCTCTCAGTTCTTTCCTAGTTTGATGTTTTATCATATGTGTAACTTTTTTAATCATTTTCTATGTAAAATTATATTTTAACTTCTTGGCTTTCATAGACAGTTTAAATTTAGCATTTAGAATGCTATATTGTACTTATTAACATAAACTGTTTCAAGTTAATTTCAAAAGATGTTAAGTATATTACTAAAGAAATTTTAAAAGCACATACACCATTTTAAGGGCTTTACAATAGTCCATTAAGTGAATGTAACAACATTAATTTAATTACTCATAAATCATTAAGAAAAATAGGACTCTATTTTTCATCAATATAATTTCAAAGGTAAATTTTCTTGCAAATTATCCTTTTTAAAGCACTTTGAACTATCTCTTTGAATTATTTTTATATAATTAGAATTTCTGGATAAAAGGTCATACAGATTCCAATGATGCACAGTAATCATTGACATAAAACACTGATTAAAAAAAACTTCTGAACCAGCATCCACTGCCAGAAATGCAGCAATAATTATTCAATAGGGCAGCCACAGCAGCAAGTGAAATTGGAAATAGTTTGGGGAACATGGAGCTTCAAAATCTTGAGATCACAGTTTACCATATATTTTTGCCTGCTTTATGCAACCCATAGGTAGCTTTAACTATATTATCTCCCATATTTTCCCTATATTTTCAAAAAAATGTAAATAAATGTGAATACTTTTGATGATAATTATTGCTATTTTTTCATCTTTTTCTTTTTCTATTTCTTCTTTCACTTGTGCAAGTTAATTTTTATTAGTATTGTATGAGTATATGTATATAAATGTAAAATAATTATAGTATGTATTTTAACACTTGATTTGGTTAAGGATTTTATAAAAAGTTAAAGTGATATTGTTTTAGATAAATAGTAAACGTGTGAACTAGAATTTTTTAGGATGAAATGAAGCAAGTAAGAGAAAATGAGATGGTAGTAATTTAATAGTACTAGCCTTCCGCTTTCAAAACCAACTTGGAACTTGTGTAATTGTACAATCTAAATTTCACTATCTTAAAATCAGCATAGTTATGGCAAAGAAAAAGACCTGAGGATCAATGGAACACATTAGAAGATGCAAGCACAACTACAAAGACACTCATCCACCTGATATTTGACAAAGGGGCTAAACATGTCCACTGGAAGAAGGATAGTCTGTTTAATAAATGGTGTTGGAAAAATTGGCTCTCCACATGCCAAAGACTAAAGCTAGATCCATGCCTATCACCATGCACAAAACTAAAGTCTAAATGGATTAAAGACCTAAATATTAAAACAGAAACACTAAACCTACTGGAAGACAAGGTAGGTATAAGTCTTGGAGAAATAGGGGTAGGCAGAGAATTCATGAGCAAAATGAAAACTGCACAGGAAACACTTCAAAGAATCAACAACTGAAATCTCATATTATTGAAAAGTTTCTGCACTTAAAAGGAAATCACCAACAGTCTAAAAAAAACCCACAGAATGGAAAAGAATTTTATCCAACAACACCTCAGACAAAGGACTTATATCCAGAACATATAAAGAATTGAAAAACAGGGGCCAGGGATTTAGCTCAGTGGCTTAAGTGCCTGCCTGGCAAGCACGAGTGCATGAGTTTGATCCCTGGTAACACACACACACAAAAAAAAAAGAATTGAAAAACATCAAGCCCCCCTAATTCAAGGACCCTCTCAAAAAATGGGCATCTGAGGCGAACACACAGTTCTCAGATGAAGATATACAAATGGCAAATAAATACATGAAGAAATGTTCACCATCACTGGTCATTCGAGAAATGCAAATTAAAATAGCATTGTGATTCCACCTCACTCTGGAAAGAATAGCTGCCATCAAGAAATCAACTGATAACAAATGTTTCCAAGGCTGGGGGGGGGAAAGGGAACATTGCTCCACTTTTGGTGGGAATGAAGACTGGTGCAACCACTATGGAAATCAGTACAGAAAATCCTCAGAATTCTAGGATTGGAAGATCCATTCAACCCAGCTATTCCCCTCCTGGATATTTTTCCAGAAAAACTGAAAACGTCAAGCCACAGTGATGCACATGCACCCATGTTCACAGCAGCACAATTTGTAATAGCTAAATCTTGGAAATAATCAAGATGCACATCAACTGCAGAGTGGATGAAAATATGTGGTATTTTTATAAATGGAATATTACTTAGCTGTAAAAAGGATGATCTTGGGGCCTTCATAGGCAAATGGAGACAACTTGAGACTATCCTCATTAGTGAAATAAATAAGAATCATATTTATAAATATCACATTGTGTCTCTAGTGTAAAAAGTAAAAGGAAATTTAGGAGTAATAAAACCCAAATATGTAATTGTTGTTGTCAAAAAGAGTGGAAAAGAAAATATTCTAAAGGATATAACTGCATTTATGTTTAAGCATGTAGGACTGATAACTATATTACTAAGTTTTGGTTGGATCACTGAACAGAACTGTTTTCAGTCTCATTGTTTGAATGTCCACTTTATATGGTTTACTTTTGTAATTTGAACAACTACTTCTAAGAGGACAACATGTAATTATCACCTAGAGATTTATTTATTTATTTATTATTTATTTTTTTGAAATTATGTATCATTTCTACCCTCTTCCTGTTTTGCTTTTTCTCTAAATAAAATAAAATCAAATTTCACTATCTTGCCATGGAATATCCATGTGGAAATGTGATGTGTTCTAGTGCTGTAAGTTATGTCTCCTCATAGTAGATCCATATATCACAGCCTCTGAAACCATGAGAATGCAGAAAGCCTAACAAGCTACACAGTTTTCCAAGTAACACAGACATCATTTCTCTATTAAAGCATCATATAAATTAATAGAACCAGATAAAATTATTTTCTTCAAATGGCATTTAATGATGCATAGCCATAATTGCTTATTCACAGAAAAATATGTCACAATTTAATATTATAATTAAATTTTAATTTTATTGCATTATCTAGTCCTTTAGTTATTCATGTTCACTTTAACATATCTAGTCACAATTCTAAAATACTAGGTCATTTACTTTTTTCTAAACATTCTGGATCAAATTTTTTAAGCAAAATAATAATTCTAAACAAGCATATAAAATAATTGTTTAGTTCTCTATATTTAACAAGTCATAAATTTAGAGCCATCATATGCCATTCATCTGAGTCAAAATCATCTAACTGGTTAGTTTCAGAGAAAAGGCAAGATACCAGTAATCTTATTTTATACTTGAAATGGATTTCCATTATCCCCTCACTGACACACTTTCACCCACTAATGGTGCATTCTAATTGGCCAACTTCTAATCTCTTAGAGAGAGCAGTGACAGATTAATTAAACAAATTTCTACTGTTGACTTTCTTATTATTCATAAATTTACATTAGTTCTTGGGCTTTGGATACAAACTAAAATAGAATCTCACACTTGCCTACCTTAGAGATGGTCAAAGTCTAGTGGGAGAAACTTAATTACAATAATGTGATAAATACTATAGTAAAAATTTTTGTGAGATGGTAAAGGAGAACAAAAGAAAACTCTTCTTATCATCTGTCTTGGAGGGTGAAGTTATATGCTTGGAGAATGCACATAGGAATTGATGGTTGGGCTAATTTTAGCTTATTTCCATTGATTTATGTGTTAAGCTTTATACATTTGTACATAGTTTAAAAGTGCAGTTTTTGAGTCTATTATTTTCTGAGCCAATAGAAAAAAAAAAACATTACTGTCACAAGAATAGGGTCCATTGTTCTTAAAATGAGTCCTTTTTTCTTTATCTCCATGTCTGAGAGAAATACTTTGCAACCCCACTTTCCATGCCTGGGTGGATGAGATGCCTTGATCTGCATTCTCACAGAGCTCTGTGGTTTCCTTCATGAAGATTCCAAAGGCAGGACACTGTACTTAGCAGGTGGGATTTTTGTCTTCTCAGGAATCTCTGTGTTCAGTGAGAGTAGGAAATCAAGCACTAGCGGATGTTTCACAAATAGAAATTAGTGTTGAATTAATTAATGAAATGCTATTTAACTTTCAATACAGTTGCCATATACCTTAGCCATAACTAATAAATATTTTTGAGTGCTTACTCAAGCCTTCCACTAGGTACTAAACCTACACTGAAAATAAAGGTCCTTATCTTCCATTGCAGAGCTCTCTGTGTTGTAGAGTAGGCAACAAACTAACAGATTTCCCTACAGTATGGTAGGTGCTAAGGGAGGGAAAGCAAAAGCATCACTGAAGGCACAGACAAGTAAAGGATGAGCACCATGTCAGGTACAGGGAACATGAAAGACAAAGGCCCAGAGATAAGGCATTCTGCTGACAATTTGAAGATTTACAGTCTCCTTCAATATTTATTAATAAATGGTATGTCCATGCATTTTTGACATTTCACTTTACTTTGCTACCATTAATCTCATAAACCAATAGGATTTGATGATTTCTACTCTTGTATATATATATAAAGGATCTGCATATATCTAGAATCTTGCATATATCTAGAATTTTGTATATATCTATAATTTGTCCACCTAGCATTGGTAATATTATCTCTCCTATGTCTCTTTATGGCTTATTTTTCCAATCTAAAATACCATTCTTTCACTGCTATTCTGTGTAGCTTTCTTTCTAAAATATATTTTAACATTTGTTCTGAATTCTGGAAGTTTTTGTAAAGTTAAACTCAGCATGAATTTGATTCTATGTAGAAACAAAGGAAAGATCAAGCTGATGTATATAAAGGCCATTTAAAAATTTGAATGACTAGTTGAGTGATATTTCCAAACACTTAAATATAGGGAACAAACAGACAATGAATTTGAGCACCAAAACAGTAACTATGTTGGTCTTGATTTAAAGGCAATGTGTGATCATCTGGCAAATGTAACAAGAACAGAGTTAACGATTATAGCTTGAGAAGTGAAATTATGATTTTCAGTAAAATATTACTCTAAATCATTAAAAGTTTTTAGGAAAAAAGTACCTTAAATTTTCAAACACTAAGTATTCTAATGAGATGGACTCATGAGCCAATGAATCTTTGAGTAGGTGACTCATGGAAGAGCTTGTTGAATGTCTATCTTTTCTATTAAGAAAGAGATGATGCAGGCCTTAGGATAGAATCCAACAATGTAACTAATTTTATTTAGGCATAATAAGTATTCATATCACATGGGCTTTCCAAAACTTCAGTATTTACTTAACTTTTTATCTCACTGTCTTGGGTGATTTGTATCAACTCAAATTTCCATCACTTCAGGGCCAGGAATATAGCTCAGTGGTACAAGCACCTGCCTAGCAAGCACAAGGTCATAATTTGGATCCTTGCTACTAAAAATATGTCCATTAAAAAATTTCTATCTCTTTTCCTAATTATATACTTCATAAAATTGTTAAGTTCATGTTTACTAGATTATAGAAATAATGAGAAATTAATCACCCAACAACTACTTTTAAATTTGTGAAACTAACTTTTGTATCCTTATTGCTATTTTATTCTGATACTGGATATGAATTGTCTTTGTTCCTTAATAAAGATGATCATATCATTATAAAATCTATTTTCCCGTCCTAGTTATATAGAATTTTAATAAGTTGTTTTGTTTTTCTTTTAATCATAAAATGCTCCAATTATTGTTCACTGTTGCTATTTGTCTATAAACACATGCCTATCCCACCTTTAATAATGCCTCATTTCCTCTTTCTTGTATATTATTTCAGTTGCCCCAATATGGCACTCTACCACTTACAGGATAATGCCGTTAAACATATTATTTAATATTGTAGTCTTCTTTTACTTATATTCTCTCTATCCTGAAAAAACTTCATAAATAAAACACATATATGAATTAACAAAATATAGACTAAATGCAACAAATATTCCTCCAATATAACAAATATAATCCATTCAAAGTTAAAATAAAATTTCAGAACATCCCTCTATCTTCTAATATCCTTCCTTCTATCTTCTAATATCCTTCCTTATCAAAACATCACACTTTTTGAAACATAAATCACTAATTTGTGTTTAAAGACAATGATTTATTTGCTATACTTACAATTTTACCAGGTATGAATGTATTCCTAAATAACTTGGTTTGTATTACCTTTTTATAAATTTTGAATTAATACAAATACACTGTGTTCTTTTTTCCTACTTTACTCAGCTTTAAGTCATCACCAACATTTTATTAATTTTCATTGCTGTATAATGTTTTACTCTGTGAAAATAACAAAATTAATATTGCACTTTTCTCTAATATTAGCTTTTTGAGGAAACAAATTGTTGGAATTTTGACTTTGATAGTGGTTGTTTAATATACATTCTCTTGAGCAATATAGAAATGTACTTTTACTGGCAGGCTTCACAGCATTTGCTCTTATTTGATTTTTAAATATACCCAATCTGTAGGAAGAAAATGGATTCCTAGTGTCCTTTTAATTTGCAATTCTCTAATGATCTCAGGTGTTAATATATATATGTATATGAAGAAAGAGACAGACAGAAAAACACACTGAAAGACAGAGAGAGAAGCAGACAGAGTGGCATGGAGAGACACACACCACACACACACAGAGAGAGAGAGAGAGAGAGAGAGAGAGAGAGAAGAAACTGTGCTTGAAATATGTACATTTTTGAGTAATTTTGCTTAACACTATATTATCTAAGTACATCCAATTTCCTAAAAGTGACTTAAGTTTGTCCTTCTTTATTACAGAGTAGGATTCCATTGTATATAGATACTATTATTTCTTTATCCATTCATTTATGGATGAGCATATAAGCTGTTTGTAAAATCTATCTATTATGAATTATATTGCTATAAAAATGGATATCCAGGTAGCTCTGTTATATGATGTTTTTATTTTAAGGAGATACGTACAAGGAGAATAGATGCACAAGGTGGAACTTCTCTTTTAAAGTATCTTAAGAAATCTCCATAGTAATTTCCATAGTGCTTGTACTAGTTTCAACAGCATGGGAGTTTCCTCACAGCCTTTCAAGCATTTATTATTATTTAATTCCTTGATGATGGTTATTCTTTCTGAAGTAAGGTAGAATCTCAGTGTTGTTTCAATTTGAATTATCTAATGGTCATAAATGTTGATCTTTTTTCATGTATTTATTTGCCATTTCTACTTGTGAGAAGTGTTTATTCATTTCGGTTGCCAATTTTTTATGGGGTCTTTTATTTTCCAGTGTTTAGTGTTTGGAGTTCTTTCTATATGTTATATATTAATTTTCTCTTGGAGACATAACTGATAAAAATTTTCTCATTCTACTGGCTTTCTCCTCACCCTGTTGGTTATTTCCTTTGCTGTGAAGAAGCTTTTTAATTTTCTATATTCTCATTTGTTAATTATTGATAATATTTATGCAATTGATGCTCTATTCAGAAATTCGTTGCCTACACAATTGAGTTCAAGAGTTTTTCTTACCTTACATACTAGTATGGTTAAGTGAATATGTTTTAATACATAAACTATTGAACTACATCTATTTTAGTTTAGAACATGTTGAGGACATGTATTAAGTCTACATGTTAGTTTTAGGAAAACAATAATTTAATCATATTGGTTCTACCTATATAGGAATAAGCAACATTTTTCCATTTGCTAATATTTTATTGAATTTCATTTTTTAGAATGCAGTAGTTTTCACTTTAAATGTGTTCACTTTCTTGTTTAGTTTAATTCCTAAGCATTTTATTTTTCTGGACACTATTGTGAATAGTTTAGTTTTCTTAATTTCATTCTTCGTGAGTTCAAAAGAACACTGTTAATTTTTTACATTCACTTTTCAATCTGCTACAATTTTGACTTTGGTTATTAATTATAGGTGTCATTGATGGGATTTTTAGGTCTTCTGTGTAAATTATCATGGCATCTGCAAATAATAATTTGACTTAATTCTTTCCTATGTGTATCTTCTTTGTCTTTTGGGTGCCTGCTCTAGTTACTATTTCAAATACTGTATGGGACAGGATTGGCAATAGTGAACATTGATGTCTTTTTCCTGATTTTAGACAGAATTTTTTCAATATATTCCCTTTTAATATAATGTTGGGAGTGATTGTATTTTAAATGGTTTTCAATAATTTGAGATAGGATCTGCCTATAACTGTTTTCTTCAAGATTTTTGTCATGAATAGATGATGGACTTTTGTCAAAGAACTTTGCATCTAATGACATGTTTATTTGAGATTTTTATTGCTTCTGTTTCTGTGATGGATTACACTTATTTATTTTCACATGTTAAACAATTTCTGTATTCTGGGGATAAAGCCTGTTTGGTCATGATGTGTGGTATTTTGTTGATCTCTTGAACTGTTTGCCAATATCTTGTTGGGGATATTTTCATTTATATTCATCAAAAACACTGGCTTGTACTTTTCCCTTTTCTTTGGGTCTTTGTCTCATTTTAGAATTAGGATAATGCTGGCTTCCTGGAATAAGCTTGAAATTACTCTTTCCTTTCTTTGTCTTTAAGCAGGTTAGGAACATTGTGATTAAATTCTCCCTGAATGTCTTACAGAGCTCCACAGTGAACCCATCATGTCTTGGGCTTTTTTAGTTGGACAGATTTTGATAACTGCCTCAAATCATTTTCTAATGTTGAATTGTTCATCAATTTTATATCTTCTTTAGGTCCTTATATGTATCTAGGATTTTGCCCATTTAGCAGATTTCTTTTATTTTAGGACAACAATTTTTCATATTAATTGTTATTGACTTTTCTGGATTTCAGCTATACCTGCTTTGATTTTATCTTTTTTTTTCATTTCTAATTCCACTGATGTAATTCATTTCATTTTTCGTAATTTTGGATAATGGTTTGTATATTGTTTATTCTTCCAAAGACCTAGTTTTTCAGTTCACTGATACTTTGTATTTTTTGTTTCAAATTTATTAATTTATTCTCTGTTCATTATGATTTTCCTCCTTCTAATAGGTTTAGTTTTAGACTTTTCTTGTAGTTTTAGTTTCCTGAGTTGTATTTTTATATGTTGAACTTAAACTCATTCTTTTTCTCATAAAATCATTCAAAGCAATAAATTTCTGTCTTAGGATTGCTTTCCTTGTGTCTCATAGGCTAAACATGTTTTAATGGCACTATTGTTTGATTCTAGGAATTTTTTTTCCTTTCTTTGACTCATTGAGTATTAAAGAGTCAGTTACTATCCAGTTGTTAGTGAATTTTGTGAGTTTTCTTTTGCAATATGTGTTTCTAGTTTCATTGTGCTATGATCTGATAGGATACATGGGAGAATTTTGACCCTTTCATAATTTTTAAACAGACTTTATGGAATATTATGTGAACTATTGTGGAGAAAATTGCATGTGCTCTGGAGAATAATGTTTATTCTGATATTGTATAGTAGAACATTATGGAAGTTTATTGATTTCATTTGTTGAAATGTTCAATTAAACTATGATATTTCTTTGTTAAATTTTTGATCAATTGAATCTCTCTGTAGAAATGGCATTTTGAATCCCACCATTCTGATCAGTTTAGTCTGTATTTGATCTTTTATGCCCAGAAGTATTAAGTGATGAGTTATTTGGTGCATATATAAACATAATCACTATATTTTCTGTTGAATTGTTCCCTTAGCTAATGTATAGTGATTTTCTTTGATTCTTCTGCTCCATTTTGCTTTGAAGTTTACTTTGGATATAAAATTGTTAGCCCTACTTGCTTTCATTATCTTTATACATGAAGTATTGAATCCCATCCTTTGAATTTTCATTCATAAATCATTTTCTGGATTATATGAAGTTTTATGTGCAGCAAATAGGTGAATTCTATTTTTTATCTACTCTGTCAGTATATGTCTTTCTTTTTTTTGTTTGTTTGTTTGCTGGGCAAGTGCTTATGCTACTGAGCTAAATCCCCAGCCCAATATGTGCCTTTCACCTGATGAGTTTAAGCAATTACCATTGAATGTCACTAGTGAAATGTGGTGTGCAATTCCTGTTATTGTGTACTTTTTTTTTGGCATTTAAATGTTTCATTTTTTAATCTATTTACTTTGTTTAATGTGATATACCTTATTTTAACTTTTGAGTTTTTAGTAAATAAAACATTGCCTTTTAATACAGTTATTTAATACATATTAATTGAATAAATGAATGAAAGAAATATTATGAGCCACTGATAAAGTTGAACTCATATATATACATATCTCCTAACTTGATTATTTTAAAGGGAATTACAAATTAAATTTAAATATTATGCCCATTTTAATAAATAAGTTGCTTCTTATTTATGTACTGAAGTAATAATTGAAGTAGATAATTTACTTCCTTGAAGATTTATCAAAGGATGTAGTCCTTGTTTCTCAACATTATGTTATAATAAAGTGGATCTTCCTTACATTAGCAGATATTTATAGAGTGCATACTTGTTAGGGCTCAAATGTATATTAATCAATCTCTAATGAAATTGGCTGAGAAAAGTTTTTTTTATTTATTTCTAGAACCAAAATTAATGAGTTTTATAAAGTAAGATGAGAAGAAAAATATTTAAAATATTCAAAATATTTATTTACACCATTTAAAATACTTATTTTACACTTGGAAGTTTACATTCTGAAGGACTCATTTAAACTCTTATTTTTATAGATAAAAAAGTATCTAAGAGAGTGGAATGACATAAGTTATTTTACGTACTTATATACCAAAATAATTAGGACTAGAAAACTTACGTTATATAGTAATTTTTTATCATTCAAACTCTTATCAACTCCACTAACACAATGTTTCAGACAAGAGCCTTACTTTAAAAGATTTTTTCAAAGCTTTTCAATTAATTTGCATCTCATGGTAGTCATTTTTTTCCTTGTAATAAATTTTTTGACTCATAAAGTGTTGGGCTGGATGTCAATAAGCTGATACATACAAAATTTAAAATTCATTTCCAAGGCTCCAGGCTTCAGTTGTGTATAATTGGCCTGCAATATAGTAAATAAAATATAATAGTTTAAAATTAAAATATTGTTGTCAATCAATCATAGCTGTCTATCTTTATTTATTTATTTATTATTAATTTTATTTTAAAAAGGATAAAATTAAACATAACATACAGAATAAAACAGAAAACAATGTAAGAGACACAGATTTCAAAGCAAGGCAATCAGAGATCTTCATTATCATATTGTCTTTTGTTTTCTTCCAAATAGTTGTCCATATCTTCACATACAGTGAATTCATACAAAACACCATAGCATAAAACTGATCAGAACAGGATGATGAAGATTTTTAGCTATTCAAGAGCAGACAAGAAAGAAGTCAACAATTGCTGTCATAGTGTCTCTCATTCTCTTCAAAATAGCTGTCCATACCTTCATGTATGTTGAAATTAAACAAAAATAAACCAGGTTAAATCACTCTGAAGAAAGAATAATATTGCGGGATTTCACTTCATGATGCTACAGAATCAGAACTGGGTACCTTAGTGTCTCTTTTTTCTTCAAAGTAGTTGTTCATTTCATCATGAATTATATAACAAGTTCTCATAAACTGTTTAGAAGTTCTATGCCTTGGGCTGGCGATTTAGCTCAGGGGCAAAAGTTCCTGCCTTGCAAGCGCATGATTGTGAGTTCCATCCCCAGTACCGATAAAAAAAAGAAGTTCTATGCATGCATGAGTCTCTAAATGTGTATCTATCCTGTCTCTATTAGAGGAAAAAACAAAATAAAACAAGACAAAGCAAAACAAATTCCTAGTAAAACATGAAAAAAGACATATAAAGCCACAATACAAGGTGATCTACAATGGTTACTGTGATGTCTCTTGTTATCTTCAATAGAATTGTCTATATCATCAGGCACAATGTAATTGAACATAACAGGACATAACAATATTAATAAAACCATTGGAGACATTATCAGACTTCAAAACAGGTAATGGTCAAACCAGAGTGGGTATCCTAGTGAATCTTGTCATCTTCAGAGTATTTGCCTATACTCTCAGACTTCATACTATCAATCATAACATATTTGAATAAAATCAGTCAAGACAAAACAGCAATCTAACAAATCAGTTTCAAATAACATTCAAAATAAGACAGTGTAAATAATACAGGGATTCAGGTTAAGCTAATAGGACATTAAGGATGGTTACTGTAGTATATCCTGCTATTTTTGGAATAGCTGTCTGTGCCCTCAAATCTAGTACAAGTAGACAGACTGGAAAGAATATAATCAAACGAAAGAGAGTGATGAGAATAATGTGGATTTTAAATCCTGATACACTATTAATAATGTTCCATGCTTTCCTTTTTTAAACAATTCCTCCCCTTTTATTTCAAAGGGTGCACTGTACATTTTGGGTTCCACTAACTCCTTTAGTTTTTAGATTAGGGGAACAATCCACTATTTACCTAAGTTGTTCTGAACATTTTTACCCCTGGGCTTGTTCTTCAGTTGTAGTCCACCTATAAAAGCCTCAAAGTTTTCTTTCATTATAGCTGAGTAGTTCTCCACTGCACGACCTATCTGCAGCTGCTAGATGATCTGTCCCAATTTTGCTCTGGTTCTCTGTCACATAGAGCATTGTTTTCTTGCATTTGACATTCAGTCCATAAAACCTCTTTCAGCTTAATTATATTTCCTATACAGAGCATCTTGATGGACCCTATCTCCTGATCTACTCTGCGTGTGTTTCTTTTTGTTAGTGTATCAAGGCCATCTATGTCAGAGATTGTAGCCAACCTTCTCTGCTTCATTTCTACTATGCTATTTTTCTACCATTGGTTGTCTATTTTTCTCCTTCATTCCACTGTCTGCCCCATTCATTGTGGCCTCTCTGCTCCTGTTCCTGGAATCCTGGTGTTTTTATTCTTTTTCTCTAGAATGTTCTTCAGTATTTTTTCAGGGTTGGATTAATGATCACTAAGTTCCCTAGTTCCTATTTGTCGTGGAAGCATCTTGTTTCTCCATTAATTTTGAGAGACAGTTTTACAGGGTACATAAAACTGGGTTGGAGGTTATTTTCTTTCGGACTTGGAATACTTCACTTCAAGCTCTTCCTGATTTGATGGTTTGTGTCGAGAAGTCTGTTGTGATTTTGATGCTTTTCCTTTATAGGTGATCTGTTTCTATTCTCTGACAGCTTTTAATATTCTGTTCTTGTGATGAATTTCAATCCTGATTAGTATATGCCTGGAAGTAGATCTGTTTTGCTTGTAGCTGACTGGATTTCTGTATGCTTCATTTATGTGAATATCATTTCCTTTTCCTATTCTTCAGAAGTTTTCCTTAATTATTTCTGTGAATAGCCTTTCTATTTCATTTGTCTTTACCCATGCTTCTTCATTCACATTTTTTATTCTTAAATTATAGATCCACTGTCATCTTCTAGCCTTTGTATTGTTACTGCCTGTTTCCTTTTTATTTTAAAGAGATATTTCCTTTTATAATCACACATTGCAAACCTGTGTTCAAGTTTTGTTAATCTATCTTTAGTTTCTTTCAGACAGTCCTGTCAGCTTTCAATGTAGTTTTAATTTCTTGGAAATCTCTTTTAGTCTGTTTCATGTATTCTAGGTTTTTTTTACACTCTTCATTGAATGTGTGTCCTTTATTTGTGTTCCTCCATTCTTCCCTCTGTGTCTTCCTGAGAGGTGCTTAGCATTTCTTTTATTAATCTTTTTATGTCTTGCTTTCCTTGTATTACTATTTCAGTTTTGAGTTTGTCTATAATGTCAGAAAGATACTTCTTTACGTCAGCTTATGTCATGTCCAATATTTAATGTTTGCTGCCCTTGATCACTTCTGTATTTACCTCTCCTGGACCCATATTCCCTGGGTTGGAGGCTGGGTTTTTTTTTTCTCATTTCTTTCTCTTGTCATATTTCTGGTTTCTGCCATACAGGTGTATGATGGAGTTCCCAGCCTTTTTCCATATTGGTTATGGTGCATCTGAAGTGTGCTGCCTTGGGATTACTGCCCTCTCCAGTTTGCTATTGGTCACTGAGGTGAAAGCAGGGGCATTGTAGTCTTGCCCTTCCCTTCCAAGCCCATCAACCAATAAGGGCCTTCACCTTTATCTATATTTATACAGATTGTTTTCAATGCTATTTTCTTTAACCCCTAAGAAGTCTATATCCTCTCTTACTATTAAACTTTACTATATCATTGATTAATATCGATTGCTTAAAATTTAATCTTATCAGAGACACAGAGCAAATATTTATGGATTAACTTTTAACTCCAACTCAATTTTTCTACTTTAATTTAAAATGATATTTTATAATCCACTAATAATTTAAAGCTGTTTTCAAATGGTTATAAAGAAGGCATAAAATGGTCTTTAAAATAATTCACATTTAGTCATTTAATATTTTATTTAAAACTTGACTGTGTATAGTGAACTATAACCGTCACTTTAGAACTTCTAAACTGTACCATAAGAATTTCCAAAGTTAAAAGTATTTTCTCTCTCACTTTTTTCTCCCTCCATGAACTAAAGCACCATATAAAAATCAGGTATACATACAGTTTGTTCATCCATTACTTTCCTTGTTCTATGTGTTTTACGTATTTCAAAATCTGTGGTGTGAAATGCTTTTTAACAATACAAATAGGAATTAGTAAGACACAGCTCTAAAATTTTCTACCGTATCAAGCATCTTCAAATTCCAGTATTTTCCTCCCTTCTCAGTAATGGCTATTTATGTGTGTGTGTTGGGGGTGGTCCTTGGACTTTCTAGGCCGGTCTTGTACCACTGAGCTATATCCCCAGCCCACTAAAAGCTACTGAGACAACTGTTCTCTTGTTTCTTATTTCTACTCTGAAGTCTACTGTACTGATTATGGTTTAAATAATGGCCCTTTTCCAAGGGTGTTGAGAATATGTCTCAGACATTTTATCTTCTCAATAATCTTGTATGAGTTATGCCTAGACAGTTTATAATTCTTTTAAAAGAATTATGAGAATTCACAAATTTCATGTGTTTTGGAAACTGATCAAACATTAGTGTAATTTATTCTACAAAAATGATGTAAAACTCAGAGTGAATTAAGCGTTTTAATCATTCTTTTATCTTGAGATACATTCAAGAAGAGGCTGTTGTCCTGCATAATCTAGATATCTGTAAACTTAACGTGATACAATTTGATTAGAAAATCCCTGGATAGTCTTCCCATTATGTGTAGGCTGCAAACCAAAATTTCTATGAGTATGACCACAATGGTATAGTTTGACAACATAGACATTGGTTTGGAAGTGTAATAAATATTGTTTAACTGTGTTAGGAATTACGTGATATGCAAGCAAGGATTGAATAATTTTCTTTCTGAGGATACTGTACTATGATTATTCTGGGATTAAAAAAGTAGTATCCATTACTCCATCAAGCAAAATACATTTTTAATTCAAGTTTCATTAATCTATGCATTTCTTTATTCATGTATTCGAAATTTCTTATGCTTTTTATAGTGTACATTCACCTCAGGGATACATTTATAAAATACCACTTTTTAACAATGTAGAAAAATATTTGGACTTTTAAGTTCTTTAATAAACTTGAAACCTTCAAGAACAAGAAACTCATGGCCCTCAAGATTGCAATAAGATATAACACAAAAATATTGGAAAAAAATCCCTGGAGAAACTGAGGAGGGTGAACTGAATTCCAAATTTGTGAGAACATGATGACAGAAATATGAGTGGATGAGGAAACCTTTCATAGCCTTGTAGAACAATGTGAGAAATTTTACTTTTATTCTGAGTAATTATACTACCTTTGAATTCACAGGTAATTGAGTAACTTTGTTCATGAAGGTTTTTGTTTAAAAATAATTTTGTTTTCAAGCAGAAGCATGTGACAAAATTTTGTTTTTGGTTCCAAACTGTCAGGTGACACATGGGAACACAGATATCTTTTTTCCATGAATACTAATGGGGATATTTTCCCCAGAATAATGGAATGAACTGTATTCATGAACTAACTTACTACTGTACTGAGATAATTAAACAAGATTTTAGAAGTCTTAAAAGACAGGGAGTAACATGATATGACAATTCAATTTACTAGTTTTTAGCAAGAAAGTTATTAGTATTGTTTAGTTGAATAATAATAGTCCTTTGGTCCAGTTTGATATTTATTTTTTTTAAATTTTACTTTTAAGAGAATAAAAAAAGAGAACAGAAACAAAGCAGATCAGAACAGAACAATGTAAGCAGCACAGCACTTCTCAACAAGATAACAGGATATTAACAGTAGCTACTATAATGTCTCTTTCTTTGAAACAGTTGAGCATAGCTTCACACACAATATTATCAAACCTAACAAAATAGTATAAAACCATTCAAGAGAATGAAAGTATTACTGGGCATTCTGAACCAAATAACAGAAAATTAACAATGGCTACTATAATATCTAATTTAACATAAAGAATTTGTTTATACTATCACACATATTAAAATCCAATAAGACTTTTACATGATAGAACCAATGGTAATAGAAGACCAAAAGCATGGTAGAACTTCAAAGCAAGGTGATGGTAAATCTGCAATGGCTGCCATAATGTCCTGTTTTCTTCTAAATAGCTAGTCATACAATCACACATAATAAAATCAAACAAAATAGAATAAAACCATTCCAACTAATGAATGAAAACATTATAAGGTTTCAAAGCAATGTAGTGGGGAATCATGATTACCATAAAATCTTATGTATTCTTATCATTACTTACACTATGGAGACCGTATGGTAATTAAACATGGGAGTTTGATTCATTTCGCTTATAAGTATGGTCTCAAGTTGCATCCATTTATTTATAAATATCTCAATGTTATCATTCTTTATAGCTGAGTAGTACCCCATTGCATAAAAGTACTATGATTTTTTATCCATTTCTCAGTTGATGGGCACATAGGTTGTTTCCAAGCTCTAGCTATAACAAATTGAGCTGCTGTAAACATGGATGCACATATATCACTTTGGCATGATGTTTTCAGTTCCTCTGAGAATATGCCTAGAAGTAGAATAGCTGGGTGAAAGAGGACTTCTAATCTCAGCTTTCTGAGGAATATCCAGACTAACCTCCATACTGGTTGCACCAGTCTACACTCCCATCAACAGTGCAGAAGACTTCCTTTTTCCACACCGCCACTCCAGCATCTGTTGTTGGTAGTTTTCTTTATCCTGGCCATTCTTTCTGGAGTGAGATGGAATCTCAGTGTGGTTTTAATTTGCCTTTCTCTAATGGCTAATGATGATGAACAATTTATTTAATTTTTTTACTTTAAAGAATAAAACAAAAGAGGACAGATCTACACAGATCAGAACAGAACAATGTAAGCAACACAGCACTTCACAACAAGACAATTGGATATTAACAGTAGCTATCATAATGTCAAGAGAATGAAAGTATTGCAAGGCATTGTGAACCAAATAACCAAAGATGAACAATGGCTACTATATTATCTCATTTTCCATAAAAAATTGTTTATACTACCATACATATTAAAATCCAATAAGACACAACATGCTAGAACCAATGGTAATAGAAAAACAAAAGCATGGTCGGACTTCAGAGCAAGATGATATTCAATCAACAATGGCTGCCATATTGTCTTTTCTTCAAAGTAACTATTCATACCATCACATATATTAAGATCAAACAAAACAGAATAAAACCATTCCAACCAATGAATGAAAACATAAGACTTCAAAGCAATATAATGGTGAAGCATGATTACCCTAAAATCTTCTGTATTCTTACCATTTCTTACACTACGTAGAATACATTGTTTTTATACATGTGAGTTTCATTTATTTGACTTATGAGTATGGATTCAAGTTGCATCCATTCATTGATAAATATCTCAATGTGATGATTCTTTATAGCGGTGTAGTACTCCTTTGTATAAAAGTACCACAATTTTTTTATCCATTCCTCAGTTGGTGGGCACTTAGGTTGTTGAAAAGATCTGGCTATTACAAATTGCGACCCTACAAACATGGGTGCACGTATATCACTTTCGTAAGATGTTTTCAGTTCTTCTGGGAATATGCCTAAGAGTGGAATAGCTTGGTCAAATGGGACCACCAACTCCAGCTTTTTGAGGAATCTCCAGATCGACCTCCACAGTAGTTGTACCAGTATACACTCCCACCAAAAGTGCAAAAAAGTTCTTTTTTCTCCACAGCCTCTTGTTGTTGGTAGTTTTGTTGAATCTGGCCAATCTTTCTGGAGATGAAATGCCAGTGTGGTTTTAATTTCCATTTCTCTAATGACCAATGATGATTAACATTTTTTTCATGTATTTATTTAACATTCGTATTTCTTCATCTGAGAACTGTGTGTTCATCTTGGATGCCCATTTTTGGATTTATCTTTGAATTTCAGGGGTCTGATTTTTTTTAATTCTTTATAAGTTCCTGATAGAAGTCCATTTTCTCAGGGACAGTACACTTTAAATTTTTCCCAGTTTGTGGATTTTCTTTTCATTCTGCTGGAGATTTTTTTGGACATGCAGAAACTCTTTAATATGTTGTGATCCCAGTGTTTGATTCTAGGAAGCATTTATCATGCAGTTTGGTTCTTGTTCATGAATTCTCTACCAACACCTATGTCTTCAAGATTTTTACCTACTTTGTCTTCCAACAGATTTAGTGTTTCTGTTTTAATATTTAAGTCTTTGATCCATTTAGATTTTAGTATAGTACATGGTGACAGACATAGGTCTAATTTATTTTTTGGCATATGGAAAGCCAGTTTTTCCAACACCATTTATTAAAGAGACTATCGTTCTTCCAGTGAACATGCTTGACTCCTTTATCAAAGATTAGGTGGCTGAATGTGCTTGTAGTTGTATCTTCTATTCTAATCCATTGATCTTCAGGTCTGTTTTTATTCCAATACCATGTTGATTTTATTACAGCAGCTTTTCAGTAAAACTTCAAGTCAGGGATTGTGATGCCTCCTGTCTTCGCTTTGCTACTTAGAATTGTCCTTGCTATTCTAGGTTCCAGATGAATTTTAGGAGTGATTTCTCTAGATATATAGTGGTATTTTCATTGGGATTGCATTGAATCTGTGTAACAATTTTTGGAGAATGGCTATTTTCACAATATTTATTCTTCTTATCTATGAACAAGGGTAGTCTTTCCATTTGCTGAGGTCCTCTTCAATTTCTTTTTTCAGGGCATTATAATTTTCCCTGTACAACATTTTTACATCTTTCATTAGATTAATTCCTAAGTATTTCATTTTTTTGGATCCTAGTGTGAAGGGTGTAGCTTCTCTTATTTCTCTCTCTGTGATTTTGTTGTTAGTGTATAAGAATGCTCTTGATTTTAGTGTATTGACTTTGTATCCAGATAAATTACTGAATTTATTTACAATATCTAGTAGTTTTTCAATGGAGATTATGGGGTCTTCTATGTAGAGTACCATGTCATCTGCAAATAATGATAATTTAACTTCTTCTTTTCCTATCTTTACTCCTTTTATTTCTTTCTTGTCTAATTGTTCTGGCTAGTATTTCCGGTACTATGTTGAATAGGAGCAGTGATAAGGGACATCCTTGTCTTGTGCCTGATTTCAAGGTAAAAGTTGTCAGTTTTTGGCCATTTAATATGACACTGGCTGTTGGTTTGTCATAGATAGCCTTTATCATAGTGAGGTAAAACCATCTGTTCCTATTCTCTATAAGGTTCTTATCATGAATGGGTGTTGGATTTTATCAAAAGCTTTTTCTGCATCTATAGAAATGATCATGTGATTCTTGCTTTTGGCTCTATTGATATGGTAGATTACATTTATTGATTTATATAGGTTGGACCATCCCTGCATGCCTGGGATGAATCCCACTTGGTCATGGTGTATAATCTTCTTGATGATTTGCTGCATCCTGTTTCCCAATATTTTATTGAGAAATTTTTCATCTATGTTCATTAGGGAGATTGGTCTTTAGCTCTCTTTTTTAGTTGGGTCTTTCTCAGGTTTTGTTACTAGGGTGATATTTGCTTCTAGGAATGACGGAGAACTGCTTCCCTTTCCATTTCATTGAAGAGTTTGAGGAGTGTCGGCATTAAGTCTTTTTTGTATTTCTTGTAGAATTTTGCAGTGAATGCATCAGGGCCTGGGCTCTTCTTTGTTGGTTAGGGGCTTGATTATATTTTCAATTTATTAATAAAAATTGTATTATTCAGTAGTTTTACATCTTTTTGATCCAGCTTTGGTAATTCATAGATTTCTAGGAATCTGTCCATTTCTTCTGTGTTATCAAACCTATGAGACTAGAGGTTTTTGAAATAGGTGTTGATGACCTTCTCTATTTCCACAGGGTCGGTAGTGATTTCACCTTTTTCATTCTGTATTGCATGAATTTTAGTCTTTCCTTTTTTAAATTAGGTTGGCTAGGGGCTTATCAATTTTGTTTATTCTCTCAAAGAACCAACTCTTTGATTCATTGATTTTTTGTATTGTTTTCTTAGTCTCTATTGCATTAATTTTTGCTCTGATCTTTATAATTTCCTCCCTTCTTTCGGCACTGGGTTTGGTTTGCTCTTCTTTTTCTACATCTTTGAGGTGTAATATCAGGTTGCTTATTTGTGTTCATTCTGTTTTCCTAATGTGGAAACTCAGTGTAATAAATTTTCCTCTGAGGACAGCTTTCATTGCATCCCACAGATACTGGTAAGTTGCATTTGTATTTTCATTTGCTTGTAGATATTGTTTAATTTCTTCTTTAATTTCCTCTGTGACCCCCTGATTGCTCAAGAGTGTATTATTCAATTTCCATGTGTTTTGGGGGTTTTTGCAGTTACTTTTATCATTAGTTTCTAGTTTCATGGTGCTATGATCTGATAACATGCATGGGATAATTTCAATTCTTTTGCATTTACTTAAATATGTTCTGTGGTTTAGTATATGGTCTATTTTAGAGAATGTCCCATGTAGTGCTGAGAAGTATATATATTCTGATGTTGTTGGATGGAACACTCTGTATACCTCTATCAAATCTCTTTGTTCACAGGTGTGATTCAGTTGTGTTATTTCTTTGCTGATTTTCTGTCTAGTTGATTTATCCCTTTGTGTCAATGGTGTGTTAAGGTCTCCTGTTATAATTGTGTTATTGCCTATTTGATTTTTCATTTCTGTTAATACTTGCTTTGTGTAGCTGGGTGCTCTGGAATTAGGTGCATATATATTTAAGATTGTTATCACTTTGTCTTGCAGTTTTTGCCCAACTAGTATGTAGTGACATTCTTTATCTCTTCAGACCATTCTTGGTTTGAAGTTCACATTGTCTGCAAACAGAATAGCTACCCCCACTTTTTTGAGTTCCTGTTGCATGGAGTATTTTTTTTTCAATCTTTGACTTTCAGTCTATGAGTTTCCTTTTGGGTTAGATGGGTTTCTTGTAGACAGCATATAGTTGGACATTGTTTCTTGATACATTCTGCCTGTCTGTTTCTCTTAATTGGTGAATTGAGGCCATTTACATTAATGGTTATAACTGTCATACATTGGTTTATTGTTCACATGTTATATTTCTGATATTGTATCTTAACTTTCCATTCTTTTTAATTGTCTGTCTTGCTTAGTGGTTTTTGCCTCTGTTTATGTAGAATGTCTTTCAGTATACTTTGTAGGGTTGGTTTGGTGATCATGAGGTTCTTCAGCTGTTCTTTGTCGTGGAAGTATCTTATTTCTCCATCCATTTTGAAGGACAGTTTTGCAGGGTACATCAGTCTGCGTTGGAAGTCATTTTCTTTAAGGATCTAAAAAACTTCACTCCATGCCCTTTTTGACTTCATTTTTGTGTTGAGAAGTCTGCTGTGATTCTGAAAGGTTTTCCTTTATAGGTAATCTGTCTTTTCTCTTTAACAGCTTTTAATATTCTGTTCTTAGTTAGATTTCTGGGATGTTATTATCATATGTCTGGGTTTAGTTTTGTTTTAGTTATGGCAATTTGGAGTTCTATATGCTTCACTAATCTACATGTCAGTTTCCATATTCATGTTTGGGAAGTTTTCAGCTATTACTTTTGTGAATAGCCTCTTGACATCATTTTTGTTTTCCCCTTCTTTTTATTTATCCCTATTAAAATTATGATTTTTTCTTTGCATCATTTGTAGCTGTTAAATTGTTATTTTTTGATTTCTTGTTATTTTTAGAAGACCTTTGCTGTTCACTAGCTGCAATGTTTTCAAGTCTGAGATTCTATCTTCACATTCATTGAGGTGGTTTTTGCAACATTCAGTAGAATTTTTATTTCCTGTATATCTCTTTGAATCTGCTTCATGTATTCTGTTTGTATCTTAAACTGTTCTTTCAGGGATTCTATCATTTTGCTTTGTTCCTCTAATTTTTTAGCTGTGTCTTCATGTAAAGTATTCAGTATTTCTTTCACTACTTTTATCATTTCTTCTTTTACCTGGGAGATTATTTTGATTTGAGTTTCTTTGTAGCTTCCCACAGTTGCTTCTTTATTTCAATCGATACCATTTGAGGCATTTCAAGTGTATGGCTTGTATTTTCTTCTATTTTCATGTCTCCTAGGCTTTCTTGGGATAGGCTGGAGGTTTGATATTGCATTTTGGTCTTTCATCTCATCATTTTCCTATATTTCTTTGTTTCAAGTGTTTTCCAAAGCTTCACCCAGGCATGTTGGAAATCACTTCTTGTGCCTTCAGCTCCTGGGACTTAATGAAAATCACTGAGCATGGCCCAGTCAGGCCCACAGGACCTCTTGAGTTAAGTCCAGTGTTTTAGGAAGGTGGGTGGACACTTAACCACTGGTAGTGATGGTCTTAAATTCTCCCTGGGCCAGCACTGGCAGGTTGGTACTCACCTCATGGTGCCTTCACTCCCCAGGTTGAAAGAAGGTCACTGGGCATGGTCCAGTCAGGCCTACATAACCTCCAAAGTCTACTCCAGTGTTTTAGGGAGCTGGGTGGCCACTTAACTTCTTGGAACAATGGTCCTAAACTTTCCCTGGTCTTGTGCAAGGGGGCTGGTACTCCCCTCACCCAATTTGACATTTCACAACTTTGGCCTTATTTATATTTGGGCCCAATAATTTCATGCTGCTTGTGTCTTGAGAGGTAGACATTCTTCTGCACTATAAGATATTTAGTAACTTTGCTGGCCTCTAACTACTAGAGGGCAGAGACTTTCCCATTACTCACTAACTCACCATCCACAGTTATGACTACAAAAAGAGGTCTGCCAACACACTGCCTCATCCTCTTGAGGTCAAAATCATCCTTAGTAGTGGAATCAATTTTGTTGAACAATGGCAAGTGGAAGCATATGGAGACAAGTTGTGTTATGGGTATATTTTAAAGGTGGAGGCAACATGATTTGCTGATGGATTCTAATTGAGGTGATATAAAATGGATGTCAAGATATCTGAGTATTTTTTTTAAAGAACTGGAAGGATAGAGGTTGATATTCACTTTTTTTGAAGGAGTCTGTGATTAGTAGTGTTGAGAAAATAATGATACAGCTTTACACATGTTAATTTTGAGATGCTTACAAAATATAAATTGAGAATTTTATCCCTTTTTCCTTCATATGTACCATATAGATGAGGCATACTTCCTTTGACATGATATTTTAGGGATACTAAACTGTCTGTCTAGTCTGAGATTAATGAAGTAATGGGAAAATAGTAACTTCATATATATCTTGAAACAAACAAAAATATATAATAATAAATAACTTTACCTAGTGATGCAATTATATTATAAATCACTAAATGCACTCAGCTGAAAATTTCATATATCCAAGTTGATGACATTCAGTTGAACAACAGTGTAGGGAAAAATTAAAGCATTGAATACAAATTTGAGAAAATAAGAAAGTCTGGAAGAAATGAACCTGGGAAAAGACTAACAATAAATTCAAAGACTCATGAAATAAACAAAGAACTCTGATATATTCCCAGTGCTTCAAAAAGGCAAAATCTGATCCTTTGTAAGGAATATTACAATAGATAGATAACACAAATAATCATGAAAGTGGAAGAATGAAATAGATTGCATTATGAATAATGACTAGTGATAAATTATAGTAAAATAAAAAAATGTTGTTACCAAACTACATTATTTAATGTATTTGTCAGCTTCCCATTACAACAGCAAGCAGATACACTGAAACAACATCCAGGGTTGGGAGGTAGATTTATTTACATCAATGGCACTGATTTGGATCTTTCTCAGAATATCAGTCCCTGATCTCTAGTGGTCTAGGGTTTACATGGGATTAGCAAGCAGAAAGTGCAGAGGCAAAAAGGCTTGTCAACTGGGGATTGGTTAATGCAACGTGCATCACAATGACCATCATTTCTAAAAGGCAGATGCAACCAGAACTGAAACAGGAACTATTACCTGGGCAATTAAGAAGTTTAAGAGTACTGGCTTGGGTGTGGTTTATGTTACACCATCACTGATAAACAACACAGAACACCCACAGCCAAAAAAAAGCACAGGATTATGTAGCTCATGGTCTCACTTCATTCAGATTATGGCCAGCTGGTTTGATGAAAATAAATAGCCCAGAGATGAAGAGTTGAGGTACTAGATATAGTACACAAGGACACACCTATGAGTCACCTATACACCATCTTATGCACACTTTAGAAATAATCAGGCATAAACCAAGCTAAACATGTAGACATAATGAAGCCTAACTGCATCACTCAACTACTGGTCAACTGACATTCAAATACATTTCCTTAAAACACTCTTAATCTTCAAATAAACAGAATATCAAGTTGATAATTTAAATTATAAGGTTTACTAAATTATGTCCAGCATCTGGGACATATGGTGCAATATAAGACCAAGAGAGATTACGCAGCCACAAATCTATGTTCTATTTTTATTTTTAAAAATTTTACACTGCATTTCACAAGATCAGCATATATGTATATGCATTACATCATGACTACAGTCATCATGGTGTGACTGTATATGTACATAACATATACAGTGGATTAAATAATGCTCAATTTGTTACACCCTGCTGAATTGAAAGCATGATGCTGGGTGTGGAAGGCCCAGCTAAGGATTGTTGCCAATAGCATAAAAGCATAATTGGAGGAGAAGATGTGGTGTTGATTCTCCTGAAGAAGCTTGTTGTGCTGGTTTTCCTCATATGAACTAGGTTGTTCTCATCATTGCAAGAGTTTGAGTTCTCACTGGAGCTGAGGATGGCTTCAGGTCTTTTTGGGGGAGTTCTGGTCCTTACCTTAAGTGTTGCTTCCTACCTGGACTGAAGTGTTGCTTCCTTCCCTCAGCCTGCTGGCACAGAACTTTCATTTCTTTGACACAGTCTTTCTGGTTTTCACCACTGACTTTTGGGTATTTCCAGTTCAGATCCTTGGTACAGAATTGCAAGAGACATTGTTGGGGGCTCTAGGCCTTGAGCTAGACTCATGAAGGACATTCTCATAGACTCTAAGTCTTTATCTGGACTTGTAAACAACTTTGGGATTCACAACCTCATCTGGATTCTTTGCATCTCTAGTGTATGGGCAAATCTGACTTTTTCTGCATTTGACATTTTTAGTAAATATTATAAATTAATCCTATAAATTATATATCCTGTATTAAGTCTTTTCTCTGATAAACCTTGAATACAACAACACATGTCATTTCCTTTCTATCCATGTCCTTCCCCTCCTCTCATTCCCAAGTGCCTCCTCCATTGGTCCCCTTCACTTACAAAAAAGCTTTCTCTCTGTTTTCTATTTTTTTTATTTTGCTCTACATTCATTTATGTTTTGGATTTATCATGTGCAAGTAACCATAGGACACTTAAGATTGTGTGTCTGATTTATTGCATATCCACATAGTCTTTCTGTAGTGCTGACTTCACACTTAACCTGCAGTTTTTCTCAGCTAGTGCTTTACATTTCTAGTATCTCCAATTTTCTGGGATATTCTCTGTCCCATTAACTTAGTTCCCATATCTTTACACATTGATCTCTCAAGGGCTTGTTGTTCGGCCTTCCAGACCTTCATTTGAAATCTGATTTGTAGCTCATCTGACCCAAAAACCACTTGCATTCTGCCTGATGTCAACACCTGTATCAAATAGAGGATGCCTAGATCTGTCTACAATGGCCTTGACACTTTGGACCATATGAGTATGTTGTAGGTGGTATCGTCTTGACTTCTTAAAAGACCTCATGGCATATTTCTTTTTATCCCTTTCCAAAGTTCATGGTTTCTTCTTAATGACATTAATTTTTCAGCAATTAAACCTCCTTTGACTTCAACTTTAAACATAGCTCCTTATGAGCCAAAATTCAAGGTTTTTTTTCATATTTTCTGCTCTGACTTTTGCTCCCAGTTCTCACTGTAAATCAGAGTAAAAGTAGCCAATAATAAGCATATCATAGCATGTATATTGGAATGCTTTGAAATTTACTCCCTCAAATCAATTAGTCTACTGCTTCTAATCTCAGATTCATGAAGAGTATCAGAACTTGAGTTAATGATGGATTTTTTTAAACCAAAATGTAACATGCATGTCTTGTAACTACTAATGGAGTCCTTAGTCCTAATTGTAACCTCTGAATCTGGCCCTACTCTCAGCATGTCTATCAGTATTCTTGTCTTCAGGTCTCCAAGCTGTATCACTCATCAGGCATAGCTTACAGTATTCAAGATCTTCTTCTGCTCTGATAACTAAGCCTTTCCAAACTCCTCCTTTCAAATCTGTATTCTAAAGGCTTTTGAACAGCATGATAAAGAATGAGCACAGAAATGGCATCATACTTGGTACCAATTTTCTGTAAATTAGTATATTAGTCAACTTCCTGTTGCTAAGACACAATAACCAACACCTACGATTTGTAGGAGGGATAATTTATTTTATTCATGGTTTCAGAGCATTATTACCTGTCTTCAAGTCAAAAATGTCAGGTTGGGAAGGTATGCACAGGTCAAGTTGCAAGGAAGGATATCTGGGGAACAATGGCAGGGAACAGCGGTCAGTGACCAGATATAGCACAGAAGGCCACATTGCTTTATTCACACAGTTGCATTGAAAAAGCAGACATTAATTCTCTTGGTGACTTTCAAGTCAAACAAGCTGACACATATAAGCATAACCACACAAAAACTTTATGAAAATATTTGAAAAACTAAGGGTTGGTAATGTATTTTAATTTTGTTTTGTATTTTTTTTGTTTTATTATATTTTATTTTTGATCAGGAATTGAATTCACAATCTTTTGCTTGCCAAGCAGGTGCTGTGCCACTGAGCTATATTCCTGGTAAGTAATATATTTTTAAAAAAACATAGAGTCAAAATACACCTAATCTGTGAAATGAAATGAAACCAATAATCAAGAAATTGGTCTAAAATAAAATTCTACCACTCAACTTTTCACTAGTAATATGGCCTAAATTCAGACAATTTTGTAGTTTAAGTCTACCAGATGTTCAATACCCATATAATAGGTATTCTTACATTATGCAACCAGTTCTACAAAATACAAAACAATTGAAAATGTGACAAGTTTTCTAACATAATAATTAGATTAAGATATATTTGGCAATTAAGTGCTTGGAATCACATATTATAGTAGAAAATCTGATATACTACTAGTGAGAATGCAAACTGATGTTGATTCTGCAAAGCCTACTTACAATACAGTTAATAATAAACATATTCTAAGACCTATATAGTCTTGTTGCAATGCTTCTATTAAAAGCCTCACAAGGACAGGAAATTTAGGTCAGTGGTTCAAGCCCTTGCCTGGTAAGTATAAGGTCATGAGTTCAATCCCCACTACCAATAAGTAAATAAATAAAAAGTCACACATGTTCAAAATAAAATGTGATATCACTTTTAGTAAGTTAGTTTAACATGATTTTGCTCTTTTTTGAAATACAAATTTACATCTAGTATCAATTTTAATGCTTTACTGAAAAGTACATACATTTGAAACTACCACTGAGCATTAAAATTTAGTAAGTTTGAGTTGGAGTCTAGAGATAGATTTTTTAAAATATCTTAAAGGTGATTCTTATATTTTGTATCTCAGATTAGAATCTGGTGAATGGATGTAAATAGTACATACTATACTTAAATGTATTTTATACCATGAGAATTTTCTGGGTAAATTTTCAGATATGGAATTATAGGATGTCTGTAATGTTTGATACATTGTGTCATCTTGACAAATCTAGAAGCTTTACTAAGAAATTCAGTGTGTCTACATCTTAGTGTGTAAAGGAATGGCCTTACTGCTCTATGATGTATTTCTTTGTTTAGAAATTTAAATAAGTTACTCAGCACGAAGATCAGTGTCCTCACAACTTCTCTGAGGTTGTGAAAGAATGGGACAGAGAGATTATGTCGGTGCTACACCCACACAAGAATGGATAACCTACCTACAATATAAAGGATGAAAGGAAGTTTGCTCTCTGTTCTTTGGCTCTTGTTGCTTTTGTTGTCTTCTATCACCTTTAAGTGTTGCCCCTGTGCCATTCCACCTACCTGGGAGCCAGATGATTAAGGATTGAAATCTCCACAAACTGGTAGCTAAATAAAATTTTCTTTGTTTAACTTTGGGTGTTGGTTATTTTGTATCATCAAAGAGAGAAATTAGCCAAGACAATTCCCATATTTCCAAATGGAATAACTGGGGACCTTGGCATAGTTAAAAGATCAAAGAACCCCAAAAATCATATAGAGTGCCCATGCTTCCATTTTTCCTTAATTAATGAGTAGTCAATTGATCAGAGTGAGAGACCTGAAGACATTCATGCCACAGACCTGGTGCAATGGTTAGTAGCTACAAAGCAAGCATGTATAAATACTTAGATGTTTTCCCGAAATATATTGAGTCCTATTCTATATGAAGAAATTTTTTAAAAAAATTATTATATGATGTATTAAGTATATTTACCTCGAATATCAGAAAATAACATAGAAAATTTTCCCTACCAATAACGCAAATTTAATTGCCAGAATCTTTTCTTATGTGACTATATCAATGTATATCCTTTAGGTTCTACAGCTAACTGTTTTAGGGCTGATATTAAAGAAAATGAGAGGTCCTCCACAGTTAATGCTAGTCTCCATTATAATCCCTGAATAATCAAGAAATAATTAAATCAGTTTGCTTTATAAAAGTTTTCTGGTTATGTATAACTTTAGTTATGTTACGATGGCCTTCCATCACCATTTCTCAAGCAAAGTAAATCAATCAACAGATAATACCTTTGATCTTCTTGATAATGTCTGAAATTCTTTAACCACAAAGTGTTACCTTCAAAATGGGAAGAGTTGAAATATACTAAATCAATCAATCAATTGATCAAAACCATACAGGATTAATTGTAATAATACTTCTATTTTGAAAAAAGAAAGAAGTGAATAAAAACTTGAAGAAAAATATGAACATGGAGAGTGGAATAATGAAGAAAAAGAAAAAAAGGAATAGTATATATTTATTAAAGCTTCAATTATATCCAGAATGGGTTCTTCTAAGTTTCTTGAGGGCAATGAAAAATGTGAAACAATGTAACAATTGTCATTTTAGCAGTTGCAAAAATGAGTGACTCTGCCTCATAATAACTACTCAGATTTGTTTAAACTGAAGAGATTTTATACAAAGTTTATTTACAGAGCTTTTGTTGAGAAACTGTTGCATATATAAATTAAAATTTCATTACACAGAAATTTTCTTACATGGTACATTATGAAATGTTGAAAGATTATCTGGTTAATTAGAAAACTATCTGTGGCTCTTCTGGAAAATTAAAGAAATTCTTTCTTAATCAGTTCTTTTTTTGTGTTGACTTTGCAATGAAGCAAACTAAACTGGCAAAATAAAAATGAAGTAATACTACAAAAAATATAACTAAAGGGGAAAACTCTTTCAATCAATAGTTTTGTGTTCAGAGGATTTCTACTCCATGTGTATTTGGTTTCACTCTGAGGTGATGAAAGAAAATTAAATCTGAGTCCATAACAAGAAATAAGTATTAAAGAATATTTTAATCTGAGAGTTAGAAAATTAATAATTGGTAATAAACAATGGTGAAAAATTAAGGAAAGTACAGTAGTAATAAAATTCTGGTGATATCCTGTCCTTTGAGGAAGAATACTTTAGCTCAGTCTCCACATTTCTCTAGTGATTTTATTTTAAAAAATTAGAATAAGCATTATCTTTTAAGAAGTATGGAACATTTGGGTGATTATAAGCTAAAATGTGTTTCTGGAAAATATGTCTGTATTGGGATGAAGAAAAGACTTGTAGTTGAATTTTTCCCACATTTAAATTTGCCATTAGTACTTTCTACAACATGAATTTAATTGTAAGATTAATTTATGACATTTTTTAAACTAGAGAATTAAGCCAGAAGTACTGCTGCATTCCTGTAGTTCCAACACTCATGAGTGTGAGTCAGAAAGGTCACTGCAAATCTGAAACTAGCCGTGGCTACATAGTAAGATCAAGGCCAAGCTGAACTACATAGTGAAAAAATAAAAACAGAAAAAAACAAATAAATTAATAAATAAAACTGGAACACTAATGCCAGTTTTACAAAGTTGTAAGGATTTGAAATAATATATGTGAATGAACTTGCACTGTTTACCAGTTCAGTAAAGGTTAGTTGGTTATTATTTTTCCTAGAGCATCTCAAATACAAAGCCACATTATACTGTTTTTGCCATTCCTTTTTGTAGCAAATATCATTATTGACTGCACTGTATTTTGCTTATCAGTTGTGACTTTTTTTGAAGCTGTCCTCAAGTCAAAAAAATCACAAATATATATGTAGGCAATGTTTCATAGTTTTCCTAAAGAGAATCGCACAAAAAAACCTATTATCTCTAGCCAAAATAATATTATAAGAAAACATAAAATTTCTGTAAGCCAAAGAAATGTGTGCTCATTTACTCTAAAATAGAGTAAGCCATACCAATTTATGAACTTAAGTGATCTATAGTTATACCTTTTCTCCGATACCTTGGGTTAATAAAATGCAGTAGAAAATTTTTCATGGAATAAAACTTGCTATCAACTTAGATGCTAAATTCATGCAATTAGAGCAATTAAAAATTCATTTATTTTGGATATAAATATGAAGGTTACTGACAGTAATTCCAGCATTCATGCAGAACAAATCATATCATTTAAATACTATCTTTTTAAAGGCCACTACAAAATGAAAGATAGAGAAATAGAATGTAATCCTGAGAAACTGTGGTCTGTCTCTAAAATATAACAAAATCCAACAAACAAGTTTATTAATTTTATATAAAATTGAAGCCAAAAATTAATATGTATGAAATCTGGAATTGGGAAATTAATGAACACAAAATCAAAATTCTAGTAAGGTCTACATTTCACTTTTGAGACCAAACAATAGAGACAAAGGACAGGGCATAACCAAACTAAAGAAAGTGAGTAAATTAAAAGAAAGGTAAATCAGGCATGAAAGTAAATCTCTGTATTTCCAGCACTACGAGGCTGAAGCAGGAGGATTATTACAATTTCAAGACCAGCCTGGCCTACAAAATGAGCTTAATGACATCCTGAACTGCATAATGAGATCCTGTCTCAAAAAGACAAAACAAACAAACAAACAAATAAATAAAGGCAAGGTAAAATAAGCAATGAGAGAAATTAAAGGGCAAAAGACAAAACTGATGGACAAAAAGCCTAGAGGGCAGAAAAATGCTACATTTTTACATGTCTTCTACCCATTTTAAAGAGCTGCATTTAACCTTGTAGGTTTAGATGCTTCTTTGATGTTCTTTATTTGGAATGCTTCTCAATAGTGGGAGATTTCCACTTTGTTCTAACAAACCACATACTAGTACCATTCCCACTGCCTGCTGTGTTCTGTCATGTGGAATTTTCTTCACCCTTAGAACAAAAGTCCATTAGGAGTGAGCTGAAATCATCTTGATATAATCTCTACAATTTTCAGACACAAATTATATATTCTTGTCATTGGATCATATGAATTTGGAGAATGTATTAACTGATGTTCATTTGGAAATCTCTCAGACAAGATTAACACAGTTCCACACTCATGTATGGTACATTATTTTGTGGGGACCTCGCCTGTCTAGTTCTGATATCCTACCTGAGAAAACATGTGGGGTAAGTAGGTACTCATATGCAGATTAAATAGGTGAGGCCTATGAACTCCACTTTAGCTATTGTAGTCCTTAATTTAGGAACATTTTAGCTACAAAATTTTACAGGTGTACCATATAAGACTTAATTGTTCAGATTAAAAATGAATTTGATTTATGAACAATTTTGTCAGAATGGCACTCTTTCACAATCTTGGGACATATTGTACTATGGAAATTACCTGAAGCAACTGGCATTACTGTTACTGGTAACTGAGTTAGACAGAAGTATTTTAGGCAGTGAGACAGGGCTAGGTTCCTGAAGGAGCCATAGCAGAAGCCCACATACCTTGCAACTCTGGGGAAGACAGACACCTCCTGCTGTGTGCCAGGCCTCAAGACAAAAGATCAAATGCACCCACATCCTAAAGATTGATATTCTAAATAGTTCTCTGTCACCCTGAGGATGCCATGTGTAACCATTCCAAACTCCTATGGGAAGAGTTACTGCTCTTTAAGCATGCCCGCTTGCTACATGACTCTCTACTCCATTTGTCCTGTTTCAAGCAATGCTACCTGAGCAATTAATCTTATTGGTTGACCATAGTGGTGTCCCACCTTATGCCTACCTTGAATGTGTCCATGTTTTCCCCATCTTGGACTTTCTTACCTCACGGTTTTTTTCTATAAAAATCCCAAGAAAATACAGAATCTTTGGCAACCTGCTTGGGACCCCTTCTGTCTCTCTCTGACAAGCTCTCTTTCTCTCAATAAATATATTCCACTGATAACCTCCTTCATTGCTAAAATTCACTTTTGATTTTAGAGAACAGGAACTCATACCAGACATATAGCAGTTTGGGAGTTTTGTTTCCCCTGCATCATTACTGTAAGTCCCCTAATTAGGAACATTCAAGTTTTGAACTTTCACAGATAGAAATGAACCTCACATTATGAAGATTCATAATGTGAACAAATGTCTAAAATATCACATTTGTCTGCTTGACATTGTAACAGTTATATAGCTATGTGCTTACTGTAAGAATAATAATAATTAAGAGAGCCCCTGATATCCTCCCATGGCCATGGCGGAACCCAGGAGGCAGCACAAAGAAACAATTCGCCTGTCTCCCTCTTGGTAAGTCCCTTCCTCTGGCATGAGCCAAAAGGAGAACCAGAGATCCCCCTAGATCTGCCCATGGCCATGGTGGAACCCAGGAGGCAGCACAAAGATATAATTCACCCATCGCCCTCTTGGTGAGCACATTCCTCCAGTGTGAGCCAAAAGGAGAACCAGAGAGCCCCCGAGATCTGCCCATGGCCATGGTAGAACCCAGGAGGCAACACAAAGAAGCAATTCACCAGCCGCCCCTGGTAAGCACCTTCCTTTGGTGTGAGCCAGGAAGAGATCCAGTAGTGTCTCTTGTGAGCCTACTGGTGCGCCGGCTTGGAATCAAACATCCCAAACTGCCCCCACCCACATTAGTAACTGGAGACAGAGGTCTGAACATATTTTAGCAGGATGACTGTATGCAATATAGCAGATACGGGGTCTCCTCTATCATCTCTTTGAAAGCAAGTGTTGTTTTCACTTTTGTTTCATTATGACTGCTTTACTCTATTCAGTATTCTCTTTTGATTGATTTTATAATGTTCTGTCTTTCGTTTGAATTTGATATACCTAACTGACTAGACAACTATTGTAAAGATAAGGAGATATAGTATCTATTACTCTTATCCCAGTAACCTGCCTTGAAATTCTGTACCAAATGCGCTGCACTGTCTCAAAAATAATTATTTATAGTATTTTTTATATTTGGATTTTTTATGCTTTACATTGGATATTGGTGTCAAAGGCATATAAGACTCATTTTGTCTGACATATGAGTGACTTTGGTTAGAAACTTTTTCCTGGAAAAGATATTAGCCCTAACTGGAAATATAGTGTAACCAAAATTTTTGAATGCCTTTGAACATCCTGTCTGCAGGTCTGTATCATCCGTGTAATTTTTTTCAGTTGAATATATGCGAAATTAGTCAATGAAATTAGAAATTATGGTCTTGCTTAGGATACTAAAATAACTTTAATGCAAACAAGAGAATACTAATTTTGGTAGCCATGACATTTTAGAGGGGCTTCTAAATGAAGTTGGAATGTTAAAAGTGTCTAATTTTAGAGTTTAAACTTTCTATGAGTTTTAGAGCTAAAAAAAGTCTTTTGCTACAAGCATTTGAACATATAAAAGTAACCTAGATTATAATTTAGCCATGGACAATACCATTTTAAATCAAGTAGTGGATCTATTCAACTCATGAGTAAACTTTTAGACATAAAATCTGTAAGATAATATATAAAAGTGTACATTTTAAAGGACACTTTACCCTAATATTTTATGGAACAATAGAAAACTAAAATACAGTAATGCTAGGAAGAATAAGGAGCCTTGGTTAAAATAAAAAAAAATTATGATAAGAATAGAGTAAGCGATATGCAAATGTGAAGGAGGAAGTAAGATATAAAAAGCAAACGAGGTGATTAAAGAGAACTAGCCAGAGATAATTATGAATAAGAATATAATTGAGGATTTGCATAACACAAAGGAATAAAGAATTGCCAGGCCACTGGGAACTTAGTAGAAGCCTGCATGAGGGGTAAGCTGCCTGGAATCACCACCCTGGGCCAACCCTGCCACCAGGAACTTAGTGGAAGCCTGCATCAGGGGTAAGCTGCCTGGAATCTCCCCCAAGGGACTGCCCTGCCACTGGGAACATCAAGGAAGTCCGCCTCAGGCATAGGCTGCCTGGAACCTCGCCTGTGGGTGCACCCTGACACCTGGAACGTATCAGAAGCCCACCCAAGACTGAAAACTGCCCTGGACTGCTTCTGCTGGGCCCACCCTTCCACCTGGATTATCAGAAGACCTTAGCAGGCTCCAGATAGTGTAAAAATATTGTAACTTTGCTACCAGGCAGCAAACCTTGGACTACAGTGGATTAACTGTATCAGTGTGGTGAGGATGCCCCTAAAATAGAGCTGTACAGGGGATAAATAGGACCAGTAGTAAAATCCCCTCCAACTAACTATAAGACTTTGGTGAGTTTGAAAAGAGTGTGTGTGATCCCCTCCTACACATAGAAAACATCAGGCAGAGTGAAAATGACAAAACAAAAAACAAAATGCAGTCTCAAACACACAGTTCACCAGAAGCAAGTATAGGAGATATTGAAATAGAGGACCCCAAAAGTAACACACAAGGAATCTCTGAAAAGATAACCAGTGAAATAAAAAAACAACTGCATCAGGCTATAGAGGAAATCAAATTAGAAGTACTCTTCCATGTAAAGATAGAAATAACAGCTTTAGTAAAGGAGTTGTTGAATGCAGCTAAAGATGAACTAAAGAAAAAAAGTACATGAGCAAGGGAAATTGATTGAAACTTTGAAAGAACAATATAGAAAACAAGCAAAATTCATGAAATGAACTCAAAGAGACATCCAAGAAACAAAAATTCTATTGAAAGCATGCAAAACCTCCTAAAGGAAGCTGAGGATAGGATTTTTGACCTTGAGGACAGGATAACACTTAGTGATCAGGAATGGATAGAACTTTGAAAAATAATGAGGCAGAATGAAATGACAACCCAGAAGCTTCATGATGATGAGAACAGCAACAATATAAGAATAATGGACATTAGTGAAGATACAGGAGTCCAGGCAAATGACATACATAAAGTATTTACAGAAATAATAGCAGAAAATTTCCCAAACATGGGGAAAGGATCTGATATGCAGATAAGTGAGGCATATAGAACACCAAACAGTCACAATTAACATAAATCCACACCCAGACACATAATAATTAAGATCTCAGACATACAGCATAAAAACAGAATACAAAAAGCTGTCAGAGAAAAGACAACTCACCTATCAAGGAAAGCCCATTAGCATCACAGCAAAATTTTCAGCACAAACCCTCATGTCAAGAAGAGCTTGGAGTGAGGTATTTCAAGCCCTAAAAGAAAACAACCTTCAACCCAGACTGATGTACCCAGAAAAACTTTCATTCAAATTTAATGGAAAAAAAGACACTTCCATGACAAAGAACAAAGGAAGAAATTCATGTCCACCAAACCATGCCTAAAGAGAGTACTGAAAGACATACTAGACAGGAAAAAATGACCACAATCCCCAAAACAACAACAGAAAGAAACTACCAGGAAGGATAAGCAATTAAATAAGAGGAAAATCAGAAAGAAACAACTGGAACATTACATGGCAAAGCTGAGCCAGTACATATCAGTGATATCCATAAATATAAATGGCCTCAACTTACCTATAAAAAGAAATAGATTGACAGAATGGATCAAGAAACAGGATCCCACAATATGCTGTATACAAGAAACACATCTGACCCAAAAAGAAACTCATAGATTAAAAGTCAAAGGGTGGAAAAATGTATTCTATGCAACAGGAACCCAGAAAAAAGCAGGAGTCGCTGTCCCATTTGCAGACAATGAGAACTTCAAACCTAAAATGACTAAAAGAGATAGAGAAGGTCACTAAATACTTGTTATTGAAAAAATTGAGGGAGGAAGAACTAATAATTATAGATACATATGCACCAAATACAGGAGCACCCAACTGTATAAGACAGATACTAATGGACATGAAAAACCAAATACACAAGAACGCAAATATAACAGGAGAACTTAACAGCCCATTGTCACAAAGAAATAGATCAACTAAATAAAAAGTTAGCAAAGAAATAAAACTGTATCATGCCTGTGAGCAATTGGACTTAGTAGACGTTACAGAGTGTTCCACCCAGCCACATCAGAATATACATTCTTCTCAGCAGCACATAGGACGTTCTCCAAAATAGACCATATATTATCCCATAAAACATACTTAAGTAAATGCAAAGGTATTGAAACCATACCATGCATAATATCTGACCATAATGCACTGAAATTGGAAATTAACGGCAAAAGAAATTGTAAAACCTGCATAAACATATGGAAATTAAATAACACGCTTTTGAAAAACCAGTGGGCTACAGATGAAATTAAACAAGAAATAAAGCAATACCTACAATTCAATGAAAATATAGAAACAACATACTGTAATGTGTGGGATGCAATGAAAGTGGTCTTAAGAGGGAAATATATAGAAATAAATTGTCATATCAAGAAAACAGAACAAGCACAAATACACAACTTAATGCTCCATCTCAAGCTTCTACAAAAAGAAGAGCAAGCCAAACCCAAAGCTCATAGAGGAGAGGAAATTGTAAAGATTAGAGCAGAAATCAATACAATTGAAATGAAAAAAAATGCAAAGAATTAGTGCATTGAAAAGCTGGTTTTTTGAGAGAAGAAACAAATTTGACAAATGCCTAGTTAACCTTATCAAGAGAAAGAAAGAAAAAAACCCAAATTCATGCAATAAGTACTGAAAAGGGAGAAATTACTACAGATCCCATGGAAATTCAAAAGATTGTGAATACCTACTTTGAAAATCTCTACTCATACAGATTGGAAAACACAGAGGAAATGGACAGATTTCTAGAAACATATGAACTACCAAAGCTCAACCAAGAAGATATAGCACTTTTGAACAACACAATATTAGCTATCGAAATTGAAAACATAATTAAAAACTTACAAAGAAAGAAAAGCCCAGGTACTGATTGATCCACAGCTAAATTCTACAAAAAATTTAGGAAATATTTGATGCAAATACTCCTTAAACTCTTCAGTTAAATTGAGAATAAAGCAATCCTCCCTAAATCATTCCTGGAGGCAAGTATTACTCTGATACCAAAACCAGAGAAAGACCCCCCCCAAAAAAAGAGAACTATAGGCCAATCTCACTAATGAACATTGATGCAAAGATTCTCAACATAATACTGGCAAACAGAATGCAGCAAATCTTCAAGAAGATTATACATCATAACCAAGTGGGGTTCATTCCAGGAATGCAGGGATGGTTTAACAAATGCAAATCAATAACTGTGATTCACTACCTCAACAGAGCCAAAAACAAAACCACATGGTCATCTCAATAGATGCAGAAAAAGCTTTCGACAAAGTCCAACACATGTTCATGTCAAAAACCCTTCAGAGACTTGGAATACATGGTTTCTACCTTAAACTTTTAAAGGCCATCTATGACAAACCAAGAGCCAACATTATACTAAATGGACAAAAACTGAAAGCTTTCACTTTAAAATTAGGAACAAGACAAGGATGTCTACTCTCACCACTCCTTTTCAATATAGTTCTGGAAACACTAGCCAGGCCAATCAGACAAGAGTGAGAAAAAAAGGAATAAAGATAGGAAAGGAAGAAGTTAAATTATCACTATTTGCAGATGACATGATACTCTATAGAGAAGACCCAAAAATCTCCATTAAAAGACTACTAGAGGTAATAAACAAGTTCACCAGTGTAGCTAGATACAAAGTCAACACTTAAATATCAATAGCATTCCTGTACACAAACAAAAAATTGACTGAGAGAAATTTTGGAAATATAGCCCTTTACAATAGCATCTAAAAAATGAAATACTTAGGAATAAATCTAACTAATAATATAGAAGACATATATGCTAAAAATTATACTATGCTGAAAAAGGAGATAGAAGAGGATATTAGAAAATAGAAGGATATTCTTTGCTCTTGGTTAGGAAGAACCAACATTGAGAAAATGGCCATAATCCCAAAAGTGTTACACAGATTTAGCACAATCCCAATCAAAATACCATTGAAATACCTCACATATCTAGATAAAACACTACTAAAATTCATTTGGAAACAGAAGAAACCTAGAATAGCAAAGGCATTTCTAGGCAAAAAAATAAGCAAGGCAGGAGGCATCTGAATTCCTGACTTGAAACAGTATTATAAAACTACAGTGAAAAAATCAGCTTGGTACTGGCAAAGAAATAGACCTGACGATCAATGGAGTAGATTAGAAGATGCAAGCACAACTACAAAGACACTCAGGCACCTGATATTTGACAAAGGGGCTAAATATATCCACTGCAAGAAGGATGTCTCTTTAATAAATGGTGTTGGAAAAATTGGCTCTCTACATGCAAAAGACTGAAACTAGATCCCTGCCTATCACCATGCACAAAACTAAAGTGCAAATGTATCAAAGACCTAAATATTAAAACAGAAACACTAAATCTACTTGAAGAAAAGGTAGGTAGAAGTCTTGGAGACATAGGGGTAGGCAGAGAATTCATGAACCAAATGCAAACTGCACGGGAAACACTTCAAAGAATCAACAACTGGGATCTCATATTATTGAAAAGTTTCTGCACTTCAAAGGAAATCACCAACTGAGTGAAAGGAAAACTCATAGAGTGGGAAACAATTTTAGCTATCAACCCCTCAGACAAAGGACTTGTGTCCAGAACATATAAAGAATTGAAAAACATCAAGCCCCCCAAATTCAAAGACCCTCTCCAAAAATGAGCATCTGAGATGAACATACAGTTCTCCGAGAAAGATATACAAATGACAAATAAATACATGAAAAATGTTCACCATCACTGGTCATTTGAGAAATGCAAATTAAAACAGCATTGAGATTCCACCTTACTCTGCAAAGAATAGATGCCATCAAGAAATCAACTGATAACAAATGTTGGCGAAGCTGCAGGGAAAAAGGAACACTGCTCCACTCCTGGTGAGAATGTAGACTGGTGCAACCATTATGTAAATCCATATGGAGAATTCTCAGAAAACTAGGATTGGAAGCCCCATTCAATCCAGCTATTCCCTTCCTGGGTATTTTCCCTGAAGAACTGAGAAGTTCATATCACAGTGATATATGTGCACCCATGTTCATAGCATCACAATTTGTGATATCTAAACCCTGGAAACAACCAAGATGCCCATCAACTGCAGAGTGGATGAAAAAGATGTGGCATTTTTATACAATGGAATATTACTCAGCTATAAAAAGATGATCTTGAGGCCTTCATAGTTAAATGAAGACAACTTGAGACTATCCTCATTTGTGAAATAAATAGGAATCATATTTATAAATATCATATTGTGTCTCTAGTGTAAAAAGTAAATAAGAGCTACAAGTATAATAAAACCAAAATGTTTAATTCCTATTATAAAAAAAGAGAGGAAAAGAAAGTGCTCTAAGGGATATAACTGCATGTATATTTGAGTGTGTAAAATAGATGACCATATTGCTGAATCTTTGTTGGATCTTTGAGCAGAACTGTTTGTAGTCTGACTGTTTGAATATTTACTATGTACCCTTTAACTTTGTAACTTGAACAACTACATCCAAGATGACAGTTTGTAATTTATAAACTACTGATTTCTCATTTTCCTTTTTTTCTTTCTTTTTCTTTCTTTCTTTTAGAATTCTGTATTGTTCCTACCCTTATTTTGTTTTGTTTCTTTTCTTCTCTTTAAGTAAAATTTTAAAAATATATAATTGCTATTGTAAAAAAAGGAAATAGGAAGTGCTATAAAAGATATAGCTGCATATATGTTTAGGTGTGTGGGACTGATATCCATATTTCTAGGTTCTTGTTGGATTGTTGAACATATCTGTTTGCACTCTCACTGCTTGAGTGTCCACTTTGTGTGCTTTAATTTTGTAACTTAAAAAGCTATTTCTAAAATATCAATATGTTATTTATCAACTAGTGATTTCTTAGTGTTTATCTTCTTTTATTGAAATTCTGTAATATTTCTACCCTTTTTATATTTTTTCTCTTTAAATAAAAATAAATAAATAAAAATAAATAAAAAGGAAAAATTTCTAGAAAAGAGTTGACTTATTTTGGTCTACTTTCAAGAACAGTTTATTTAAAATAGAGAATTTAAAATGAAAACTTTCCTACTACATAGGCAGATATTGCTTTTATTTCTGATTTTCAGAAAAATGAAGTAATAAATTGAATGAAGGCTGGCCTACACAAATAGGAATTTGAAAAGAATAATGAAAGGTAGATGTTTATTAAGAGAGAGAAATTGAGCACAAAAGTCATGAGATGGAAGATTCAAAAAATTAAATGAGCCATGCCCAGTGAACTCCAAGCAGCTGGCAGGGGCCTGAATTGAGTCCTGGGCCCAGAATGTGGGTGGGTTGAAATCCTGCACATAGGGATGCCTTGGAGCTTCACTCCTAGGTGTAAGACCAAGTCCCTCTAATTAAATAACATAAGCATGCATAGGAGATCCAAGAGGTCCTGACTGGGCCACACCCAGCAAACTTAAAGCAGCAGGTGGGGGACTAAATACAGTCCCAGGCCCAGAGTGTGCATGGGTTGAAACCTAGAACACACAGATGACTTGGAACATCACTCCCAGGCAGTAAGACTGCACCCCATGTCCGAAATCACAGGAAGTTGCACAGGAATTCCTTGGGGAATAAATGGACCATGCCCAGTGAACTCTAAGTGTCTAGTTTTTGCCTGCTTTCTGCCCCAGGAGCCAAAAGTGGGCCAGGGATTCTAAGCACACAGGGAAGTCTTGAAACATTTCTCAAAACCTGGAAATATAGGAAAATGACAAAACTAAAGAGCAAAATGCAATCTCAAACTTCCAGTCCAATCCAAGCAGGCCTAGGAGAAATGGACACAGAAGAAAATATAAGCCATACACATGAAATACCTAAAATGATATCAACTGAAATAAAGAAACAACTCTGAGAAGCTATAAAAGAACTAAAATCAGAAATAATTTCCCAAGTAAAACAAGAAATGATAAATGTAAGGAAAGTAATGCTGAATATATCTAAAGAAGACATAGTTAAAAAATTAGAGGAACAATGAAAAAGACAGAAACTTTGAATGAAAATTATCAGAAACAAACAGAATGCATGAAACATTGAAAGAGATATACAGGAAATCAAACATTCCATTGAAAGTTGGCAAAACCACCTCAATGAAGTTGAAGACAGAATTTCAGACTTTGAAGACAAGATTGCAGCTAAAGAACAGAAAAGGAAAGATCTAAAAATAACAAGGAATTAGGAAATAACAATTCAACAACTGCAAGATGATGAAAAGAAAAATGACATAAGATTGATAGGTATAAATGGAAAGGAAGGTGACAATACTAAGTATATCAAGAGGCTATTTAGATAAGTAATATCTGAAAATTTCCCAAACATGAGAATGGAAATTGACATTCAGATCACTGAAGCATATAGAACTCCAAATAATCATATCTAAAGTAAAACTACACCCAGACATATAATAATCACCAGCCCAGAAATCCAACATAAGAAAAGAATATTAAAAGCTGCTAGAGAGAAGAGACAGATCACATATAAAAGATAGACTATCAGAATCACAGCAGACTTCTCAACACAAACAATGAAATAAAGAAGAGCATAGAGTGAAGTATTTCAGATCCTAAAGGAAAATGACTTCCAACCCAGACTGATGTATCCTGCAAAACTGTCCTTCAAAGTGGATGGAGAAATAAGATACTTCAATGACAAAGAACAGCTGAAAATTTCATCACCACCAAACCAACCCTGCAAAGAATACTAAAACATTCTAGACAGACATAGGAAAAAACAACTAAGCAAGGCAAGCAATTAAACAGAGTGGAAAGGTAAAAAACCAACAGCAAAAAGATAAAATGTCAAAAGTAAACCAATATATATCAGCTATAACCACTTATGCAAATGGCCTCAATTCACCAATTAAAAGAAACAGACTCTCAGAATGGATCAAAAAAAGCATAGGCTGTCTAAAAGAAGCCCATCTATCCAAAAAGGAAGCTTATAGACTGAAAGTCAAAGGATGGAAAACAATACTCCATGCAACAGGAACCCTAAAAAAGCAGGGGTAGCTTTTCTGATTGCAGACAATGTGAACTTCAAACCAAGAATGATCCAAAGAGATAAAGAAGGCCACTACATACCAGTTAATGGAAAACTGCAAGAGGAAGAGAAAATAATCTTAAATATATATGCACCAAATATATATGCACCAAATCTGGGAGCACCCAGCTATACAAAACAAATATTAACAGAAATGAAAAATCAAATAAGCAATAACACAATTATAACAGGAGATCTTAACATGCCATTGACACAAAGGGACAGATCAACAAGACAGAAAATCAGCAAAGAAATAACAACTGAATCACACCTGTGAACAAATGGCCTTAGATGTATACAGAGTGTTCCAACCAGCAACATCAGAATATACATTCTTCTCAGCAGCACATGGAATATTCTCTAAAAAGACCATATTCTAGCCCACAGAACATGCTTAAGTAAGTGCAAAAGAACTGAACTTATTCCATGCATGTTATTGGATCATAGAGCCATAAAACTAAAAATTAATCATCAGGAAAAGAAAAATAAGACAAACAAACATACACCTCAAACATCTAGAAAAAGAAGAGCAAGTCAAGCACAAAGACAAAAGAAAAGAGGAAATTATAAAGAGGAACATAAATCAATGCAATAGAGACTAAGAAAACAACACAAAGAATCAATGCATCAAAAATTTGTCCTTTGAAAGAATAAATAAAATTGACAGGCCTCTAGCCAACCTTATAAAAAAACAAAAGAAATAACTCAAATTCATGCAATAAGAAATGAAAAGTGTGAAATCACTACAGACTCTGTGGAAATAAAAAAGGTCATCAGTACCTAATATGAAAACCTCTATACTCATAGGATCGACAACACAGAAGAAATGGATAGATTCATAAAAACATATAAATTTCCAAAGCTGGGGCAAGAAAATGTAAAATTGCTGAAGAACCCAATTTCAATTAATGAAAATGACAATGTATTTAAATCCCTAGCAACAAAGAAAACCTGAGGTTCAGATGAATTCACTGTGGAATTCAAAAAGAAATTCAAAGAAAATTTAATGCAGACACTCCTCAATCTCTTGAATGAAATGGAAAGGAAGCAATTATCCCTGATTCCTGGAAGCAAACATTGCTCTAATACCGAAACCTGAGAAAGACCCAACCAAAAAAGAAAACTACAGGCCAATCTCCCTAATGAACATAGATGCAAAAATTCTAAATAAAATTTTGGCAAACAGAATGCAGCAAATCAAGAAGATTATACACCAAGACCAAGTGGGATTCATACCAGGAATGCAGGGATGGTTCAATATATGCAAACCAAAAAATGTAATCCAGCATATCAATAGAGCAAAAAATAGGAACAATATCATTTCTGTAGATGCAAAGAAAGCTTAGATAAGATCCAACACTTATTATTTTATTCATGATAAAAAGATTTAGGGAAAATTGGAATAGATGGTCTTTAACACAATATGATAAAAGCCATCTATGACAAACCAACAGGTAGCAACATATTAAATGACCAACAACTGAAAACTTTTACCCTCAAATCAGGAACAAGACAAGGATGTCCACTATCATCACTCCTATTCAATATAGTGTTGGAAATACTAGCCATAGCAACTAGACAAAAGAGAGAAATAAAAGGAGTAAGGATAGGAAAAGAAGAAGTTAAATTATCATTATTTGCAGATGACATGATACTCTAACTAGAAGACCCCCAAAATGCCATTGATATTATCCTAGGTACAACAAATAAATTCAGTAATGTAGCTGGATACAAATTCAGCATTCAAAAATCAAAAACATTCCTATGCACTAACAAAAAACTGAGAGAAATAAGAGAAACCACGTACTTTACAATAGCACACAACAAAATTAAATACTTAGGAATTAATCTAACAAAAGAAGCAAAAGACCTATTCAGAGAAAATTATAGTAACCTGAAAAAGAAATTGAAGAGGACATCAGAAAATGGAAAGACATCCCTTGTTCATGGATAGGAAGAATAAATATTCTGAAAATGCCTATTCTCACAAAATTATTATACAGACTTAATCCAATCCCAATCAAAACACCACTAGCTGGCCTGAAATGGTGACTCATGCTTGTAATCCAAGCATTCTGGAGGTTGAGGCAGGAGGATTCTTGTGAGTTCAAGACCATCCTGGGCTACAAAGTGAGCTCAAGCCCTGACCAAACTGAAAAAGACAAAGCAAATATCATTAGTATACCTCAAAGATCTAGAGAAATCGCTCCTAAAATTCATCTGTAACCAGAAGAGACTCAGAATAGCAAAGGCAATTCTAAGCAACAAAGGCAAGTTAGGAGGCATCACAATTGATGACTTGAAGTTATAGTACAAAGCTACTGTAATAAAATCAACATGGTACTGGAATAAAAACAGACCTGAAGATCAATGAAATAGATTAGAAGATATAGCCACAACTACAAACACCCTCAGTCACCTAATCTTTGATAAAGGGGCCAAACACTTCCACTGGAAGAATGATAGTCTCTTCAATAAATGGTTCTGGAAAAATTGGCTCTCTATATGCCGAAAACTAAAACTAGACCCATGTCTATCACCATGTACTAAATTACAATCTAAATGGATCAAAGATCTAAATGTTAACACAGAAACACTAAATTTGTTGGAAGATAAATTAGGTAGAAATCTTGAAGACATAGAGGTAGGTAGAGAATTCATGAACAAGAATCAACCCAATCTGGAAATACTTCACAGAATCAATAACTAGAATTGCATCCTATTGAGGGATTTTTGCATGTCAATAGAAATCTCCAGAATAACCAAAAAAAAAACCCAAAAATTGGGAAAAATCTTAGTGAATGATCCCTCAGATAAAGGACTTCTATCTAGAATATATAAAGAATTTTAAAAAATCAGATCCCCAAAATTCAAAGATCCAGTCCCAAAATGGGTATCTGAAAATGAATACACAGTTCTCAGATGATGACATACAAATGGCAAATACATACATGAAAAAATGTTCAGCATCATTGGGCATTAGAGAAATGCAAATTAAAAAAACACTGAGGTTCCATCTCACTCCAAATAGAATGGCCAGGTTAAAGAAAACTACCAACAATAAATGTTGAAGAGGCTGCGGAGAAAAAAAGTAACTCTTCTGCACTGTTGGTGGGAGTTTAGACTAATGCAACCACTATGGAGGTCAGTCTGGAGATTCCTCAGAAAGCAGGAATTGGAATTGCCATTTGACCCAGCTGTCCCACTTCTTGGCATGTTCCCAGAAGAACTGAAAACATCATACTACAGTGATACATGTGCACCCATGTTTATAACAGGACAATTTGTAATAGCCAGATCTTGGAAACAACCAAAATGCCCATAAACTGAGGAATGGATAAAAAAGATGTGGTATTTTTATACAATGGAGAAATACTCTGCTATAAAGAATGATCACATTGAGATATTTATAAGTAAATGGATGCAACTCGAGACCATACTCATAAGTGAAATAAATCAAACTCACATGTGTAAATACTGTATAGTCACCCTAGTGTAAGAAATGGTAAGAGTACATAAGATACAAAAAACTCAATAATTACAGTGAAATGGTAAGAATCTGATTAAAGGTAAAAAATAATATCTCAGGAAAAATGAGGAAAAAGAAAAAGGAAGGGAAAACAAAAATGTCTAAAATTATGTAAACACACTTAGGATAGCTGAGATGATTGCACTACAAACTATAAATTCTTAGAACAAAACATTCATAGGATTGGAAAAATTGTGTATATTATTGTATAGTGATCTGAGGAAATCTTGAAGATCATTATGTATAATAATAACCCTAGTTATGCTCATGCCACTTTGTATTGAAGGCCTATATTGTCTGTGTTCTGGGTTCTTTGCTATTGTTATTTGTCTTTTTCATTTCATGTTTTTCTTGGAATTTGTTTTGTCTTGGTTTGTTTTGTTTTTCCCTATAATACAGAAGGGATAGGTATACGTGAAGAGACTCATGGATGCATAGAACTTCTAAGAAGTTTATGAGAATCGATAATATAATGCATGATGAAATGAACAGCTAGTTTGAAGTAAAAGAGATATTAAGGTTCCCAGTGCTGATTCTGTAGTGTCATGATGTGAAATCCAGAAATACTATTATTCTTTGTTCAGAATGATTTTAGTCTGTTTTTTTTTATTTCAACATGCATGAAGGTATGGACAGCTATTTTGAAGAGATTGAGAGACATTATGGCAGCCATTGTTGACTACCTTTTTGTCTGGTCATATAGACATAAAATGCCTTCATCATCCACTTCTGATCAGATCTATGCTACTCTGTTTTGTATAAATTATTTGTATGTGAAGATATGGACAACTATTTGGAAGAAAACAAGGACAATATGATAGACAGTGAAGATCTCTGTGTGTCTTGCTTTGAAATCTGTGTCTCTTATGTTGTTATGTTATTATCTGTTTTGTTATGTTTAATTGTATCTTATTTAAAAAAATTAAAGAAGCTTAAAATAGGACCTCATATTTGTATTAGATTATTATATCAAAATATATACATATTTGCATATTTTTTCTCATAGATTTTTCTGTTTTTGTTTTTTCATGAATTCAAGATAGTTTTGCTTAAATTTATTTCTATGTTATATTTACAACCTAATCACTATGATTTTGAAATGTTTCTTACCCCAAAATTTCCATTAATTTGCTTTAATTATCCCTTGTGATGCCTAGCTATCTTAACTTAAGGTTTGGTTATTATGTGGAAAATATATATTAATATATTTTCATGTAAGTTATATTGTATTCAACAGAAAGAAATATCACTCAGTTAGTATTTAAAGGTTGTTTCTCCAGAATGTTCTATGCCTTAAAGAATACATTCATACATACATATAATTTCTTAGTAGACATGTAGACAATGTTAATCCAAAATTTAAGGCCAAACATTAAGGTTTTTAAATTATTCTTTTACATTCATTTGAAAAGATTCATCTGTTTAAATTAATTTTCTGAAAAATTTATTTTTTACTGGGGATTGAACTCACAACCTTGTGCTTACCATGTGGGTGCTTATGCCACTAAGTCAAATCCCTGGCCCCACATGTTTTATGTATTATTTTTTAAATTTTAAAGTGAATAAAACAAAAGAGAACAGAATAAAGCTAATCAGAACAGAACAATGCAAGCAACACAACACTTCACAACAAGACAACTGGATAACAGCAGTAACTACCATTATGTCTCTTTTCTTCAAAATAGTTGAGCAACCTTCACACATAGTAATATCAAACATAACAAAATAGTATAAAACCATTCAAGAGAATGAAAGTATTATAAGACATTCAAAACCAAATAACAGAAAATGAACAATGGTTACTATAATATTGCATTTTCCTTTAAAAATTTGTTTATACTATCACACATGTTAAAATCTAATAAGACAAAACAGGAAACAGAACAAAAGCATGGAAGACTTCAAAGCAAAATGATAGTAAATCAACAATGGCTGCCATAAAGTCTTGATTTCTTCAAAGCAGCTGTTCATACCATCACACATAATAAAATCAAACAAAACAGAATAAAACCATTCCAACCAATGAATGAAAACATTATAACACTTCAAAGCAATATAAGTGGAAACCATTATTACCATAAAATCTTATGGACTTTTACCATTATTTACACTAGGGAGACTATATAGTATTTACATATGTGAGTTTAATTTATTTCACTTAAGAGTATGGTTTCAAGTTGAATCCATTTGTTTATAAATATCTCAATGTGATCATTCTTTATACCTGAGGAGTACTCCACTGTATAAAAATACACATCTTTTTTATTCATTTATCAGTTGATGGGCACTTAGGTTGTTTCCAAGATCGGATTATTACAAATTGTGCTGTTATAAACATGGGTACACATATATCACTGTGGTATGGTGTTTTCAGTTCTTCTGGGAATACGCCCATTAAATACAATAGCTGGGTCAAAGGGGACTTCCAATCCCAGCTTTTTGAGGAATTGCTTCTGGAGGAGCTCATCATGACTAGCTTCCCCAGTGTGAGTTTGGCAGTTGTCACTGGAGAAGCTTGGGACCTTGTTGGTAAGAGTGGCTAGGTTTCACTTTGGGGAGATCTGGTCCTTACATCGAACATCGCTTCTTGGCTTTGGAGGGAAAGACACGTGCTGATTAATCTCCAGGAAAAAATCATCATACTGACTTCCCAGCATGTACTCAGCTGTGCTTATCACTGGAGGAATTCGGGACCTCCATGTTGCTGAGGATAGCTGTGGTGCTTTTTCAGGACAGCCCTGGTATTTGTTTTGAGTGTCCTTCTGAGCTCCAGCATAGAATACTCAACCTATAAGCACATCTGCTTCACCCCTCTGGCAGTCTTTCCAGCTTCTACCACTGATCTTTGTGCCTTCCCAGCACAGATCCATAAAAGAGACTGGAGTAAGTCCTTCTTATGGGCTCCAGATCTCCAGCTGTACTTGTGGGAGGCATAGTCATGAGGTCTAGGTCTTTGTCGGGTCTCATGTAGGACATTTCTGTGGGATTCAGGCCCTTGGCTTAATATTCTAAGTCTTTAGTGCTGTATATATATTTCCTATACTTTCTTTTGCTAACTCTGGGTGACCATGATTAAAACAATACTATAAATTCTGTGTCCCGATACTAATTGTTCTCCTTAAAAGCTGACTACAATGCTATCTACTTGGGAGAGGAGAAAGCAAGTAAATGTAAACTGCCTTGAAACTCAACACTCAGCTCCACCACAACAAAAACACCAGGTGGACCTAATAGCCTCTAAACCCAGAATAGTTTTCATAGTCTTATACAGGTTTCTATAACCCCAGCAAGATATCCTGAGTTCTAGTTTTCATTCCAACCATCCAACAATAGCTGCTTTTGACTCTGAATAATCTGTATCAGTAGACAAGTTTTAGAGGCTGAGTATTTGGATTCTGGCCCAATACTGTATCAACATTTGTGAGCATGAAATTCTAGTCCAATAGTTTCACAAATATTGGCAGTCCTGGCTCAGGACTTGCCTAGTGTTGTAAGAGTTATTGCTGTCATAAGTAGGCAAAAGGACTACAATGAGTGATCTTCTCAGAATTAGGCTTTCTATTGGAAGTTGTTTCCAGGTAGTCAGACTGAGAATACTAAAATAAGTAATTTCTCCTTGAATGTATAGATATCAACATACATCTGTGTGGATCCAGAGAAAAGATGCCAAAAATGGACAAAATGAAGTGCAAATGTTTGGCTCTATAGAGATACATAAAATGCCTGTGAAACAATTCAAATGATTTTTTAAAGAAGCTTACTGAACTTCAGGAAAATACTGAGAAAGAAAAAAATGAAGAAAAATGGAAATGCATATGTCATCAGAATTCAAGAGGAATTAGATAAAGATAAAGGAATAGACAACTTAAGTGCGGAAAACCTTATTTCCTACACACTATCTTATACACATAGTGTGAAGTAATTTTATATAACATTCCTGGTTGCCTAAACTGTGACTATGTCTAATCACATGTGGTCAGAAATGAAATTTTCCAATTTTGGAATCATGTAGACTTCCAGAACGTTTTTTTTTCAGAGAATTTCAGGTTTCAGTTTCTTGAGGGTAGGATTTTAAAACCTGTATCACTTAAATCATTTACTGGTGTATCCCATATGACAGAGATTGTTAACCTTTTAGATCTTTCAGTGATGTGAACAGCTTGATTTGGCACATGTGCCATTGGGTGCAACCACTGCTTCATGATGTAATATGCATTCAAGTGTTGGTTACCAAAGTTCTAATGTGAAATTAGTTGGCATATTAAGTGAACTTCATTTCTTTTGAAAAATGTTTAATAATTTAATATAATTTTAAATTCAAGTGAGCAGCAAATAATACAGAATATTCTGACTTTGAAGTAATCAGCAGTTAGGGAAGAATTTAGTGATGCCAAAGATAAACAGTGACCCTGAACAAGGTGTTACACTGCTTTTCAAAAATTTTGAAAACTAAAAAAAAATTTGAAAACTAACATGAGTTATTATGCCTTTAAATTTTTTGAAGGATAGTCATCATTACTAATAAAATTAATAATGGCAATATAGAATATTTAGATTTGAAACAATTTTAAAGTTATTAATTTAAAAAGTGAAAACACATTTTACATATAGTTGAATTATGTCCTAAACTAGCTGGTTTTTCTCTGTGCAAAATAGCTATTTATTGAAATTTTTGGTTTTTATAGGAGGAAGTCATAGTGTAGATGATACTTTTAGATAGACTGCTTCAATCTAACTTCTGGTTTTAGTACTTTCTATCTGTATGAATATGTATCAGAATATGAATCTGTGTATCAGTTTGATCATTGTAAAATCAAGATTTATAATATTCTTATGTTGTTTGGCCTTTTAATGAGATAATACAAGTAAAAGGCTCATAACTGCCAACACTGAAAATATTTATTTGTCAATTAGTAATGGAGGTCACTACAAAGCTGCTCTGGGCAGGATTTAAAATTAACCAGTTGGCTTTCTATGTTTTCTTGCTAATCCATCCAAGGTATAAATCTTTTGTGTGGAAATGGGAAACAGATTAATATTAAGTGAAACTCTATGAATCCCTGGTCCTAACTGAGGTCAGTAGTGGCCTGGATGCCATGATGCCTCAAACAGAAATATAAGGCCATAGCTGAGGACACCTGACTCCAACATCAATTACCTAAATATAGATTGTGACCACAGGCTCCATTCCTGCAATAAATATCAATCTGGAGATAAGATAGTTCTCCTCAATAAGCATAATTTACTACTTGGAGGAGTCTCTAAACTGACATCAAGAGTCCTGCTCTGTTTCCCCTTTTTACCCAGTATCTCCTCCATTTTTTTGAGAACCAAATAAATATGGGCTGCCCACAGAAATTCTTTGTCTCAGCCCCCAAAGAATCTCAAATTCTGCTAGAGGGTTTGATTCTCCTGGATCCCTAATATCATACCCCTCATGTTCTTTTATATAAGCCTTTGTTATCCATTTGCTTGGGAGGTTGTGGGCCTGATCATTCCACAATAAATTAACATTAATTATTGGTCTTAGAATTAGAGAAATGAAGATATATTTTCTTTCACAACATGCATCTACTGATCTGGATTACTAATTTTATAAAATTTTTGGTTTTTAAGCATTTTTCAGTAGTACTAATCAAATATTTTTCTCCTCAGAGTATCATGATTCTTCTATAGTTTAACAAATGAACACATTACTCATGTTTGTGTGAGACTGTGCATGTGTGCCTACAAAGATGTCTATCTGTACTTTTAAACTATAAAGTGTTTTGAGCATTTGTTTTCTTGGCCTATTTGTGAAAGAGAGGTATTGGAATCTTCCCTTATGAATGTATTGGTGTGTATCTGTTCTTTTGCTTTTTATACCTAGTAGTTTCTGTTTCATTGATTGGGTGCAACAAAATTTGGTACATATACACTTAAAATTATTTCTTCCTGATGAATTATTCTCTTTACCAATGTGTAGTGAGACTTTCTTTGTCTCTTCAGATGATCGGTTTTGACTTGAAGTCTACTTTGTGTGAAATTAGTATCTACACTCCATTTTTTTTTCTGTGCTGGTTACATGGAGAATGTTTTTCCATAATTTCTTTTTTAGTTTATGTTTTTTGCTTTTTTAATGGATGAGATGTGTCTCTTACATGGAGCATACAATTAGGTTTTTTTGTTGTTCTTCCAGTGTGCCCTTCTGTGTCATTCCTGTTATTGTGTTAATTTTTCATGGTTGCTTCCTTTCCCTTTTCCTTTTGTTTCACTACTCTTCCAGTTTGGTGTGTTATGTGCTTTGGACTCTGGTGATGTGTGCCTTGCTGCATCTGTTTAGAAATTTTATGAGTATTTTCTGCAATGCTGGTTTTGGTTGTTGTTGTTAGTCAGGGGTTGTGAGGAGAAAAATTTGAATCAGGACATGGAATTTAAAACATTATATTATGATGGTTACCCAGAGTTAACACAAGAAAGTGTAGGACCTTTATCCACAATACCAAAGACACAGAATATTTAATCAAGTGCTTGAATCCCACAGCAATGTCACATATGAGTCTAGATGAAGACACAGAGCTCATGAAAATGCCTCTGATAAGTCCAGCTGGAGGTCTAGAGCCCACAATAAAGATTTATGCCAGTGTCTTTTGGGGATCTGTGCTAGGAAGGCCCAAATGTCAGTGGTAAAAGCTAGAAAGTCTATGCCAGTGAAGTGAGGGAGCTGTGCTAGTAGGCTGAGGGTTCTACGATAGAGCTGAGAAACCATGCTCAGAAAAAACACCAGGGCTGTCCTGAAAAGAAAAGCAGACTTCCTTAGCAATAAAGAGGTCCCCAACTCCAACAATAAGCACAGTCAAGTACATGCCAGAAAGCCAACATGATGAGTTCATCCTGGAGATTCAACAACACACATCTTCCCCTCCAGAGCCAAGAAGCAATGCTCCATATAAAGGATGAGAGCTTCCATAGAAGAACCAATGGCTCAAACAGCAATACATAGGAGAACCCACAATGGCTCATTGCCTTAATGCCTCCCTTCTCCTTCTCAACGTCTCTATTTATTCTGTCAAATTTCCTCAGATGGAGCATATATGCTCAGCACCATGATGACTTAATTCAGCTAATGTTAAGCTGACCACGTTTTTAACCCATAACAATGGTCATGAATGTCTTTAGATTCTCTTGTTGCAAAAGTTTTTATTTTACCATCAGCTTTGAAGGGTAATTTTTTAGGTTATAATAATCTTTGATTGGGCCTCCTTTTTTAGTGGGTGGTGATTGAATAATTTCATTCTAAGATCTATTGAATTTTAAGGTGTTTGTTGAGAAATATAATACTATTTGGATAGGCTCACCTTTATCAGTTAATTTTTTCTCCAATGGCTTTCTTTTTTAAGCATGGTTGCTTTATTTTGCACTTTTAAAAGTCATACTATGATTTAAAATATCTGCTTGACCATCAAGGCTTCATGGAAGACAATGAAAATTTTGTCACATCAATTGTGTCTGTACAAAAACAATGGATAATTTGAAAACAAATCTCTTCAGTCAAGAACATTCTGCAAAATACATACACTGTTTTACCTAAAATCAGATTTTAAAATACATCTTAAAGAATATTAACAGATAAGCCTAGAAGCATAATGCTGAAGGAATGATCCAAAAAATTAGTAACACTGAGTATAAGTTGAGTGAATGGAAGAAGAAAATACCAGTTGGACTTATATACGAATATACATTACCAATAATTTTTAATAAATTTTAACAAAGAGAACAATAATTTTACCTCTGTTAGTTTCTCTAGTTTTATTCTTAGACTTGTGACATCTTAACTAAAGGAACCAAATTTTGGGACTAGAATATTTGCAGACAAAAATCACTGAGGGTTACTTCTCAGTCTTTCTAGAGACTATGTCTATAGTCTTCCAATGGAAGGAGGGTTATAAGAAATAATATATGGAATTTCACTTGGCTTATGTTCTATAAAAGATAAGTACAACATCTTAGTGGCAAAAATAAAAGTTCAGGATAATCTCATAAAACTTTAAAAAAAAGAATTGTTGCCTTAACTTAGTTTCTAAATTTGTGAAATGGCATAACACATATTTTGAGGCCTACCGTCCATTAAAACTACACTGGCATTTACACTTTTATTATAATCTTAATGTGCTTTGGAGTAGCTCTTTACATAATGTCAAGAAGCCACTAAAAGTGATACAAAAAGAGTGGAAATGGAAAGACAAAAAGAATAAAATAGAGAAATAATGATAAAATGTGAATTCTTCTAATGCTACAAAATTATATATTTTGGTTCATTGCCACTTGGTTGCGGGAAGAGACTAGAAAATAAGTGAACTGTCCCAGTGATCCTAGTTAAGATTCTTAATCAATCTGTGATTTGATGGCTCATTAATGAAGGACTACTTACTCAGACTTCTTGGAAGAAGTTTTGTGCTGGACTTACTATTTATTTTGCTGTATTTGTTTCACCAAGAACACTTAGGATTACACATATCTCGGTTATATATCTTAGTTCAGTGCCACTGGATTGCTTCCAGAGAGTAATAAATAAGCTAACTGTCCCAATGATTCTAGTTAAGATAATTCATCTGTGATTTGACGGTTCACTCATGAAGGACTAGTTACCCAGACTGCTTGGAAAGGGGTGCTGTGTGGGGCCATTTTGCTGAGTTTTTCCCCAAGAACACTTAGGAAAGACTAAGTACCTGTCAAAGTTACCAGAACAAAGAACTCACAAGGTTAAAAAGTAACCCCCAAAACTGTAAAAGATTTCATTCCAAGCATTGTATTAATCATAATTAAGGTGAAGAATATGGGTTTATTAAAACAAAACTCTAATACTCTTATATATTGAAAGTTATTTTTCCTTAACTTCTCAAAAGTGTTTGCAAATATTCCTCACTTTCCATCTCAGATTGATCCTTCATTTAGAAACTAAAGTATTAAGTATATTGTAGGAAAGTTTTTTAGCATATCTTAATTCATGAAATTTAAGACAAGCAAGTAACAAGTTAATAAAAATCACAAATCATAATTGCAATATTTCCACATGGCTTCACTCACTATGAAATATAAAGAGACTACCAATGTTTAGGTGAAATGATCTCTAACCTGTAAATTACACTCATATGGTCAAATGAATCACACACTTGGGAGATTATGCAACATGAGTAAGTATAGAAAACTGTCCTCCAGATCTGAGTCTTCATACATTAAACAATTATCATTAATCCATCATTTTTTAGGTGGAAGATGAATATAGACTAGTGGATCTAAGATGTAGAAAAATTATGATTAAAATACTTTAAACAGAATGTGTTAGATCTTTATTTGATATGAAAAACTCATAGAATATTTCTCTTCATCGCAAACAGTCCATATATTAATGATGTAAATATTGCAGGAAAAATAATCAAATTTATTTTCTGCCTGATGCTATCTCTTTTAAGAAGACTCTCCAAAATCTTCAGAAGCATCATACTCTGCAATGAAGTCCTCGAGTTCTCGAACACACTGTTCGCCTATTTCTTGTAAATTCTGCCTCAGTGCAAACTGTATAGACTTTTCTAGTGAAGGATCTTTTTGAATCAACATTCTCACCACCTTCCCAAAAATTTCACTGTATTGTTGGTAAACTTGTTTAA